>CM053030.1:216055360-216429083 GCA_028564925.1 Lithobates sylvaticus | reverse complement strand
GATGCTTAAAGTGAAACAATAAAAATGAAAAATTCCTTTAAATATAGTGCATGGGGGTCCCCTTAGTCTGCGTGTAAAGTGGTGCATATGTACCGTGTATAGAACCTGCTGCAGAAAAACTAGCATTTAAACTGATTTTCCCTGAGTTTCTTTACTTGGACAAGAAGCTGGAATTTAGATACAGGGTATGTGGGTGACAGGGAGTGTATTTTTTTTTTCAATGCAGTAGCTGGGCAGAGACATTTTTGTGCTATACTCTACAGCTGGTGGTGTGCTGCTGGCAGACATGTTGAAAGGACCTGTGGGACCCTTTGCTATACCATCATCCCTGTCCATGGAGGCTGCTGAGAGGTTATGAGATATAGCAGGGGTAGACATGAAGGGTAAGGAGTGAGGAGGAGAAGAATTGTGTCCCTTTTTGTGTGGCTCTTAAATGCTAAGTGGTGGGAGGTTAAATGTCTTATCAAGCATGTGGTACCCAAATTGCTGGTTTTGTAATGCTTGATCTGCTTGCGGCAGAGATTGAAAATTGTAACAGTGCGATCGGCTGCACATGTGCTAAAAAAGGACAGCTGAGTGGGAAGTGTTCCGTGAGATAACAGCTTCACAATCTGATGGAATAGGGTGGCTGTTCTCTACTCTTCCATGATGGCTGCCTCATTGGCGTTGTGCCTCCTCCTCACTTTCCTTCTCTGCTCTATCCGGCATCCAAGTCACGTCAGTGACCCCATCATCATCAACCCCTCCATCCCCAATATCCCTGGAGCCAACTTGGCGAAACACTGCGGCTGGGGGAACATGACTGCCAATTTGTTTTTTTATCCTTGTTCTCCCTCTCTGTAGGCTCATGTTACTCCTTTCCTCTACCTCAGAACCAACATCAGAATCAGGTAATGTCTTTGCATCATCAAGAAGCAAGTGGCTGATGCTGTGTTTAAATAATTTTTCTGATTCCTCCGCATGATACTGGGGCTATGGCAGGAGTAGCTGTGGACAAGGAGGCAGAATAAGCCGCTCTGGCAGCTGCGATGGACTGCGCACTAGTGTCAGCTTGGGCCATAGAGGATGAGGATGATTTAGTAAGCCAATCCACCACCTCCCCTGTACTTGGCTGGATAGCACTGGCAACATCACTAAACAGAGACAAATGTGTCCTGCTGGAGGACGGACAACGTCCACCTTTGTCTGTAGACTTAAGCCCCGTACACACGGTCGGAAAATCCGACCACCAAATCCATCGGATTTGGTCCGACGGATTTAGTCCGACACTGGTGTTGCATACACACGGTCGGACAAAGTTGTCGGAAAATCCGATCATTCTGAACGTGGTGACGTTTGTTGCCTACGACGGGACTACGTAGAGGCTAGTAGCCAATAGCTTTGGTCTTGTAATGTGATCTGAGCATGCGTGGCACTTTGTCCGTCGGAATTCGCTACACACGACCGGAATTGGTGTGATCGGACTTTGTTGTCGGAAAATCTTTAGAGCAGGAGATACAACTTTGTCCGTCGGACAATCCAATGGAAACTGTCCGATGGTGCCTACACACGGTCGGAATTTCCGACAACATTGTCCGATAGGACAGAATCCATTGGAAAATCCGACCGTGTGTATGGGGCTTAAGACGCTGCTGGCCCCCTCATAGTCGCATCAGAATGTCTGCCTCTCCTTGTTGGCCTCCCAGACAGGTTGGTGGGGACTTATTACCCAAATGTAATAGATATTGGGAAATGTGTGATTGGATGCACTTTATTGAATGAAAAGTGGTGTTTGGTGCACATTAAATTGAGGACTGATGCTGACAGAGATGTAAAAACTATAAAAAAAAGGGGCAACATCAGCGTCACAGTCAGAAAAACTGCGGCTAACAATTTAAAAAAAGACAAAAAAAAAAACATGCAGCAACCAAAAAAAAAGGGTATACTGCACTGTATACAACACTAGATGTTATGTAATTCTGTGTTAAACATTGCACTACACTAACAAAAAAAAAAACATCCGACTTACAAACGACTCCTACTTACAAACGGAGGGAGACAACAGGAAGTGAGAGGAAATCCACCCCTAGGAAGGGAAATTCACTCCTGTAAGAGTTAATATGGGAAAAAGGTGTCCCCACTGATGCTTTATCACCAGTCCATGCTTCCCTAACAACTCAACATTTTCAAAATCCAATTGTCATTGGGACAGAAGGTGAGGTGAAATCTTCTGAACAGGGGCACAGACAGCAAAACAAATGTTACAGGGGTGATAACCCTTCTCTATGCTATCAAAAAAAACTTAAAAATAGATTTTTTGTCTGGAGCTACACTTAAAAAATGCACCTGTTCCGACTTACAAACAGATTCAACTTAAGAACAAACCTACAGTCCCTGCCGTGTTTGTAACCCGGGGACCCCTGTACACTGACACTACACTATACATTACTCACACTATAGGCACACTATACTGACACACTACACTATACTGGCACACTATACTCACACTATACTGACACACTACACTATACTGACACACTATACTCATACTACACTATACTAACACTACACTAACACTCTACACTCAAGAGTCACAATAAGTGAACACACTAACTTGCTAGTAGCAAACTGATCCCTGCTCTATCTATCTCCACTCCAACAACACACTGCAAAAAGTACCTGTGGGAAGGAACCTTTTATAGTGTGGGGTGGGACTATGAGCACTGAGCCATGATTGGACAAAGTCCTTATCACTTTGTCCAATCAGGGCTCTGACAGTGCTCTGTGCCCTAATTGGCAAAGCTTTGCACCTGACCAGCAGTCAGGTGCAAGACTTCATCAAATTTGGGCCCTAGAATGCACTGTGAAGCTATAGTCAGCAGCACTAAACATTGTATTCTGATGACGGGGAAGGCTCCCACCATCAGAACACAATAGCACAGCGTGAAGATTTCCCCATCCACATCTAATGTGTGGACGGGGGAATTGGATCATTTAAAAAAATTATCAATGTATGGGCTGCCTTAAGGCCATTCTGGGTATATTTATGTTAAATAATCTTTTTTTCTTCTGAATGGAAAATTATGTATGCACTATTTATCTAAGTATAGCTATAATATTCTTGTTGATGCTCACATTATGTAAAGCAAAACAAAAAGCTGTACAGCGATAGCAGGCTTATTTAAGTAAGGCATAAACCTTTTTACCACGACAACTACTTTTGATAAATTAAACCACACCACATAAAATAATACTTTAAGTTATTTCAATGTTAATTAGCATTGTTAGAATCAATTAAGAAGGATACTTGAACTCTCCTATATGGTTTTAAATGCCCACTAGTGTCTAAAATTTAATCTTTTAACTATATTAAATAATGCAATGGATTTATCTGTTGCACCGTTCCCAGTCTAACCAAAACAAACCTCAAGTGATCCACTGAAGTTTTTTCCAGAGACCTAAAGAACAACCATATGAAGATTACCTTTTTTGTTTAACACAAATGTAGTCACATTTTAGTGTCTGTAATTCATACAGAATGCAAAAGTTTGTTAAGCTTGTCCTGGTCTGAATAACCAAAAATAAAACTGCATTAAAAATATAAAATTACATGTATTTTTTTCTCTGCTGCATTAATGTAAAAGATAATATTGTATGAACATTAAAGACATTCCATGTAGCATTATTACATGTTTCATTGTAATGTTTAAATGACTAAATTAGAAACACATTGGTCTTACAGACTTCACTAGTCATAACAATTCAGAGGCAAAAATTCAGAATATTTTCTTATGTAGATCTTGTATCCAGGGACCTGTTAATTGCAGAAATCTAAAGGAGAAATACAAGTGTATAGAACAAAACTAGTGCAATATCTAAACAGGTGCCTCACATAAAAAAGAAAGTTTTTTAGTACAAAGTACAGTTTTAAAGAAAACATAAATGATACAAAAAGGTATGTTTAGTATCCTATAGTTTTATTAACCGAAAAATAAATTAATCTTCGGAAACTTTGAAGGCATACATAAATACAATTCCCACATTATGTTTTTTCCAAAAGTTGAAATGATATGTAATAAACAGGAGAATTATTGTGAATCAAAATGCAATACTGATTTTTTTTCTTTACAGAGTTGTCACTTGTAGTTATTGTTTTTGTTACACAGCTTGTTTTCTTTTGTTTGATAAAGTAGAATTGATTGCTTTTCAATTTTTAGTCTTCAACCTTTAGTATGCCTGTTATTATGGCTAAACAGTCCTGTAGAGTCTGCCAACTATGTCGTCCATAGAGTGGTATGAGACCACTAGCATCCAGTGGATGGACCAAAGTATCTTTTTAAGCCATCAATACAGTTAAACCCCTGATGACATCCCATATCGCAAAACGCATTAAGAGAAGCTTTGCCCACTGATGTTACACGCTATTGGCTTGATCTGGGTGACAGAGCTTTTATGTACGTTAGTAGCTTGCATGGTTTTTATTATTGTTTGTTTACTGGATTTTAATTAAAAAAACACATACGCTATTGGAGTGTTTCTCTGCTATTTTATTACACCACCAAGAGAATCTTGTCTGGATGTTATTTTTTACTGAGTGTATTGACCTCTATACATACAGTGAGGTCTTGGATTCCGGTGCTTGATTATCCAATGGAGGTGGTGATTTGTCACTATTAGATAATATATATTGTGTTTTTTGTCCTTCATGATTGCCAGAGGTCATTATGTCTGGTTAGTGGTGCCATTAATTATATGAGAAAGAGGGGTCATCTTGCAGGATCAATATTAAGATAAGGAAGTCTTACTTTTAACCCTGCAACTTTGTTAAGGATTTTTTATATCGGTCCATATTGCAAGCTGCAGATATTATACAGACTCTATTGGGTAGATTTACTAAGGGCAAAAAGACTGTGTACAAGTGCAGTTTTATTCGTATTCCCCAAACCTTAATGAAAGTGGAGAAGTGCTGATTTTCATCATCCAATCATGTGCAAGCAATTTTCCTTGTATCTGATTGGTTAGTGAAGCTTTACCACATTCACTAAACACTGGAGATAATGCATGCTACTACACTTGCAAAGTGCGCAGTCTATTTGCCTTTAGTAAATCAACCCCTCTACAGTATATACTACCATACAGTGGTGTGAAAAAGTGTTTGCCCCCTTCCTCATTTCCTGTTCCTTTGCATGTTTGTCACACTTAAGTGTTTCGGAACATCAAACCAATTTAAACAATAGTCAAGGACAACACAAGTAAACACAAAATGCAATTTGTAAATGAAGGTGTTTATTATTAAAGGTGAAAAAAAATCCAAACCATCATGGCCCTGTGTGAAAAAGTGATTGCCCCCTAAACCTAATAACTGGTTGGGCCACCCTTAGCAGCAACAACTGCAACCAAGCGTTTGCGATAACGTGCAATGAGGCTTTTACAGCGTCCTGGAGGAATTTTGGCCCACTCATCTTTGCAGAATTGTCCTAATTCAGTTACATTAGAGGGTTTTCGAGATGAACGGCCTTTTTAAGGTCATACCACAACATCTCAATAGGATTCAGGTCTGGACTTTGGCTAGGCCACTCCAAAGTCTTCATTTTGTTTTTCTTCAGCCATTCGGTGGTGGACTTGCTGGTGTGTTTAGGATCATTGTCCTGCTGCAGAACCCAAGTTCGTTTCAGCTTGAGTACACGAACAGATGGTCGGACATTCTCCTTCAGGATCTCTTGGTAGACAGCAGAATTCATAGTTCCTTTTATCACGGCCACTCTTCCAGGTCCTGAAGCAGCAAAACAGCCCCAGACCATCACACTACCACCACCATATTTTACTGTTGGTATAATGTTCTTTTTCTGAAATGCAGTGTTCCTTCTACGCCAGATATACTTGGACACACACCTTCCAAAGAGTTCCACTTTTGTCTCATCGGTCCACAGAATGTTGTCCCAAAAGTCTTGGGGATCATCAAGATGTGTTGTGGAGAAATTGAGACGAGCTTTGATGTTCTTTTTGCTCAGCAGTGGTTTTCTCCTTGGAACTCTGCCATGCAGGACATTTTTGCCCAGTCTTTTCCTGATGGTGGAGGCATGAACGCTGACCTTAATTGAGGCAAGTGAGGCCTGCAGTTCCTTGGACGTTGTTGTGGGGTCTTTTGTGACCTCTTGGATGAGTCGTCGCTGCGCTCTTGGGGTAATTTTGGGCGGCCGGCCACTCCTGGGAAGGTTCACCACTGTTCCATGTCTTCGCCATTTGTGGATAATGGCTCTCACTGTGGTTCGCTGGATTCCCAAAGCTTTGGAAATGGCTTTATAACCCTTTCCAGACTGATAGATCTCAATTACTTTCTTTCTTAATTGTTCCTGAATTTCTTTGGGTCTCGGCATGATGTGTAGCTTTAAGGGATCTTCTGGTGGACCTTACTGTGTCAAGCAGCTCCTATTTAAGTGATGCCTTGATTGTGAACAGGTGTGGCAATAATCAGGCCTGGGTGTGGCTAGAGAAATTGAACTCAGGTGTGGACAACCACTGTAAGTATGCTGCTTTATCCTACGAAGATAAAAGTATACGTTTGTTAAAGGATAAATAAATCCAAGAAAAAAAATGAATATAGTGCAGCTTACAAGTCCTTAGACGTGATGGCTGCATTAATTTTTCTTTTCCAGGAAAAGTGCTGTGCTAGGTGAACAGTGTAACCAAAAATGCAGTATGATTTTAGATCCAATGTCATGCAGTTGGTAGCCCATTCAAACAAACAGGCTGTACACGATGCACATTAAAGCATGGCATAGCATGCATTAACTGTACCAAAATAGATCATTCTGATGTGATTGGGCCCTTAGTAAGGAAGTGGCTTTCTGCGAGAAAGGCACCTTTAATACAGAATTTAGAAATAGAATGAAATAGCCCGGCTATCGCACACCTCTTCTGGCCCAAGTAGTCAGCAGGTAAAAGCAGCTTCAGCTTGATTCATCCAGACCACCCCTCCAACATTTTTTGCCCCATCCTCTGGGCTTAATCATGGACCTTTGTACCTATTAACCACTTCCCGACCGGCGCACACAGATATACGTCGGCAGAATGGCACGTACAGGCAGGAGGGCGTATATATAAGTCCCTCCTTAATGCCTGTCGTGCCATTGGGAGCGCGCCGGGAGCGGCGCGCTCCCGCGCCGGTTGGGACACCCATGAGGCCGGTCGCAGGTCCCGCGGACTCGATCGCCGCAGGGACACCCGCGATCGTCTCACGGGAAGGCTGGCAACTAGTGACGCCGATCTCTGCTCCCTGTGATTGGAGCAGAGATCAGCATTCACTAGCTGACAGCCACACCCCCCCCACAGTAAGAAGCACACCCCTAGGCATACTTAACCCCTACACTGCCCCCTTGTGGTTAACCCCTTCACTGCCAGTGTAATTTATACAGGAATCAATGCATTTAAATAGCATTGATTGCTGTATAAATGACAATGGTCCCAAAAATGTGTCAAAAATGTCCGATGTGTCCGCCATAATGTCGCAGTCACAAAAAAAAAACGCTGATCGCCGACATTACTAATAAAAAAAAAATTATTAATAATAATGCTATAAAACTATCCCCTATCTTGTAAACGCTATAACTTCTGCGTAAACCAATCAATAATCGCTTATTTCGATTTTTTTTTACCAAAAATATGTAGAAGAATACGTATCGGCCTAAACTGAGGAAAAAAAATGTTTTTTATATATTTTTGGGGGATATTTATTATAGCAAAAAATAAAAAATAATGCTTTTTTTTCAAAATTGTTGCTCTTTTTTTTTGATAGCGCAAAAAATAAAAACCGCATGGGCGATCAAATACCACCAAAAGAAATCTCTATTTGTGGGAAAAAAAGGACTTCAATTTTGTTTGTGAGCCACGTCGCACGACCACGCAATTGTCAGTTAAAGCGACGCAGTGCCGAATCGCAAAAAGGGGCCTGGTCCTTTGGCTGCAAATTGGTCCGGTCTAAAAGTGGTTAAAAGTACAAAATATATGTGTTTCATTGTATGTAAAATTGTTTATTTCGTTTGATGCAAACCACCACATTTGAATTTAACCAAGACGCTGCTGGGAAAAAAATAACAATTTATTGAGTTTGGCTAAACTATGTGTCAACAAGGATAATTGTGTAATGTATCTTTCATTCACTTTTTCTGTCTTTTTCTGGCCAAATAGTAAGGTACAACCATACAGCAGTTACATTTGTTTATTCTAAGAATAGTAGGGTAGAAATACTTTTTAAACTATATTATTAGATGAAAATAGGAAAAGTATTGATCAGTTTGGATCAAGAATATATGAAGACGTCAATAGCAGAAAAATGTGAATAAAAAAAATTAACAATTAGACATTTACTCCATTTGTGTGTTGATTTACAAAGTTGTAGAAAATGTTCACTTTGGAATAAATTTGTTTTGAAAAAAGTAATATTCTAAAATAATGATATTGTTTTTTGTTTTTTTTTTGTATAGCCCTGACATCTCCACTATTCTTTGGCAAAGGAAAGCAGGTTGAAAGGTTAAGAGAAATAAAATTGTTCATATGTTAGCTTAGCTACTATGATTTGCATGCATCATACATTTTATCATGTGTCAATAAATGTTATTAAGGAATATATAACAGGCAAACTGAAAACTAACAAAAAGCTTCTCAAATATATGCAAAGGTGAAACAAAATCACAAAGGGGCATACTATTAGAAGAGCCATTCAGATGGTTGTATATGAGAAGACAAGGTTATGTGTTTTTTTTTTTTATGAATAACACCCTTTATAGAGTTGCAACACACAAAGAGTGTTGTTAATGTATCATGAAACTAACTCAGGATGATTAAGGAAATTTGCTGATTTACTTTTTGTCTCACCATATTTGCATGTGATCACTACAGAATCCTACCTACTAGGTTCCAATGTCGTATTGGCTTGTGAATTGCACAATCCTCTGCAGAATAGACAGATATTCAAACATACAGTATATTAGGAGTTCAGAGTTTAGAATTTATCTGTTAGAAGATAAGATTCATTCATCTAAGTTTGTTTGTTTATGAATTCACATTTAGATTATGTTATGAGTTTTATGTTATGTGTCAACCTAAATACAAGCATTTCTTGGCAATATATTTTTTTTGGATTAGGCTGTTTTGTGATTATCTTTAATAATTACTGTTTCTTAGTTCAGAGTTGTAAATGTTTTAAAAAAAATCTTCTAATTAAACATTTAAAATAAGATGCCAGCCCAACAAGCCATTATTTCTAAAGCAGCAGTGCAGTTAATAAAGGCCCCTGCAATGCTGATACCACACTTTTGCCCATGGATGAATGCTTTTAAGCCTGGGTTCAGACTAGTGCGTTGCGATTTCAAGGCCCTGCGTGACTGCGCAGTGAAACGCCGGCTGTTCTGCGGATTGTACGCGTTTTCGGTGCGAAGCCGCAGCAAATTCATTAGTAACCCTTCCTGCCTAATTTGAGTTGCTAATTTTGTGCTGACCAAGCTTTTTGGCTGATTGTGCGGCTGCTTATAAAACCTGGTAGCTCAGTCTACACTTTCTGGTTGTCCAGCAGTCTGTACCTGTGTTGTGTGTGTTTCGTTGCAAGATGTGTGCTGCTCTGCCAATGATCATGCCAACTGTTGTTGCTGCCACAGCAGCAATCTTGCTGGAAGAAGCAAATCGTAGAAGGATGCGGAGAAGAAGAAGATACTGGGTTCATCCCATCATTGCAAATCGAGAAGAAAGAGGCCAGTTCATGATATTGTATGGGCACCTCCGTGGGCATGAAGGGAAATTTTTCAATTTCACCCGCATGTCAAGTAGTAGGTGAGTACTGTTTCTGCCAAACCATACTTAATTTGTAGCCCTAGATGTATAGTGTTTTTTATATTTGCAAGACCCAAGTCCATCCAGTCTAACCTATGTGTGATTATGTTATGTTAAGATTATTGTAACTAATAAGCCTTGTCCCCCCCCCCCACAAAATACCAACTGTACATTATTTCAGCATGCAACCTTAAGGGCACTAAATTATCCTCACCTTGCACCCCCCTCCTGGTGTAAGCCAGGTCCTATTTCCTTTTTTTTGTGGGTGTTTTACCCCCCAAATACCTTGGCCCAAAATTGCTAGTCACAAGTTGCTTTGTGGGTGGTGGTGCTGCCACGCAGCTTTGTTTAGCATTTTTGGCTCAGACAATTGTTACTGTTAATTTAAAAGGCCAGTGGCTTCTTCTTTGTTGAAATGAGGACCCATATGCCTTTTTTTTTGTTCCTGTCACTTATTTAGCCATAATTAGATTGGAACTAAGGATGCCTGCCTTGTTACCCTAAATAATGTCCTTAACCACTTACCTTACTTTTTTTTACAGTATGCCCCAATGTTTTTCCCACATGTATTTATGATGTTTTTTTTTTTTACTCAGTTTTGACGAATTGCTGGGCTTAATCTCCCCTCGCTTGCAGCGTCAGAACACGAGCTTCAGACCAAGTATCCAGCCTGCTGAAAGATTATTGATCACATTAAGGTAATTATCATCACTCATGTAATTTCTCATGCATTATATTGACCATGTTTTTTTTTTTTTTTATGTGTTTTAACCTGGGTATTTGTTAAAATATGACCGCACAAAAAATGTAGGAATAATTATTTATTCACATATCCTAAAATATGATAAAAATATAAACTTTACCCATGTATAAAACATAAATTAACTCTGCAATAACTTAAAATCAAAAAACTTGCCTGTCAAGTAGGCCTCTTCCCTGTTCTATCAAAATGTGTCATGTGGGTCCTTAACCATGAACAGACCACATCACAGATTCTGATATGTTTTTTGGAAAGGGGCCTCATAGGAGTATTGAGTTGCGGAAGCTGGGTCATCACTGGCAGTGTGGGGAGCAGGCCTAGCCTCCCCATGTTGACTTTGCCCATACATACCCTGAGTTTGGGGGGGCCCTAATTGAAGGAAGTGGGGATGGGATGGGATAGGGAAGGTTACTGGGTGGCCCTTCATATCTGGAGATTGGCCTGTCATAACTTGAGGGATATAATGGTGGATTATAGGGGTAAGGATGGTGTTGCTGCTCAGGGTAGTGTGGGTATCTTGGGTAGTGATGGGGAGGTCTTGGTTGGGGCACATTTGGGTATTTAAATGCAGCTTCCTCCTGTGGCTGGGAGAAGGAGTGCAGCATTTTTTCTATATTTTTGCGCATTTCATAGTACCGCTCTGGGGGTATCTTTTTAATTAGGGGTACAAAACTGAGCGCCAGGATTGTATCGGGACATAAAAATGCATCCACCTTTCCCGTCATGTTTTTTAACATGTCTAATAAGCGCTCACTTAGGTCTGGTTAGGATAGTGCTGGACGCCTCCGTAGCACTTGAACATTGTTCTTCTGGCTGAGTTTCCCAGAGACTGGAAGATGTTTGGATTAGTGCTAAATCCTCTGTGTCTTCTGGAATATCAATGGGTGCTTCCTCCTCTGTTTGTTGTTCTTGTTCTTCCTCCAAAACATCTTGCTCCTCCCAACTAGATTCTGTCCTGTTTTATATAGTAAAAATTTTAAAAATTAACTCGGCATACCAAATTTTGCGTTACATAGATGATGTAAATGAAAACTTACTCCCTCATCTCCACTATGGGTTGTAGAAAATCCAGGTCCCTGGCATACATATAGGGTACCCTAGGCGCTGCCCCCGAGCCACTCCTTGTTTCTCTGAGGTGCCTCATGTATTTTCTGTAAGCATCACGTATGCTACGCCATCTTGTCTGTAAGTAGCGCACTGAAAAATAAAGAACAACATAATGATTTGTTTTATTTTTTGTCATTTTAGGTACTTAGCAACAGGGAATTCCTTTGGAAGTTTGCACTATGAATTCAAGGTTGGAAAATCAACGATTAGTGGCATTGTTCATGATACCTGCCTAGTCCTATGGGAAGAACTGAAGGACATTGTTATGAAGAAGCCCAAACCAGAAGAATGGCTGATGATAGCGGACCTATTCTGGGAGAGATGCAACTTCCCCAACTGTCTTGGAGCCATTGATGGCAAACATGTACGCATCCTCAAGCCTCCAGCTAGTGGGAGACAATTTTTTAATTATAAAAAATATTTTTTGTTGGTATTAATGACAGTGGCAGATGCAAATTATAAATTTATTTATGTTGATGTAGGTTCTTATGGCAGCAGCTCAGATTCTAGTGTATTCTCACATTCCTCATTTGGCCGCATGCTGCATGACAATACACTAGACTTGCCCAATAATTCTGCCCTGGCCTTATGCAAGTCGCTCTCTGACAACTGAAAAAAGAGTGTTCAATTATAGGTTGACTAGGGCACGCAGAGTAGTAGAATGTACATTTGGAATTCTTTGCAATAAGTGGAGATTCCTGCATACCTCTATTAACCTCAGTATAGATCATGCGATCAGTGCAATTAAAGCTGCCTGTGCCCTGCACAACTATGTGCGTGAAAGAGATGGGTTTCTTTTTGAAGATTCCCTGACCCATAACATGGAGGGAGCATATTGCAATATTCCTAGGGGCACCACTACTGGTACACTTATTAGAGAAGAATTTAAGAAATTTTTTTTGTCACCAGCTGGGGAGGTGCCTTGGCAGATGAATTCTATTGACTAAAAATAAATATGTATTTTTTTGCTGGATGTAAATGCATGATAATATAATACTAAGTGTGCTGTATGAAAAGTGTTGTATGTAATTTTGGCTATGAAAATTAAAACTTTTTTAACTCACATTTCTGGTGTATGTCATATTACTGACCTTAGAAATGATAAGAATATGCATTTATTAATATTTAGGGACTCAACTATCCCTAGATAAAGCTGTTATGTGCACAATGTTTACAGCATGTGGCCTGGTACAGATTTGGGGGTGACCACATGCTGTTGGGTAAAATCAAAGAAATTAAATTAATGTCCACCATCTAAAAAATACAGAACAGCATATACAGGTAGTAAAAGGTAATAAAAAAAACTTACATTTGTCAGCCTGAACTTGGGAAGAGCACCTGTTCCACTCTGGCAAGAGGTCTCTGCCAATTTCCTGCCATGCATGTTTTTTGGCAACGTTGTCCTTATATTTAGGATGCCGGGTGTCATAAATCATGGGTTTGTCCCTCACAAGTCTGATCAACTCCTCACAATCCACTGCTTCTTTCTCCTTTGATGACGCTTTTCGGCCTCTTTTGGACATGCTGGTTCCATTCCGGATTTCAAAAGACACAGGGGAGGAACAGGAAGAAGGGGAGGTATTTGAGTGGCGCAAATTTCTGTTCAGGGCGCAAGCCAGATGCGAATCAGATGCGTGCCCATAGAAGATAATGGGCCTGAATTCGCACCTGATCCCGCAACGCACCAAGGACGGTTGCGTCTTTTCGTCAATTCGAATTGCGCATGCACCGGACATGTGTGAACGTGCCCCATTGAAAGCAATGGGTTTTCAAATCTCCTGTGAATTCGCAGTATTTTGCCCCGCTGTGAATTCGCTATAGTCTGAACCCAGGCTCATGGTTTTGTGTATAACTTGCCTCACTTTGTTTCTCCTTATCTTTTCACTACAATATAAGTGAAATATTACAACAAATATTTTCATTCAAAAACCAATCAGTGGTGAGATTTGGGGGGGGGGGGCAGTTAACCCACACCTTTATCCTGTGGATTGACTGAATATCACTGAGATTAATTATAGTAAAGGAATGTGGCATTCTGAGACATTCCTATGCTTTAACTTCAATGTTCTGATTAGTTGTTCCATTAAACATTCATAGAACACATTTTAACTTTGGATGAACAAATCTGCTTGGGTTCAATTCATAAACAGTTTCACAAATTTTGCTCAAAGTTTGAAGTTCGCAAATTATGTGGCAAACCCTATTGAAGTTAATACAAGTCATATTTTGTTATTAAAATTCTGCTACTTTGTAGGGCTAGTAAGCAAGCCTTTGTCAAACAAAAGACATGGGAAGCCAGGCACTGCCATTGGGGATCTTTACACATGTCAAAATAAATAAATAAATACAATGAAAAACAGCATCTCTATCTAGAAAGAATTGTCAGCTTCCATTAACAGTTCCCACATACACTATTAACATGCTACAAGCCCACCCTTTTATATAAAGAGGACTGTGTTATCCATTTCTTCAAATGATTGGCTCCTGTTACTCAGCTGACCTGGGAAATAGATATGCACTAAAGGCTACATCCTACATTATAACCTGCAAACTTTTTGGTCAAGAGTTTGCATCTCATGAACTTCACAAATCTGGGAATTCACTTTGAACCCATGGTAGCAGCTAATCCAAACCTTTTCCATAATTTATATTATTGGATTATTCACACGGAATTTCATTTAGTACATGCCTGTAATTCTTTCACATGGATTTGAGAGTGGTTATAAAGGAACAATGCATACTTGCCAAAATGTGAGGAATGCCAATGTGGTGTCTTTTTTACTTTTCAATCAGTTTTTATTGAATTTCATAACATACAGTAAAGATGCAATGTGGTGTCTTTTTTAATCGCCTTTAAAGATTTTAAATACAAATAAAAAAGATGCAAGTTAGCAAATCTGAAATACTTTTGGACCCCAACATTAGACCTTACCTGAATAGATTTATAAAATCCTTATTTTAGGATAGCAGCTTGTTTTATCTCAGATCAACTTTACCATAGTCAGTAATGCATTATGATCTGTGTGAACCCTTTTGTAAAAAAGCTGGTAACCAATCAGAAAATATAATCAAAAAAGTAAAAAAGAACTTTAAACATTTTTTTCTTTATAAAAAGAAGGTAACCTGGGGAGAGTAAAGTAAATTTCCTGTATTTCTGTCAATGAGTTTTGGGCTTGTCATTAGTATGAGAAGAACTTGAGATTCAGAATTTTTATAACAGATTCGTTTAACCCATAACTGACTTTGTTGTGATCTACAGTTGACCTGCTACAGCTGGGTTTTGCATTCCCATAGACTTACAGTATTTACTGTAGAAATGCAAAATGTTTAAAGCACAAAAACCCCATGGAGACTTGCCTTACAGGTCTGTCACTCCTATTATTTTGTCTCTTCTGGCAGACACCTTAGATTTCCTCAGAAGCAAAATGTTAGATTGGCAGATTGTAGCCAGAGGTAGTATGTTACATGTAGCAGACTTTTTGCTGTAGCCAAGGGTAAAAAAAAAAAAATTGATGTAGCAGATCTTTTTCTGAAACCAGTTTACCTGGCTTGTTTATATTTATTTTAAGTCAAGTAAATATAAAATGTTGCATATAGGGATGAGCCGAAAATTCAGTATGAACCTAGGTTTGGACCAAATTTTGTCTGTTCTGGCTTTAAGATGAATGACCAAACTTTAGCCTGTTTGGTCTCCTGTTCAGCGGGAACCATAAATCATATATAGAAGCAGCATTTCTACCGCTTCTATATATGATGGTTGCTTGCTGTCCATGGTTCCTAAGGAAGCTGCAAGTGCTTGCACCAGCGGTATCCCTAGGAACCATTGATGTCATAGGGAAACTCTTTTAAGCAAAGGGGCAGGGATAACGGTGATGCAACTGGTCATATTTGGTCAATGATTTTATCACTTTCCCTGTCCTCTTCCTTATACAGCGGATGAGAGCTCAGGGCGCTGTCATTCAGCTAGTGTTACCATCAGGATGGATCATATTTGTTGTGTGGAAGCCCCCCGCCCCCAGACCCCTAGACCCCCATAACCCCTGGGTTGTGTTGAAGAAGCCCTCGTCCTCATCAGCATGGGAACATGGTGCTTTGCCAAGGATCAAGGCTACCCCTGCATGTTGAGGGCATGTGGCCTGGTATGTTTTGGGAGGAGAGATGCATGCTTGTCCCCCCCCCCCCCCCCTTTTCCAGGCTGCCTGCTTGGATTAAGGGTCTGTTATAGATTTTTGGTGGACCCACACATTTGTTTTGTTTCGTTTTTTTGCCGAGTTACCCTCTTAAAATTCATACCAGACTGAATTTTAGTCGGGGGACCCTATTCAATTTTTTCCATTCTTGCTGTAGGATGTGTTACAGCAAAAATTTAATTTACAAAGAAAAAAATGGTACAGTTTAAATTGCTGACAAATGACTTTCATTGCCAACTTAAAAAAAAAAAATCACACAGGCCCCTCAATATGTCCCCCAAGATACACAGCAGCCCCCTGGAGGGGTATGTATGCTGTTTATTTTTAAACAAACTAAGAAGCTCTCAATGAATTTTTTTCTTTGTAAATGTCAGAACTGCTGCAGCACTTTCTGTGCATCACAAAGATGCTCCCCTTCACAGGCAGGATTAGAACACCTCCAGGCATGTTATTTAAAAGAGAAGTATGGTTTTATTTTTTATTGCGTAATCATACATACCTCGTGGATGCTGCATCTGTCCCCCAGTGCCTCTGCACTGAAAACCGAGCGATCAAACACCGCCGATCACTCGGCTTTTAGAGCTCCCCGAGCAGAGAGCTGTAGACTGTCAGTCACAGCTCTCTGCTCATCTCCCTCCCCGCTCATTGTAGCGCTGAGCTGGGGAGGGGGCGGAGCAGCCACCTCAGGCTCCCAGCGGCTCACTGAGAGGCTGAGACGGGTATCAGTCAGGCACCTGGCGGATCCAGACTCTGTGGTCGGGATGACGCGGTGCTTGGGCTGATCTCCGTGAGGTCAGCAAAGAGCGGACTTCAGTCTTCTCTCTGCTGAAAATGGGTCACAGGAGTGCAAAATTATTGCACCTCTGTGATCCATAGAAGAAGCCCAGCCAAACAAGCTTTTGCTGGAATTCTCCTTTAAAGTAATTGGACACTTTTACTGTGTCACTTCAAGCATATAAAAATCCTCCTCCTCCTGAACAAATAGATTTTTTTAAAGATTTTTGCAATGGTACATATTCCTTAGGGCAGTGTCCACCCCCATGCTGTTTTTGACATCCCTTTGCCTATTAGCCCAGAAAATGTTTCAGACATTCGTTTGACACAATCATTTCCCATTTATTTCAATGGCACTCAGGTTTGGCATCTGAAAATCTTTGAAGTGTGCAGGAGTCAGACCCTGCTTGAAAAGTTTGGCTCAGCACTAGTTGCATGCATACAACTATTTTATATTTAGCTGTTTGCACCTAGAAGGTAATAGGTGCAAGTCTGGTAGAGTTTCAGATAGTTGGCTGGCTGCTATGCTTTGTAAATCTAAAAACAGGATACTAGGTCACACCCACAGCTGAATGTGTCAGTTAATTAACCCAAGGGCAACATGTATAAGTCAAGAAGAGGGCTGCATTCTTAGAGACAAGGAAGACACATTACAGCCATGACATATTTGTCAGACACAAAACCAATTCTATTATACTATTCCACATATAGCCATGGGTAACCTATGTACAAAGACACCTTTATTATACCATTTCCAGGATGTACAAAATGCCCAAGACTTGTGCACAGTGGGAAAAACCTGGGGAGTGAAATGGCTACAGTCCAGCCTGAGTTAAACCATGGTTCCCTCCATAAATACAGTGGAGTAAGTGAGCATTGTAAGGAGATGGCCTTTTTATTTAAAATATAGGGGGTTCTATTTACTAAAAAATACCTGAGAACCCTCACAAAAAATCAAAACATCTTGATACTACACTATATTAATATTGTTTCAAAATGACAGGCTGAGAGCTCCGTGACGAGCGGAGACAAAGAGCACTTCCCCGGGGCAAACAACACAGTTTTCTAACCTCTCTCCACTCCGCACCCCCGGCGGAACATCCAGCGCATGCCGGGACCCAAAAATCCCTGCAGCACACCGGCCCAAAAATCCCTGACAACATACCTACTGAGGGTGAGGGAACAGAGCGGGATGACCCAAAATGCAAGGCACAGACGCCACCACATGCTGCAGCCTCATCCCCGGCACACTCCATGGCGGACAGTGAGCACTCCTTACAATTGACTAAGGCGGATCTAGATGAGAGCCTCACACTAATGTATGACAAAATAGCTCAGAAGTTTCAATCTGAACTGCACAAGTCCACAAATACCCTCTCCCTGGAGATTGCGGCCCTGGGCAGTAGGACTGATATACTTGAGACCAAACATGATGAGCTGACCTTGGTCTGTTCAGACCTTAGAAAGGACCATGAAGCCCTATCAGAAACAGTATCACAACTACAGGCCCATATTGAAGATTTGGACAACAGAAATAGGCGTAACAATCTTAGGGTAAGGGGGGTCCCCGAATCTGTGACTGAACTTCTGCCAACTATCCAAAAGCTATTTCAGTCCCTCCTGCCTGAGGCCCTGCTCTTGGTCTTTGCCTGTGACAGGATTCATAGGGCCCTGCGTTCCCCTCCCCTCCGGAGAAACCCCAGAGAGATATTGTGTTATGCCTAAAAGATTTCTTGGTTAAAGAGGATGTCCTCCGAGCCTCAAGAAACACCCCAAATTTAAGACTGGAAAATACACCTGTCCAGATCTACCCGGACATCTCCCCCACTACTCTGGATAAACGTAGGCGTATGAAGGGGGTCACCTCAGTGCTCCTGTCTGCCAGAATTTGCTATAGATGGGGATTCCCCTTTAAACTGCAGGTCCCCCACAATGGCACAACTTATACCGTTACCACGCTTAACGAAGGAAAGGAGCTTTTAGTTAAGCTGGGCCTCCTAGACGCTGCAGCACTGCCAAGAATGCCATCAACCCCACACCACTCAGCCATTTGGGCCACCCCACCCCCCAGGAGGGACAGTCAGACCTGAGGAGTGAAATGTGACTAGCTTTTTATTTTTCCCTCCACCCCTCGTTTTTTGCACCTTCTTTTTGTTTTTCCTAGTTTACCTGTTGCCTCACTCGTTGGATTCCAGCTGGGCTCCAGGATGCTACTCAACTGACACTCCTGTCATGCCTTCAGATGTCTCCTGCTTCAGAGCCAAGCCTCAGTTCCATCCACCGGCTTGTCCCCCAGCTCCTCTCCCGTCGAGCTCTGCCGGCTCCATCGAAGCTCATCTATGGGAAAAGGAACACGCAGAAAAATCCCTTAGATGGGCCAATGCACGCTTTCTTCTCCACAGCAACTCTGCCTACACTATGTTTGCTCGCAAACTAAAACAGCAAACCCAACCAACGCATGTATATAGTCTAAGAGACAAGAATGGCCACCTCCCCTCCCACCCTAAGGAAGTCCTACACATCTTTTCCTCTTTCTATCAGAAACTGTACTCAGCCCCACATTCCCCCTCCCCCATCCCTCCCCAATCCTGGTTAGACCTCTTGACGCTCCTTCACCTTTTAGAGGAACAACTACAGATCCTTAATGCCCCATGCACTACCTAAGAAATAGCTTCCATTATATCATCCCTCAAACCCTCTAAGACGCCTGGACCAGACGGATTTTCTGCCACCTACTATAAGAAATTTGCTGATCCCTTACTCCCCAAAATGGCCAAACTCTATAATTTTATCCTAAAAGTCAAACCCAGATGAGATGCTTTTGGCAAACTTATCCCTACTAATACCGAAAACCAGGAAAAGACCACACTCACCCTCAAAATTTTAGGCCCATCTCAGTCATTAATAATGATTTAAACATTTTCGGACGTATCCTAGTGGATCGTCTAGCCTCAGTAATTACCACATTGATATCCCCTGAACAAACGGCTTTATTCCCTCTAGGCAAATTACCGACAATATCTGCCTGCCTCTAATATAATTCAAGATGCAGACACCAAATCTGGGAAGGTTTTGTTGCTGAGCTTGGACATCAACAAGGCCTTCGACAGTGTCCTCTGGCCCTATTTGGAGACGGCCTTAGCCATATTTGGATTTAGTGGAGCATTTGTCCATAGGTTTAGGGCCCTGTATCACCATCCCCGTACGAATATCAAAATCCCAGGCTGCAATTCCGCATACTTTCCCCTGAATCGGGGTACGAGACAGGGGTGCCCCCTCTCCCTCCTTCTATTCGCCCTTGCCATGGAACCCTTAACTAGATCCATCTCTGATAACCCCAATATAAAGGGCTATTTTAAAGGGGATCAGGAATTTAAAATTAGCTTGTATGCGGATGACGTTCTTCTATTTATCTACGACCCCCTTATCTCCCTCCCCAACCTATTCACCCCCTTATCTCACTTCCAACAACTTTCTGGTCTGGGGGTGAACCCGACTACATGCTCTGCAATGCCTATTCATCTCCCCGAAACAGTCCTGAATTCCCTTAAAGACTCCTATAAATTCTCCTGGAACCTCAACTCTCTACAATACTTAGGTATAAAACTTGCCCCAACTCTCAAGCAAATGTACTCACAAAACTATCCACAAGCCTTCACCTCAATCAAAAACCTTCTACTCCAATGGTCCAACTATAGAATATCCTTTTTAGGCCGCATCCAGGCAGTAAAGATGTCCATTCTGCCAAAGCGCCTCTTCCTCTTTCGATCCCTACCATTATATGTCCCTCGCTCCACTCTAAACAAAATTCAATCTGAGTTACTCTCATTTATCTGGCAAAAGAAAAAGCCTAGACTGAGTCGACAGATGATATATAGGGCCCGCCTGGGGGGTGGTCTGGGGTGCCCGGATTTATGGAAATACTTCCTGGCCGCCCGCCTGGTACAGATGGCACAGTGGCATGCCAACCCAACTTTTATACCATGGTTGAAATTTGAGCGGGCCTCTGTCACTCCCTACGACCTCCCAGGTCTCCGGTGGTCAGACTCCATCACCCACAGGGAGATTGCCTCACTGAATTATATAGTGGGACAGTCTCTTTACCTTTGGTCTCTCTACTGGAAAAAATGTCAACTAAGGTCTAAAATCCCACTTCTGTCCTCATTCATAGGTGAACCCCTCTTCCCCCCGTCCTTCCATTCACATTCCTCTTTCCACGAATGGGCAGATTCGGCCTTATTTCTCTAGGATCCTTACTACATGACGCCTCCTTCTGCTCATTCACACACCTACAGCAAACGCATGACTTGGACAGAGCAGCCTTCTATCAGTTCCTTCAAATAAGGCACTTCTACACCAATAATCTCCGTGAGCTATCGAGGGTTACAAAAACACAATTTGAAGACATGTGTGGGGAGGCCTCCCGAGAAAAGGGCACCATTTCTACCCTATACAGGTACCTTAATGACCACAATGCATCCCCCAAATCTGCTGCAATTTTGGGCTGGGAGTCGGAGGTTTCTCAGGAGTTCCCAGTGGAGGACTGGCAAGACATGGTTGATAATATGCACAAATGCACGCGTTCTATATCCATTAAGGAAATGGTCCTCAAGCTCCACACTAGATGGTATTACACCCTAGATCGTTTGCACAGGATGTTTCCTCTGGTTCCCGACACATGCTTTAGAGGATGTCGGGACAGGGGCACGCTACTGCACACCTTCTGGGGTTGCAAACTATTGGCACACATATGGACGAACGCTTCTGACCTGATCTCTAAGATTACAGGTATTTCAGTCACCCTCAACTACCAAATGTGCATTTTATATGCTGACATCCCGGGTACTATCCCCCCACAACAGAGACTGATACATACCCTCTTTAGTGCCATCCAGTGGGCGATAGCACTGAACTGGAAAGGCCTTTCGGTACCCTGGTCACAGGTGCTCCTCCATATGGAGTCCATTAGACTGATGGAAAGAATTCATCACACTCTCTTGGACTCCATGCATATCTTTGATGGAAAGTGGAGTGCTTGGTCAGGGCACCAGCTTAGCTCTGTGACAGACAACCCCTAACTTTACCAGACCATTACTCATATGGGGCTAAATGCTGCTACTAATAACTCTCCACAGAAGGGGGGAAAGCTACCCCCAACAGGCCTGTATTTTCTATACTACAGATACACTAATTACTGAGACATGGTATAATGCTCACGTGTCAAGAGATGTATTTCCTTACCTTTTATTATTATTTTTATTTCTGTTTCCTGTTGTTCTTGAAGTTACAGTTAAGCGGTCTGTCTATGGACCTTTATACACCATTTGCCTATTGGACGCACTGTTTTCTCAGCCGTCCGATGCTTGACCATAAGAGTTGTACTAATATTCGGTGCCAACTCTGAAACTGTACCTAAACTGCTTGGATTTGTATTGTTTGTTATTCTCTCAACACTTGTACACTCTGTAATTTTCCTGTTCAAAAATTTAATAAAAACGTTTGTAAACAAATATTGTTTCAAAATAGTGAATGAAGTTTCTGGCCGTGGATCATCGATTTGCATTGTAGCTATAAAAGAATTTAAATATTCCTGTGCTACCAGAAGAAAAAATGTAAGGGCTAACTGCTGCAAACACCGAAATGGTCAATCCATAGCCACAACAATATAGCAGAGATATACAAAGTGAATGGTGCTGCGCTGTTAGTGATAGGTGCAACAGTGATAATAATAATAATAATAATGATATAATCAAATACAAAATGATGATGATAATAATATCATAGAAACAAACAGAAATATATTGAATATAAACCGTTGATAAAGTGCTAAGTGCCTAAAGTGACAAAAGAATTATAATTAAGTCCAAACTGTATATTGATAAATATAACAATTTTCCTGGATCGATAAATAAATAATAGGAACGGGAGTGACTAAAGTGCTGAATTCCCTCTAACGTCCTGTGCAATATATGAAATCAGTAAATAAAGTAACTTTTCTTCTTCAGTGCAATAACACCAGCTGTAAGGTGACAGCTTATGCAGATAACAGTAGGGGTCATGGGTAGTGTAGTAGATCACACTGAACTTCTTATGGATAGCGTAAGACGGAAACCATCCACAGGGCCTTTTTTCCTGATGGATAGTTCTCACTGTAGTAGTGTATAAAAACTGAACTTCCTTGGTGCAAATAAGCAGCATGGATGTCCCCCCCAGGCTTGTCCGTATGGTATATAAAGGAAAAAGAGGGGTTCAGATAGTGTAGTATGTAAAAACTAGATAATGCTTTATTTGTAAACAGCTGTGGTACTTACATAACAAAGCAATAGCAAGAGCTATTCACCACGAGCAGCAAGCTTGTACGCTGAAGTCACCTCTGATGCCTGTCTGTCCCAACGCATAGCGTCACGTCCATGTGACTTCATCAGGGGTCAAAGACTGGCACTAAAAGTGTCCTAAATAGGCAAGATGTTGAACTATTTGGGTGGCCATTTTCTTGTAGTTCGATAGTCAGGAAGTGATACAGCGGCCATGTTCTAATGGATTTCCATAGAGACTTATTATCTTATCTATTTAATCTTTCCCTTCATGTCTTTAATACTAGAGTAATATCCCTTTAAGGCTTTACTCACTCTTGTCTACTCTCCTACCACCTCTAATATTGCATATCTCCTCACAATTTCAACATTATTGCTGCCGATTCCATTGTATGTATTGTGTTGCTGACATCATTTCCGGTGTCCCCATATCCCATTTGCCTTTTACTGGTCTCCAATTTTTTCTTAGGGATGTCCTGTGCACCATTTGGATATTGCCTTATGTCCCATGTGTGCATCTTTGCCATCCTAGTGGTCTGTTGATCTAGACCACTACTTTGTTTTTTTAGCTGTTGTTTTTAATTTTTAATTTATAATTTTTTACTTTCTCCAAGACTCGTTAGTTAGCTGCTTTGCCACTAGGTCACTTAGAAAATGGCCACTAACATGTCCTTGATCGTTGACTACATGAAAATGGCCACGATAATAGGTCTCTATGGGAATCCATTAGAACATGGCTGCTATATCACTTCCTGACTATTGAACTACAAGAAAGTGTCCACCTGATTAGTTCAACATCTAGCCTATTTAAGGACACTTCTAATGCCAGTCTTTATCCCCTGATGCAGTCACGTGGACATAACGTTATGCGTAGGGACAGACAGGCATCGGAAGTGACGTCCGCGTGCGAGCTCGCAGCTCGTGGTGAATAGCTCTTGCTATTGCTTTGTTATATGAGTTCCACAACTGTTTTATAAATAAAGCATTATCTAGTTTTTATATACTACACTATCTGGAACCCCTTTTTTCCTTCATATACCGTATGGACAAGCCTGGAAGGGACATCCATGCCGCTCATTGGCACCAAGGAAGTTCTGTTTTTATACACTATAGCAGTAAGAACTATCCATCAGGAGAAATAGGCCCCCTAGATGGTTTCCGCTGTCCATAAGAAGTTCACAGTGTAATCTACTACACTATCCAGGATCCCTACTGTTATCTGCATACGCTGTTAACTTACAGCTGTAAGGTAATGGTCCGCCCTGCACTGAGGCGTTATTGAACTGAAAAGGAAAAGTCACTTTGTTTACTGTCTTCATATTTTACACAGAACATTAGAGGGAATTCAGCACTTTATTCACTCCCCTTCCTATTATTTATCAATCCAGGACAATAGTTATATTTATCAATATACAGTTTGGACTTCATTACGATTCTTTTGTCACTTTAGGCACTTAGCACTTTATCAACGGTTTATATTCAATATATTTCTGTTTGTATCTATGATATTATTATCATCATATTGTATTTGATTATATTATTATTCTTATCACTGTTGCACCTATCACTAACAGCACAGCACCATTCACTTTGTATATATTGCAGCTAGCTATCGATTTTATGCTAGATTTTTGCTCACCACTGCTGTGTATGCTGGATCCTGTATTAAATCCCTCCTGGACAGTGGTGTGATAGATCAACATCTTGGCACACAAGCTTTTGCTTGAGACTATCGCTGGAGGTATGCCCTGCCCAATACAATTACAAGGTGCTTTCAGTAGTGCATAATTATTTAGCCAAATCTTAATTGCTTTGGAACCAATGCTGTGCAATTAGTGTTATTTACTACATATCGTACTAACTTGGACGGACCAGAAATGGCAGCACCCATGATTATGATTTTTAAATCATATTGCAGACATATTTAAGCCACTGCAATCTTGATTTGTTCAACTTTTTAAAATGTTTTTACCTTATTTTCGAGATCTATCCTACTTTTTTTGCAAAAAAAAAAAATGATCCTTGGCAGGGTGTTGGTATTTATTTGTGGAACCTATGTACATCGCCTTGCTGAACCTTTACACTAGCCACAGTCTTCCTAGAGAAGCATCTAGTTAGCATAATATTTGCAAGATATGACAACAAATGAAAAATAAATGATCCTGCTCATACTGCAGAGTTAGCATCCTTCTGTCTATAACCAGGAGTTTTATGCCAATCACTAAACAGTATGCTCACAGTCATGTTATATAAAGGTTTATGTTTCTTTTGACAAACCATCTCAGTACTTAATGTATAACTAAAAGCAAAGCTTTTTTTTTTTGGATAGGGAATATAACATTTGTCCGGCTTTCATCGCTGTCTGTGCCCCCATTAAGCCGGCTACATGGATTGAAATTTGGGCAGTTCAGCAGGGAGCAACTCAAAATCACTCGACTTGTGTACAATCAGCCTGTTGGGTTTTTCCCCAACAATCAGTGCCGCCAGCTATAGTCGGCAACACTGATCATTGTATTCTACCGATGGGGAAGACTGATAAATACATTAGCTCAGTGGAAGTGATTCCCCCATTCACACTCAATGTGTTTTTTTTTTCATTCAACCGATGTATGACCTGCCTTAGGGAGATTCGCCCTCTCTATTTGTAATGTCTACTGTTACCACCAAGAGTGAAAGTGAATGAAAATCTCACATTTTTGGTTGTCACTAGAACAGGATTAGAGGAGGTATCTTCCAATTGGGACACTAGTTCTGGCAACCCTGGTGACAACTAGGTATTCCCTCACTTTAAAGGGATTTCCTCACACTTCCTTGTTTATGAAAAAAGTTGTCATATTTCACATACTGAAAGTCTTACTTGCATATGTTTTTTGTTTATTCTGTGCCTATACAATGTTTGTATGCACTTAATTTATTAAGATATTAATAATGTATGTATTTTAATGCTTGGTTTCTAAAGAAGAGCAGGTAATGTTCACATGCATTCTTTATAAATCATTATACTTCGCAGAGCAATGCAGAAGAGACAGTAAATGTCAGTCTGTCTGTTTATCTATATATCTCCATATCTGTCTCTAAAGTTTTACATTTTGTGTGGATGTCCAATGCTAAATTATATAACAGAATGGAATTGTTTTATATTTCTTTAATATATTCTGAATACAATATGCTACCTGTAGCCTCCCTGGCGATATGATTATATCAGATTTTTGCATCTCAAAGCGGTACAAATGTTTTGCATAGAAATTTGGCGTTTTATATTGTAGGCCTGTAATTCTTAGCAATAACACACTTAAATCTGTCCAAACAAGAGTCTAGTAGACATCCCAAGTATGATAAAGTTTGAAACACAAAATCATAAATTATAATAATAATAAATAACTATAAATAATTAAAAAAAAATAATAATATAATAGTAATAAAATGAATTTCCCCACGATTCACTGCAATTCTGCAAGTGTTCTAATTTACAGCCATTGGAGAGGAATGGACCAACATTACACAGGCCACAATCAACAACCTGATCAACTCTATGTGATGCACTGCGTGAGGCAAATGGTGGTCACACCAGATACTGACTAGTTTTCGGACCCCCCCCCCCCCCCCCCAATACAGTAAAACTGCATATTTTAGAGTGGCCTTTTATTGTGGCCAGCATAAGGCACACCTGTGCAATAATCAAGCTGTCTAATCTGCATCTTGATATGCCACACCTGATTCCTTCAAAACACATCAGCTGCCGGGATTCTGGTGAGGTCCATCCCTATACTCTGGAGTCTAGAAGCATTACATAGTTACATAGTTAGCTAGGCCGAAAAAAGGCACAAGTCCATCCAGTTCAACCATAAAAATAAAATAAATAATAAATAAAAATAAAATATATCGTACAATCCAATAAACCCCATTCTATACCCACAGTTGATCCAGAGGAAGGCAAAAAAAAACCCCAAAAGAGTATGCTCCAATTTGCTACAGCAGGGGAAAAAAAATCCCTTCCTGATCCCCCTAGAGGCAATCGGATTTTCCCTGGATCAACTTTACCTATAAATGTCAGTACCCAGTTATATTATGTACATTTAGGAAAGTATCCAGGCCTTTCTTAAAGCAATCTACTGAGTTAGCCAGAACCACCTCTGGAGGGAGTCTATTCCATATTTTCCCAGCTCTTACTGTGAAGAAACCTTTCCGTATTTGGAGATGAAATCTCTTTTCCTCTAGACGTAAGGAGTGCCCCCTTGTCCTCTGTGTTGACCGTAAAGTGAATAACTCAACACCAAGTTCACTATATGGACCTCTTACATATTTGTACATGATGATCATATCCCCCCTTATTCTCCTCTTCTCAAGAGTGAATAAATTCAGTTCCTCTAATCCTTCCTCATAGCTGAGCTCCTCCATGCCTCTTCAACCATCAGTTTGGTTGCCCTTCTCTGCACTTTCTCCAGTTCCCCGATATCCTTTTTGAGAACTGGTGCCCAAAACTGAACTGCATATTCCAGATGAGGTCTTACTAATGATTTGAACAGGGGCAAAATTATATCTCTCTCTTTGGAGTCCATGCCTCTCTTAATACAAGAAAGAACTTTGCTTGCTTTGGAAACCGCAGCTTGACATTGCATGCTATTATTGAGCTTATGATCTACCAAAACCCCCAGATCCTTCTCCACTACGGATTCCCCCAGTTGTACTCCCCCTAGCATGTATGATGCATGCATATTCTTAGCCCCCAAGTGCATAACTTTACATTTATCAACATTAAACCTCATCTGCCACATAGTCGCCCAATTAGACAGAGCATTGAGGTCGGCTTGTAAATTGGAGACCTCCTGTAAGGACGTTATTCCACTGCATAGCTTGGTGTCATCTGCAAAGACAGAAATGTTACTTTTGATCCCAGACCCAATATCATTTATAAAGATATTAAAAAGTATGGGTCCCAGCACTGAACCTTGGGGTACACCACTGATAACCTTAGACCATTCCGAGTAAGAATCATTAACCACGACTCTCTGAATTCTGTCTTTTAGTCAGTTTTCTATCCATTTACAAACCGATATTTCAAAGCCTGTAGACCTTACCTTACACATGAGCCGTGTGTGGGGAACTGTATCGAACAATTTGGCAAAATCCAAGTATACCACGTCCACAGCCACGCCTCTGTCCAAGGTTTTACTTACCTCTTCATAAAAAGAAATCAGGTTTGTCTGACAACTTCTGTCTTTCATGAACCCATGCTGTCTGTTGCTTAAAATGTTTTTTTCCAGCAAGAACTCGTCTATGTGGTCGTTTAATAATCTCTCCAGTATCTTCCCAACTATAGAAGTTAAACTAACAGGTCTATAGTTACTTGGTAAAGACTTCTTTTCTTCTTTCCCTTTTTAAATATAGGCACCACGTTCGCCCTGCGCCAATCCAGTGGTACTATTCCCGTCATTAATGAGTCCCTAAAAATTAAATACAATGGCTTTGAAATTACAGAGCTCAATTCTTTTAAGTTCCGTGGGTGGATGCCATCTGGTCCAAGTGCTTTATCCACCTTTATTCTGTCTAAATATTTCTGGACCATATCACTTTTTATTAGGCCACAGATGAGTGGCTGGATGAGTTGTGGGCTTTCCCATAAAGTAACAGAGGGGAAATCTTCAAATGAAAGCACTAGTTCTGGTAACCTGGTGGGGGCAGAGGAATTCCCTTAATTTGTAGAGATTTCCTTGCACTTCCTGTTTTGGCACTGGGACAGGAAGTGAAGGTAAATCTCCCCAACGGGACATAGATGGCAAAAATAACAGGGGGTTCTAACCCTCCATTACTCTATCCAAAATGAAAATTAACGTTTTGCCTTTGCCTTTCAACACAGAAAAACCCTTGAAATAACTTTGCAGTTTTAGGGAACCCCTACTAAAAATGACTATATCTACAATTAATGATACATTAGTGTGATGGTCAGTGGGAAGCATGCTCCTTACACTTGTTTGGGAAGATTAATGGTGTCAGAGGGAACTTATCTGAGATACAGAAATTGCCCAGTGCTCAAGGAACACCTGGTAACTTTGGACAGGTCGGTTTTGTCTTGTTAGAGAATAGTCACTGTTCTTGAATGTGTCACTCTGGTATCCACCTGTCAAACTTTCAAATTGATGACCCCCCTTTCCTAACAGCTCAAGTTCCACACCTTTGTAAGAATACTTGTCTATTCCTAATTTGATTCTTTCTTGCAAATATTTGAGCCAAAGATATCTCTAAAAATAATTGTGAAAAAGTAAAGCATCCCCACTACATATGACATATGTTCTAACAAGGGATTAGACCATTGTGATATGCATGTTCATTGTACAATGTTTAGAGCAGGGGTCTCAAACTGGTGGCCCTCCAGCTGTTGCAAAACTACAAGTCCCATCATGCCTCTGCCTGTGGGAGTCATGCTTGTAACTGTCAGCCTTGCAATGCCTCATGGCACTTGTAGTTTTGCAACAGGTGGAGGGCCGCCAGTTTGAGACCCCTGGTTTAGAGTGATTGAGAGGTTTTAAAGCTTGTATATTCACAAAAAAAATGACAGGAGAAAATAGATATATTTTACAACATGTGATGGGTGGATTTACTAAAGGCAATGTAGGGTTGATTTACTTGATTTACAGATGTGCATGATAGCAAATTAGCTTTTAGCTTGAACTTGTTCAGGTAAGCTTTAACAAAAAAAAAACGGAAAGCCGAGCTGACCCAGTTTTTGCACTCTCCCGTTTTAGTAAATCAACCCCATAGACTGAGCACTTTGTATGTGTAGTTACTCCAGAGCTCTTAGTAAATGAGGGAAAACTATGCTGACTTCCATCATCCAATCATGTGCAAGCAAAAATGCAGTATTGTTTTACATTTTCCTTGCATGTGATTGGGTATCCTTTATAAAGGACCTCATTTATTAGGCTTTGGAGCAACTTGCATACTGCACAGTCTATGTGCTTTAAAGTAGAACTATCAGCGCAACTTTTTTTTATTTTGGATACAGTAAGGGAGGGTTATAACCCCCTGTCGGTTGTTTTGGTCATCTGCGTCCCATTGGGGAGATTTACCTTCACTTTCTGTCCCATAGCCACAATAGGAAGTGAGAGTAAATCCATACAAATTAAAGGAATACCTTGAGATCCGCAAGGTCACCAGAACCAGTGTCCCCATTGTAAGATTTCCCCTCTATTACATTTTTTGAGAACAACCCAAAATTGGTGATTTTCTTTTACTTTCAACTTTCAATGATAATGGTGCATAGGACAAATAGAGAGAGTGAATCTCCTAAATGGGGACACAGGTAGATTATAACCCCTGCCAGGTTTGTATTGCTATCTCCACTCTGTCAAAACCCCCCCCAAAAAAATCTTTTGTCTTTAGTTATACTTTAGGTAAATCAAACCAAATAATTCTGTGTTTTTCCATACTTAGGTTTCTATGAATCGCTGTTGAGAGAACTGATCCAAAAGGTAGAGACTACTCAAAATTGACTATTATATTTTTACTTTCCTTAAATACTGCATGCCTGGACCACTACTTATTCCACTACTTATTCAACTCATGCATTTAATTATTTATTTCCTTTTGTGAATTGACCTTAACTCCATTTTATGTGGTATTTACCAAGCATTTTTGGAATTTCAGGTAAATACAGCATAAGGTGATAGTGAACAGATATTTTCAGCAATGCATGTGATATTTAGGAAAAAATTTGTCTGATCAACTAAATACTGCATGCAATGTGCTTTAATGAATGGAACCCAATGTTAGGTTAATTAGATTCAATGGTGACTAATTTGAAAACAGATGCACCAGACAGGGTTGCTAATCACTTGAAATACCAGTTACATGATCTGTTAAAATCATTTGACAAACTCTACCCCAAAAATGGAGTGTGTTTTTCTCTGTCAATGAAAAAAAAGTTATGAAATTGTATGTCAAAAGCGGTCAGTTTGAAACCACAAAGCAAGGCAAGCCATGCAAGAGATCTGTTTAATTTAGCAGATATTCCTTGCAGCAAACACAGTTGATCAACACATACTGTAAATCTGTAATGCTAAAAGATTTACAAATGTTTGGTGTGTAACATCACCCCAAAGGCATAATTACATTAGCTTCCACATATAGTTCGAACACATTTATTACTGTGTTGTCTCTTGCCTTTACTCAACTGTGGGCACATATGTTTTTGCACCTCTAGTAAACTGGTTTCACAAGAGGCGCTTTATGCATCAGCCTGATAGTAAATTAGTCCTAATATGTTGGAGCCATTAAAACAAGGCACATTGGAGACACTATTGTGTTACTGAAAGCACATCCAGAAACTTAAAATGTACATTAATACCTGGGGGCTTGCAGTAGTTTGAGTACGTACATACTTGTCTGCTTATTAATTGGGATGAGAGTAAGGTGCAGACCAAAATTTGGCTACAGCTGTTATAAGTAAAGGGTCAGTGTCTTCCATGTGATATAATCGACCATAAATGGATATGATCATATACAGGGGGAGGTCTCTCAAAAGACAACATAGACCATATATGGACATGACCATCTAGAGTTTTGGCCTTCTCCAGCCTAAACAGTTTATTAATCCTGCATCTTTTGTGGTAAATGTAAAAGTTATACCTTTTTATACTTTCTTATTTACTGTATACATATTATATATTATTGTCTAAAGGTACTTTTACCTGCTTACTTAAATGTTTACTAAATGCCACAAAACGTGCTGTATGGTGATTTACAATCTATTTGGGGAATGCATTCTAATATGCATGACAAACGTTTTTCCACCAAGTTTTCTTTTGTTAAATTAGTTGCAAAATTAGCTTAAAAAATAAATTAATTTTGTCTTTATTTTCTTGTATCTTGTTTTCTCTTTGGGGAGTCCTACTTTTTTTTGTTAAAATGAATGTATATTATGAGGTTAGTGAGAGGCTGTATCTGGCACATGTTAAAAGAACACCAAAAACACCATTGATTATGCATTCCGTATTGATTTAAATTAAACCCACAACAGTAAAATCAGTCTGTATATGCAGTAAAGCATACTTGTTATACTCACTGTGGAACCTAAGGGGTTAATTCTCTGCATTGTGTAAAATAGCTGTTTGATCCTATCTTCTCTGATCCTCCTCTTTTTCCACAGTCCCCAATCCATCTCCTGATGGTACAGAGCCTTGGGGACACTCTGCACATGCTCAGTTTGATGTGTATTGCTAGAGAGTTTTTTTCTTAGGAAGGTCAGCACCAGGGATGAGCTTTACGTTCGACTTGAACATTGGTTGTTCGCCAGTTCGCTGAACACCGAACAATTTTGGGTGTTCGTGGAAAATTCGAAAGCCACAGAACACCCTTTAAAAGTCTATGGGAGAAATCAAAAGTGCTAATTTTAAAGGTTTATATGCATGGTATTGTCATAAAAAGTGTTTGGGGACCCGGGTCCTGCCCCAGAGGACATGTATCAATGCAAAAATAAGTTTTAAAAACAGCCTTTTTTTTGGGGAGCAGTGATTTTAATAATGCTTAAAGTGAAACAATAAAAGTGTAATATTCCTTTAAATTTGGTACCTGGGGGGTGTCTATAGTATGCCTGTAAAGGGGCGCATGTTTCCCTTGTTTAGAACAGTCTGACAGCAAAATAACATTTCTAAAGGAAAAAAAGTCATTTAAAACTACTTGCGGCTATAATGAATTGTCGGTCCGTAATACACATAAAAGTTCATTGATAAAAACGGCATGGGGATTTCCCCACAGGGGAACCCCAAACCAAAATTAAAAAAAAAATGTGTGGGGGTCCCCCTAAATTCCATACCAGGCCCTTCAGGTCTGGTATGGATATTAAGGGGAACCCCGCGCCAATTTTTTTTTAAAAAATGGCGTGGGGGTCCCCCTCAAAATCCATACCAGACCCTTCAGGTCTGGTATGGATTTTAAGAGGAACCCCGCACCAATAGTTAAAAAAATGGCATGGGACGAGAAGAGCGAAGGAAGAAGAAGTTGGAGAAGCAGATGGAGAAGAAGAAGATGGAGGAAGAAGAAGAACACGGAAGGAAGACCAGAAGAAATAGGATGGAAGAAGAAGCAGAAAGAAGAAGAATTTAATAAAGGACTTGTCAAAAACTGTCTCTTGTGTTCTTTAACCTTTTTGGCACTTTGTTTGTGAAATGGTAGGGGTACATTTGTACCCCATTACCAATTCACACAGGGGGGGTGGGATCAAGGGGTCCCCTTGTTAAAGGGGGCTTCCAGATTCCGATAAGCCCCCCGTCCGCAGACCCCCACAACCACCGGGCAAGGGTTGTGGGGATGAGGCCCTTCTCCCCATCAACATGGGGACAAGGTGCTTTGAGGGGTTACCTCAAAGCACCCTCCCAATGTTGAGGGCATGTGGCCGGTACGGTTCAGGAGGGGTTCCCCTTAATATCCATACCAGACCTGAAGGGCCTGGTATGGGATTTAGGGGGACCCCCACGCATTTTTTTAAAATTTTGGTTCGGGGAAATCCCCATGCCATTATCAATGAACTTTTATGTGTATTGCGGACCGACAATTCATTGTAGCCGCGAGTAGTTTTAAATTACTTTTTTTCCTTTAGAAATGTACATTTGCTGTCAGACTGTTCTAAACATGGGAAACATGCGCCCCTTTACAGGCATACTATAGACACCCCCCAGGTACCAAATTTAAAGGAATATTACACTTTTATGGTTTCACTTTAAGCATTATTAAAATCACTGCTCTGGAAAAAAATGACATTTTTAAACCTTTTTTTGCATTGATACATGTCCCCTGGGGCAGGACCCAGGTCCCCAAACACTTTTTATGATACTACCATGCATATAAGCCTTTAAAATTATCACTTTTGATTATTCATGTTCGTGTCCCATAGACTTTAATGATGTCCGCGTGTTCGAACAAATTTTTTGCCTGTTTGCATGTTCTGGTGTGAACCGAACAGGGGGGTGTCGGCTCATCCCTAGTCAGCACAGGGCCAATCAACCCTGTCCAGACAGAGGGTCAGGAGTCATGCAGCCTCATAGAACAGTCAGAGTAGAATTAAAACTCCTCTTACAAGCTTTACCAGACACTGATAGAAGTCACATTCTGTGTACTGTGTGAGACCAGATATAGTGAATGCAGGGTCCTGGGTTTGGTAACACTGTAATTTTGCTAGAATCTCTTAATTTCCACCAAAAGTTTTGAGGAAGTGAAAACTTTCAATTTTATTGATCCCAATATGCCCCATCAGGGACAGAACACAGCTGTTCTGAGTTGCAAATTTATCAAAAAGTAACATGTAGATGTGGTTGTGCTTTTCAAGTATATGTGTAACACAAAGCCCCTTGATGTTATAAATTGTAATTTTGTTATTAATTCATTGTGGTAGATGTGAAATATGGCATATATTTTGGAAAATAGTGGTAGTGGTCTTCATAATTTTTGAAATAGGACACCTAGGTGCTTACTGTTATTCCCTTAATCATTGCTGTTTTGGTTTACTAATATGCAGTTTTTGGTCACTGGATTACAATTTAGTGATTTCTACAATGACTGTAGCTAACTACAGAATAACATAGCACAGGCTTGCTCTTCAACCACACCCTCTTTTGAAGTCAGCAGTTATGTATATGGTACCTTTTACTCTGATGGTATGATATACTTGAGAAACTAGTTTCACGCACTCAAGGAAAAACTATTACATCTTTCAGGCTTCCTGATCATAAACAGAGAAAGAAGTCATGTACAGGCCCAAACCTGCTTTTTTCACACTGCTCACTTTGTAATCTCTTAAACACCATAAAATTGTATGCACTAATGGTTAAATGGAGGGGGTATGAGGTTTAGTGCTTGACCAGTCTATGGGTAGCAGCTAATGAGCTCCAAGCAGGTAATATATATATGTTTCAAAATATAGTGGTATGTTCCATGAAATGTGTTGGCTTTTCTAAACAATTTGTAAATAACTATTAATTGTATAATAAATTAATAATATATCCATTTGACTCTTTTAGGCTATGCTAACATGTCCCTTTTACTTAGAATACAGGAAGTCCACATCTGATCACAGATCAATGATTATATGGTTTAGGCACTGTATGAGCACCTGTGTATGTGAGCCATTATTGTTGAATATGCAAGTATTTTTTTATTATTTTCCCAAACAGAAAGTAGAATTTTAAAATCTGTAATGGACATTTACTAAATATATACCCAATACCCAATCATTTGCAATGGATTTTTCCTTTCACAAGATTTGGTACATGTACTGAGCGCAGTTTTGCCCAATGCAGTAAGGCAGGGGTGCCCAACCAGTGGCCCGGGGGCCACATGTGGCCCGCAGAGACCTCTGATGTGGCCCTCGACCTCCTGCTCTAAGATGGCAGGTTGGCAAGCCCAGATCACGGGTTGCCGACCCGCCATCCCAGAGCAGCAGTTTTGTGAATGAAGCCGCTGGTAGTGGAAGCAAGTGGCTGCGGAGCAGAGCCACATAAGCCAATGCTTCCCGTTTAGCGCCCGCTCCTGTCACAGGTAGAGTGATACCAAATGCACTCTGCCTGGGAAAGCAACAGACAGTGATACCAGAATGGAAGACAGTTATTAAAGGTAAGTTTACTACTAAATTCACAGTATATATGGATAGATCTGTTTTGCAGTGGTTACTGGGCTGCTTTCAAAATGATCCACAGGTGCAGAGCATCTGCGGGTTACCTGCATTGAGCCATAGACTTCTGTTATTACCTGCGAGTTTGTTGCGCCTTCAGAAAATGCGCCACACCTGCAGGATATAATAGAAGTTTACGGCAAAGTACAGCTAACCCGCAGCGCATCAGTGTGAAAGCAGCCTTAGGTCCCTTTCACATAACTGGTCCGACCCAATCGGACTTACTATTTACCTCCTATGGAGCAGCAGATGTAATCGGACTTGTGTCTGTTTACACACGCCTACCCAAAAAATCGGATTGGATCAGAGGGCCCATAGAGTAGAGTGGGTTGTGTCTGTGGACACGGACCTGTCATCCTCCCTCTCCGCTCATTGTGGCCCGCGACCAGTTACCAATTCGCTTAAGTGGCCCTCGCTCTTCAAAAGTTTGGGCACCCCTGCAGTAAGGACAGCAGGCATTTCTTTCCTGTAAGCTTGTTTTTTTTTTTTTTTGGTGGCTGTTTCTACCGATGAGCCGAACACAACTGAACTTGGTTCCAGCAGGGTTCGGTGAACATAGCTAAAGGTTCCCTCTAATATTTTATAATAGACCAAAAATCAAGAAATCAAGAGACAAGAAAAAAAAATGTAGGCCCTCCACAAAAATCCACAACACACACTAATTTGAATCCCCTTTTCTGGCAAGCTAGGAAGGGGGGGGAGCAAATCACAAATCCATGCAATGTAAACCCACATGAATCACAATGCCCAAAACCAGCTCACCTGTCGAAAGAAAAAAACACTGCCTGTCCACACATCTGGTCCCATTGCTTCACTCCCACCGAATGACAAGTTCAGTTGATGACAGCTTATATGTACAAAGGGACGGGATCCTCTAGGTGACATCATTGCCAAATATGGACATTATCATATTTGGTCAGGAACATAACAGGGGCACTGTGATTGATGTATAGCTATGTCACTGGATTACATGATTAAATAGATGTACATAATGAGACTTTTTTTTTTTTGTTTAAGTATTTTTCTTACTTTGTCAATGATTAGGTGTACTACTTACCCCTTACTCATTCACATGAAAGGGTGATATTTGGAAATCCCCTTATTGTTAAATAGCCTTCCAGGTTCCAATAAACCCACAGACCCCCCAAAACAACCGGGACAATTTTTGTGGGGAAGAGGCTCTTGTCCTCATCAACATGGGGACAAGGTGCTTGGCCAGGGGGTTCCCATCCCCTTAAAATCCATATCAGACTTGAAGGGTCTGGTATAGAATATAGGGGACATAACACTTGTTTTTTTGCATGGAATCACCCTTTAAATTTATTACAGACCTGAATGTTATAAATTTGGGGGGGACGGGGACTCCATGCTTTTTTGGCTTTGCACACAAGGCCAGGCATATCTGGTCATGTAAGTGGATAGGGCCAGTGACAGAACTGCTTGGTAATAACATGGTGGTGCCTGCACCTGCCGACATCCTTAACAACAGGAATCTGTCAACAGTACCCACTGTGCCTGCAACCCTTTTTCTTTTAGTACCTAATGTGCTTGTAGTCCTCTTCTCTCACCACCCACCATGCCCGCAGCACCCTTTCTCCCACCACCAGCCACACTGCACCTGCTTTCTCTCCGCACCCACTTTGTTTGCAGATATATTTCTTTCACCATCTGCTGTGCCTGCAGCCCCCTCCTCTCAGCATCTACTGTGTCTGAAGTCCCTCCTTCTTTCACCACTCACCACACCTACACATCCTTCTCTCAGAACACCCACTACATCTGTAGCCCACTTTTCTCAGCACATATTGTGCTTGGTATCCCCATTTTCTCAGCACCTATTATAGCTGCAGCCCCCCTCCCTCAGCACTCATTGTGCCTGCACCCCCTTTCTCAGCACTCACTGCCTTTGCAACCTCCCTTCTTTCAACATCCACTGTGTCTGCAGCCCCGTTTTCCTCCACCCCTCACACCAGTGCGACCTTATCTCTCACTAGGTTTGCCCCCCAAATACATATTAATTACACAGATTCTGAGGCAAATTTAATGCACATAAGGCACTAAGTGAGTTTAATTACCACCTTAATCAGCTACAGAACATGTGTTATTAATATGTGTTTGGGTTTAAAGGGATGAGGTGGCAACCCTATCTCTCACCATGACTATGCTCTCACTTACCACCATCCATTCCTGCACCCCCTTCTCATGTTTTGTCCATGAAGAAACTGGCTTTTTAAAATCTGCCCCCTAGCTTCATTGACAGGAAAAAGCCCTGTTTAACCACTTGCTAACTGGGCACTTAAACCCCCCTCCTATCCAGACCAATTTTCAGCTTTCAGCGCTGTCGCATTTTGAATGACAATTGCACGGTCATACAACACTGTACCCAAATGAAATTGTTATCATTTTTTCCCCCCAAAAAGAGCTTTCTTTTGGTGGTATTTGATCACCTCTGCAATTTTTATTTTTTGTTAAAAAAAATGTAAAAGACCGAATTAAAAAAAAAAATGTTTTTTTCTAAATTTTGTCATAAAAATTTTAAATGGGTAATTTTTGTCCATCATTGATGTACGCTGATGAGGCGGCAGTGACGGGCACCGATAGGTGGCAGTGATGGGCACTAATGGGTGGCAGTGATGGGCACTGATGGGTTACACTGATAGGCAGCACTTTTAGGTGGCACTGATTGGCAGCACTGGTGGGCATTGATAGGTGGCACTGGTGGGCATTGACAGGTGGCACTGGTGGGCATTGACAGGTGGCACTTTTGGGCATTGACTGGCACTTATGGGCATTGTCAGGTGGCACTTATGGGCATTACATGAGGCATAATTGCCTCTGACTTTTAGGGACTGATGTCCCTTTAAAATGAGCCAGTGATCAGCTTTTTTTTTTCTCCTCCGCTGTCAGCGTGAGGAGAAAAAAAAAACGATCACCGAGCTTTTGTTTTCATCATGTGATCAGCTGTCATTGGCTGACAGCTGATCACTTGGTAAGGGGCCAAGACCTGCCCCTTACTCGGATGGCTGATCTCCGGAGTCTCGGTGACTCAGTGATCACAGCGCGCCCCGTGCGTGCCCTGTAGGGCACGCGCAGGGAGCGTGCACAGGGGAGGACATCATATGACGGCCTCCTGGGAATTCACATTCGCGCGGAGGCCGTCATTCGGCCATAGCGCGGATGTAAAGTGGTTAAGCTTAAAGTCAATGTGACTGGAGTTTTTACAGGCTCGAGATCTCTCTCCTCAACATCTAGAAGACTGCAGGATGGCACATTGCAACTATGTACATTATAAAGACATAGCTTGACTCCAAACTGCGGATCTAATCACACATGTCACAGCATGCCTGATGGCTGCAATTTACAAAGGGTGTAATTAACTCAAAGTGCAGATGAGAGCTCTAACTGACTCTGGCAAGCACAAAAATGTACCTCCAAGTAATTTTGCTCCACCAAAAACAGTACAGTACTGCTCTGTGTTTGACAACCCCTGTTTACCACTAAGCTAATTGTTTGATAACTTGCTGAATTTCATGTACATCATTTTAAAAAGGCAACAACATCAAGCTACATATCTGTCATATACATATACAGCATAGGTTTGATTTACTAAAACTGGAGAGTGCAAAATCTGGTGCAGCTGTGCATAATAGCAAATCAGCTTCTACCTTTAACTTGTTCAATTAAGCTTTGACGAAAAACCTGGAAGCTGATTGGTCTCTGTGCACAGCTACACCAGATTTACAGGATTTATATAGCCAGAGCAGTTTGCACAGCGCTTTACAATATGAAGGCAGGCATTACAGTTACAATACAATTCAATACAGGAGGAATCAGAGGGCCCTGGTCATTAGAGCTTACAAATATAATTAAGCAGACCTATTTAAATGGAATCAATTAAAGTGGGGCTTTCATTAACTTTTTGACATGTCACAATAGACAGCAATGGTGTAATTTTATACATTTTATCATTAAAAATACAGTGTCCTATCAATTTACTTTTCCTAAGCTGAGCTAATGTAATCAGTCTCCTCTCAACATGTTACACCGGTATTTAGATATAACACGTAACATGCTCCAGCACCTCTCCTCCTCAGCCCCCAATCCAACCCCACTCACCCCCATGACAGCAGACTGTCAGTCCATGTCATTTTTCAAATCGGCGTGGCTGTGTGGCTCCTCCTGCATAGCCTCATCATTCATTCACAGGGATCTGGGGGAATGAATAAACTACAAGTCCCGTATGCCACCATGGCAGATGGATTTGTAATTCTCACTGGACTGCGAGGGCGCAGTGCCTACATAGTCAACTGACACTTTCTCCAGCTTTCAAACAGAAATCCTGCACAGAGGTATGGGCAAGATAGTAGGAAGACGTGTCTGCTGGAGCCTGGGTATGCATCTACTGATCACTGGTGCAATGCTTTGCAGGCTCAGAGGGAAAAAAGCAAGTTTTTCTGCAAAAATATGTGCATATTTTTTTATTTTTTCCCTTAAAGTGGAGGGGCTGGGCCTAGAGCTGGAGTGGCAGGCAGCTCATGTGGGAGCCCTGACCAATCCCCAATTGGTATTGGCAGGGAGCGGGCCTCCTATATAAGCTGAGGTGATATGCCACTGGGGGGAGACGCTGGCTGAGTGAAGTGAGGAATGGAGGGCTAGGCAGCCGCAGGAGGACACCCCCATTTTGGGGGGTGTACCAATTGCAGGAGGAGGCCCGGGGAAAGCTGTGAGGGAACTTTGCCTCTACACGGTCATTGGCAATGTCTTTGCCACCACACGGTCGGTGGTAAGGAACTCCTGGAGCAGAGGGGCAGGAGAAGCTGTCGGAACACATGGTCTGGTCAAGTTCCTCATCAAGGACTCAGGGCTGTGGAAGGTCGGTGAGTGTTACCACAGTGGAAGGCTGGAGGTGCCAGGTTTCTGTGAGGGAACTTTGCTTCTACATGGTCATTAGCAAAGTCTTCATCAGTCACACAGTGAATGATGAGGAGTCCTGGATCAGAGAAGAGACTGTGGGGATTTGTGTCAAATCGTAGTGGCCTGAGGGCACAGGATTTGCAAGTTAGGCTGGCTTGAAACAGTAGTCCACCATCTAAAGACATGTTTTCAAGCTACTGGGAATCTGGGGAGAGGTACTGCAGGCCTCAGGCCTGGTAGCAGCGAGCAAACAGAGCCACTCAGTTTAAATGCACATCCAATCTTCTGGCTCTAACCAAGTTCTGTTGTGCTTAAATCTTAAAATATGATGCCAATTGTACATTCTATGGGCATCCCATATCCCATTCCCTATCCAAGTTGTACCCCCCAATAAAACAACAATAACAAAACCAGAAAAAGACTGTTCATTGTCTCTGGAAGTGATGTATGAAGTCTGGCAGTGGGGTGAATTGGTGGATTGTTTGTTACTAGCTGCAACACCATGGCTACACAAATATACATTGAAACATCAGTTATTAATAAATAACATTTAATATGCCATAGAGAATAATGTACCAAAGTAAGTAATATTGGAAAAAGATGGAAAGTGGGGGACATGAGGGACATGGGGACTTTATATGAAACACACTTCTCGGGTAGGGTGAGAACTAGATATAATATATATAATGTTCAGTAGTGACAATGATGAGCATACTGTATTATTAAATATATCTTTAATTAAATCAATGAGTATCATACAGAGTAAGTAAAGCATGAGTGGTAACATCATTTTAAAAATAATGATTGATAGCATAGTAGACAGTATGACACATGATAAAGTAGATATCAACAGTACACTCGAAATGGGCACAAACGTCATGAACATGTTATTGCTGGCTCAACCTAATATACCCATGGTGTAGACGTGGATACTGTGACATAACATCAAATATGAAAGCTCTACGCGTTTCGTGGATTGTATCCTCTCATCAGGAGCAGCTACATGGGAATGCCTGTAATGAATATTAAGTAAATAATTAACAATAGTTAATTAATACAGGAAGAGAGGGAGCAACATAAGTGGTCCTATCACTCTTACCTGTAGGAGTATGGTGTAGGTAATGCAAAGCAAATGGGTAATAGAGGTATTGTGATGTATTGCACCAGGGGATGAATGACCATCCCCCCGGGGACTGAGGTGGCAACAAAGGCAGCAGCAGGATCGACCCCTCCAGGAACAGAATTGGAAATAGTTAGATGGACCAAAATTCCCCTTCCAGTGCTGTGATAATGAGTGTAAACCATAAAGGTGCACTGTAATAATAAAGAAAATCCAATTGAGCATGTGAGCGTTGTAACACAGACCGTGTGAAGGGGGAATGAGGAAGAGAGGGGGGGTGGGAAAAGGAAAAATTGTGAGTGGGGAGACTAGTGCAAAGTGGACAACTCCTAAGATAGGAGAAACTGAAAGTGGATTAGAAAAGTGAAGAAAAACAGCCCCCAGAGAGAACATGGCACCACAAAGCAGGTTAGGTGTTACCTAAACTGAGAGAGACAACGATAGAGTGGTCACCATGGGGTGTAAAAGATCAGGATAGATGATAGAATAGAGGTTACCTGCCACTGAACAGTGTACCACCAACGTCACGCTGTATCGTGCTCTGAGGGAGGAGGCGATACATACAGGCGGAAAGCCGCTTATATGTAAGCACCTAGTCCACCGTCAGTATATGCACGCAGATGATAAATTAACACGCCAGCACGCGGCGTCAACTTGACGTCAGTCGTGCGTGCGTGTAGGGCGTGGCGTTGACGCGCAGAGGGTACACGCCCCCCACGTCCCGCAATCATAAGAATGAGGGGGTGGGGAACCGACACGGTGCGCGTCGCAGCTCCCGGAAGTAAGTAAAACCGAACCCCCGGCGCTGTAACCACAATAAACATAGAAACAAAGAAACAAAACAGGATGTCCCAATATTGCCAAAAACCTAAGTTGGCGCTTGATGAAAAGCAGCAGTAATCCATGGAGTAAAAACAATAAATGAGAGTGTGTTTCCATCCCTAATTTATTGAGAAAAAATTATTATTGGGACTTTGTATGAGACCTTGACCATCCAGTACATAGGTCAAGGTCTCTGTATGATACTCATTGATTTAATTAAAGATATATTTAATAATACAGTATGCTCATCATTGTCACTACTGAACATTATATATATTATATCTAGTTCTCACCCTACCCGAGAAGTGTGTTTCATATAAAGTCCCCATGTCCCTCATGTCCCCCACTTTCCCTCTTTTTCCAATATATCGGGGATGGAGACCTATGTACTGGATGGTCAAGGTCTCATACAAAGTCCCAATAATAATTTTTTCTCAAAGTGAGTAATATACCACAGAGAATATACCCAGATGATGCCACAATGAACATGTAAACACAAAGCAGCAATAGTTACAATTAACGCAGCAAAACAAAAACCCAAAAAAACAAAGAGGTAATAATAATTATTAAAACAGTTATTTATTTAAAAGGTGGTAATTTCCCTATTCTGCAAAACCAGATATGTCACAGAGGTGGAGGTAAGCTTTAATAAAATTGAGCTTTGTTTTTTTTATATTTATCTTGGTGTCTTGCAGTTTTATCGGTTTAAAACATAATAATGGTTTAGCAAAGTTGATTTCTTCTATAATTATTATATAAAATGCTTTATTCATTATCAGCTGTTATCTATAAAAAAAATCTTTCTATGTATTCGATTTTAACGGCACTTGGGTATTGCATCATGTATTAAATGATGACAATATTATGTTGATTCTCTTTAAATTTTGATAAGAATCTGTGCTGTTATCAGCATTTCCAGACACTAAATACAGAATTGGGTTGTGTATATTTTATTTAGACAAGGTCATGCTAAAAGACTCTGGAAAAAATTGCATTGCTGATAGCATGGCTTGTTATTCTTCAACAAAACATTTGTGTTTTCTGGGAATAACACAAATTACAGCAATCTTATTTTATAAATGGGAATAGTAGCAGGATTTTTCCCACCGATATAGACAGGCTTAAAAGCTACAATATAAAATGAAATTATTGTTGTTAAGGGGTCCATTCAATATATTTTTGTACATTTTGATATAATGCCACCAGTGTAAATCTCTACTTGGCAGAACAATATATGTCATGATGCAAGGATCACAGATGCCTATTTTGTGCCTGAGGCCAAAGGAAATAAAGTGACTTGCCCAAGGTCAATGGGGCTTGTACTGGTCCTGAATTGGGGTCTCCATTTTCACAGGCTGATGTACTCCTTTCCTCTCTAAATACTTCTCAAACAAGAGAAATAAGCCATTGTACAACATTTCTAACAATTCAGAGCCATGCTTTGTTCATTTGGCTACGCACCAGCACAAAAATTCACGCCAAAGTCAGCATTTTCTCCATTAAAAAAAGTATTTAAATAATCAATTGAAATGGCACTAAGGTTACAAAACTAGAACTGTTCTCCAATTAAAGAGAGTCAGTGAACCACAACTGAGTATTTCTAAAGTTTAGAAATCATAGCACATAAGGAAAATTACCTGTGTAGCTTAAAACATACTTAATATGTATATATCTACACACAGATCTTCCTCTTATTTTACTAACCATATACCTACACAATTTTTTATTGATCATAGTAGAATATTACCAGGTAATTAAATGTTTTTTTTTTGTGAAAAGGGAAACAGTATAGTTTGTTCTCAAAATTAGATTTATATAATATTGTGTATAGTATACTTGAAATAACAATATAAGTGGATTATATGCAAGTGTGGCATTAGTATAAAGCTTTATACACTACAAAGATATTTTTACATATTATATATCATGCTTCTAATATGTTAACATTGGGGTATATTTATAAAGCAGTCAATGGAACATTCACCAAACATTCAGTGCAGGGGAATCATGTGCATGCGTTTTGAATTAGTGATTAATTTGCATGCAGGCAAAGTTTGGTAAATATCACATCCACTGCCTTATAAATACACCCTTTATATATATATATATATATATATATATATATATATATATATATATATATTAGGGCTATGGAAATTAAAGATTAATTCCTCGATTAATCATTAATTTTATTTGATCAATCAAAATTCTTTTGATCGGTACTCACCTCTCTGCTGGCTTCCGGGTCTTCAGGGAGTTCCGTTGGAGATCCGGTGACGTCACGGATAATACTTAATATACTTAAGCGGTGAGCACTTAGATCTTTTCTTTCTACCCATGACCTGGCGTCCTTGCTGAGATCTAAGGAGACGCGAGAGAAGTTTATGGGCCGTGTTAACCCTTTTGATACCCGCTTGCATGACCACCTGTTTGCACAGGGGTCCATGCCATAAGGTGAAAGCGATTAGTTAGACCGGAGGTGGAGGTATTGTCACGCTACTGTGGAAAAAAAAATTACTTACATCAGTGCTACAGTTTGAATTTAAAACGTATTTGTGTGAACTGTGAAGTTAAGTCATGGATTGTGGAAACTAACTAGTGTCGGGTGATTGTATATAGTGTATAACACATTTACCACTGACTAATGCAGAGTTGCAATGCAAGGAGAACAGCTAAAAGTAGTTAGATCTGTATGTGCGTTATAATTAATTGAAATTAGTCGATTAAAAAAAAATAATTAATCGAACACGAAAATTGTAATCAGTAACAGCCCTAATATATATATATATATATATATATATATATATATATATATATATATATATATATATATATATTGCATATACATATCTATACAGATTTTTGTTCAGATATACAATTATAATTATGAACTTGTTTGACAGTAGTAGGCCTGCTATATTCCATTAAGTTTTTGATTTGAATTTGATAATATCTCTTTTTTAGGTCTGTACATGTGACTGCTATGCATTCCTTAGTCAGGGTACCACATGTTTGCTAACAAGGATCAACCACTGCACCTGATCATGGTACAAATTTCCTGAGAAATGTTTTGAGTTGAGAAATTGGAAGAAGGGGAAGAGAGAAATTCCCTTCTCCCCCCACTGCAACTTATACAGAAAAGGGAGGTAGGAGAAGGCATCTCAAGCAGGCAGCCGCTCCTCCTCCTTAAAGCGGAAGTCCTGCAAATTATTTTTTTTTAAAAGTCAGCAGCTACAAATACTGCAGCTGCTGACTTTTAAAATAAGGACAATCACCTGTCTCAGGGTCCATCGATGTCGGCCCCCGAGGCCGAACCGTCCCTCAGTCCTCCGATGCTGCCGCCACCATCTTCAATAAGGGAATCAGGAAATTAAGCCTTGCAGCTTCACTTCCCGGTTCCCTACTGTGCATGCGCGAGTTGTGCTGCGCAATCCGAATGGTCTCTGCTGTCTCTGGGACTCATGTGTGTCCCAGCAGACAGCAGGGGGGGGGGGTAAGAGGCGTAGACTCCTGTGGGAGTCTATGCCCGGAAGTAGGTGCAAATACCTGCACCCCCTCCCCCCTAAAACGTGCCAAATGTGAAACCGGAGGGGGGGAGGGTTCCGAAAAACAGAGGTTCAATTTTTGTGTGAACCTCCGCTTTAAAGGCAGGGTCATTTTGTTTTTTTTTCATGCTAGCTACTAAGTGTTTTGGAATTTCTTTTTGTTTATTTGTGATGTCTAAAGCCCTATTTTGTGCACCTTACTACAAAGGGTAGTTATAAATTTGGGGTCGTTGTCATCTTTTTGTATACCTTGTTAACTAGATTTGGGGTGGGGACATATTGGATGCCTTCAACTGCCATTGTGCTATTCAAAGCACCTCTTTGCTTCATATCCTAATGGTGCCTGGATCCACAGGCCTGTAGACATAAGTGAAGGGGGAACAGCTAGTGGGAAAAGGCTGACCACCCTCCCCAGATGGTGGCCTTGGTTTCTAGTTTCTTGCTTAAACAGGTAAAGCTGCCCTTTGTGTGCAGCACATTACTATACACTTATGCACAGCACCCAACATGTTGTTGTTTCATTTGCCATAGCTGCAATTGCATTTCTTTATACCATAGCTACAGGGGAAAACTAAAGAGCAAAGGCTGGCCACCCCCACAGTTGGATATGGTTGTGCCACTTGTTTCTAACATGGGAAAAACAGCCATTTACATGCTGGTCTACTATTATTCTTGTTTTTCCTATTCAAGGAGTGAGAGGCCCACCATCTATGAAACAAACATTGAAAGGGCAAAAAATGTTTTATCATATGTCATTTCTTTGAAACATTATTTCCAGTTTAGCTTTTCTTTAGACAGCAAGCAAGGATGTTAAGGCTCCAAATCGAATTCTTTCCAGCTATAACATTCATTAACTGTTGGGTGTTAAGACTAAACCACTGCTATGCCTACATTCACATGAAGTACTATCCTGCCCTTCTGTCATGTCATACAGGGCCTTTACCACAGTGGGGTGAATTGGTGACTGAGATGCTGCATTTTATAACCGGGGTGGGTGTGTGTGTGTTTTCTTTTTGGATGGTCACTGTATTACCTTTCACCATTTACTATTAACTATTCGGTATTCATGCTGGACCACTGGCTGGAGATAGCCCTACTTATGCTTTAGGTACTAGCCTGCCCTTATGCAAGTGTTGCTGTGTGTTAATAATCTGTGGTTTATTTTGGGTGCACAGTTTTCTTTTTTTTGGGGGGGGGGGGCTGTTTTTCAAAGGATGTAGTTAGGAGCTGGGACAATACAGGCTATGTCATTTGTTTGACAATCTCTTGCCTTTTAACCTAAAAATGTCCGCTACTGATTTCTAAGATTTGGATTTGTCACCCAAACATCAGTAATGTTCAATGAACCTGGTCCTGAATCCAGGTACGTTCAGCTCATCACTAGTGTTGGGCGAACGGTTCAGCCCAAGCATGTATTCGGGCCAAACATTGGCTGTTCGGCTGCTCGGTGAACACCCAAATTGTCAGGGCATTCGATTGTTTGTTCGGCCCACCAAGCACACCCCAATGCACTGCCTGCCACACAGATTGGCAGACTCTTTAGACAAAAATAGGTAAGACTAGGCGGACAGCAGTACAGGAAAAATAGCCTCTAAGCTGAACCAGCACATCTGTACTTTGTAGGACAAGCTGTCTCCTTTAGTAACTGAGCTTTACTCACAGCTTCACACTCAGATTTCCATTAAATAGCTTTTCCCAGCATGCTTAGCCGCAAATATGATTGGCTGAGAAAAGTATGTTTATCCATGACTTAAATATACTGTAGTTTATCATACTAATGTCAAAGGCAACAGTGCCACCTACTGACAAAAGGGAGAAGCCACAACCTTTGAATTAGAAGAGAAGTCAATTGACCATTAAACATTACAAATTAGCCAGACTGGCTACCACCCAGCACAACTAAGTTTACCTGTAGCCCTACTTTTAGGATGAGGGTGCTACACAGGCAACTGACATCCTCCTTATCAGCTGATGAGGTCATTGGTCGTTAGGAGGTTAGTAGCTAGAAGGTTGTAATGGTGTACAATGAAAACCTGTGGTTTGTGTAACTAAAAGTCAGGTTTCATCCATCCACCAGCTTGTAAACAATTTTGGGGCAAATTTTAGGCATTTTGCCAAGGCACCCCTGAGGAAACCTCAATGCACCCTTGTTGAAAAAGGCTGGTGTAGAGTGTAAGTGTAGTGTGAATATAGTGATAGTATAGTATAGTGCAGTGTGAGTGAAGTGGGACCATTAATTTTTACTTTAGTGTCAGTTTATTGTGAATATAGTGATAGTGCAGTGTGAGCATAGTTCGACCATTCATTTTTACTTTAGTGTCAGTTTAGTGTTTAAGGGCAGGTTTACTGCAGTATGTTGAGGTGCGTTGGTGCACGTTTACTGCAGTATATTGAGGTGCATTAGTGCACGTTTACTTCACTATATTGAACTGGGTTAGTGCGTGTTTACTGCAGTATATTGAGGCACGTTAGTGCACATAAAAAAGAGAAGTTTTCCCCCCCAAAAGAGGGAAGTGGGGTTTTTAGGCAGCACAGTAGATAAAGTGAGATAATTGATACGACATGGGTCAAAGATAAAAGAAAGATTGTTTTATTTTATTGGCACCACTGTGACAATAGATTTAGAAGACATGAGCCTCATTTCAAGAATACCATACAACAATCATATAATAAAACGTACAGTATTGCATGGACAAACAGTGCTTTTCACAGTATCATATTTCCTAAGAGCAAAAACAAGGGAAACAAAAAGTAAAACCTGACGCGTTTCAACTATTATCTGTGTAAGTCTTCTTCAGAGGATTACTTTTTTAGAAAAGACGTCTTTATCTGCTGGAATATAAAGCATAATGGTATAACATGCTTGTAAGCATGGAATAAGTACAGTCATCTCTTAGTAACTATACATGGTAAATACTGACATCGACCATTATAATGAAGCTTTATATATTTACCCACGTCTGTGTGATTGGTATTATGGGCTTCTTTACTTGAGGGTCTTTCTAAAATGGTTTTCCTTCTCCATGCGGCTCCAGGGCGCTTCCCCACCGATCGAGGCGAGCCAGGTAACAGATTTCCGGGTGCAGGGCTTACAGGGGGTCACACGGGTTTTGACCAGCGGCAGCCGATTGAGCTGGGTGGGGTTCGGGCCGGGGGGGGGGGTGGGGTTGGGGGGGGGGGGGGGGGGGGGGGGGGGGATGGAATCCAATTCCTGCATCAATATTCCAAAAGAGGGAAAGGGTTAAAGGAGTGTTGTTCTAATTCTAATGTATAAGTTATTTATCTTTTTTTGAGGCATCATATGTACGTTGTATTCGGATGCCTTATCAGAGGGCTTGTCCCTCTTGCGGATAATATGTAGCCTGTTGATATATGACCTATTATGGCATACATAATATGGCCTACCTATCCCATGTGCACCACTTTTTCTTCACGTGTGTACACCTTCCCTTTCCTCTTTCATTATAAATTCTATGTATTGGATGTTATTGTAAACAGACCCATGTGAGAAGTGGGGCGTTCGTGTGAGGGAAGGATAGAAGGGGGAAAGGAAAGGGGACTGGGGGGGAAGGGGAGGGGGGGGGAGGAGGGGGGGGGGGACGGGGAAGGATGGGAAAGAGAAAAGAAAAGAATAAGAAAACGGAGCATGACTGTATGGCGCGCACATACAACCAGGGGGGGGCAGGGAATGGGAAAAGCAGGGGGGGGGGGGGGGGTGGGGAGGTGTGTGGGAGGTTGGGTTAGGGGGGGAGAGACGGGAGGAAGAGACAAGGGGGAGGGAGAGAAATGGGGGAGAGAGGGGGGAAAAAAGAAGGAAGAAAAGAGACCGGAGGGAGTGATGGGACGGGGATTGAGGGCAGGGTCGGGGAATGGGGAAAGGGGGAAAGAAGGAAGGGGAAAATGGTGAAGAATTGGTGAGGTGCTTGTTGGTGTCGTGATTGGGAAGTGTATAGATGTGGAGTGGGAACCTAGAGTGATGAACTCTGTGCATGGCGAAATGATGTGCAAGTGGGAGTTAACTGTGAAAAAATGGTGTGAACTATACAGTGCCAAATGGACATAGGTCGGAGTGAATGGTCAATGTGAAAAGACTGTGGATGGGACTACATGCTGAAAGTGCCAGGAGGAAGCGAGTGACGGGGGAGGGGGAGGGGAGGGGGAAAAAGGAAGGAAAATGGGAAATGGGAAGGGGAAAATAAAGTGACATGGTGCAAAAGATAAAATTATGATGGTGTGTCTTGGGTATGTTTCACTAAACACATAATGCAAGTACTTAACCAGACACATGGTATGTATTTGGATACGTATGAAAAAAGACATAGTTAGTATCAATAATTACCTTGTTGGGTCGAATGCCAGAGGCGCCCCCCTTAGTAGTGTTGCTATTGCACAAAACCTAATCCCCACAATGAGGGGAGCCACAGTGCCCTCTTGGGGGACCGTGCAGGAAGAAAAGGGGTATATGTCTGCAGCGTTAGATGTGTGTCTGCAGTTTTAAACCACCTGATGGAATGAGAGATACGCAGGGTAAATACTTTGGTCAGTCATCTAAATGGGATAGTATTAGGAAAGGAAGGGAAGGTGTACTTACTGGTTCGGTGCTGGTTGGATGCGTACCCTCACATGGAGATAAAAGTTACTCTCTCCTGTGGGGTATTTATGGGTATAGGCTAATTGGACTTATGAATATCAGGTGTGTGGAAGCGGATGGTAGGAGTGGGGAGTGGGCGGGAGGTGTGGAAAATGGGAGAGGGTGGGAGGGCCAGGAAAGGGGAGGGGGGAACCAGGAAAGGGAAGGGCCCGATACCTGTCACTCCAACGTTCGGCTGCGGCCGTCATGGCGGTCATTAGACCGCCTCGTGTGGCCTCCTCGGCGTTCCCGAAGGCCTGGGCGGTCCCGCAATTGCGTTGTCTCCGTCGCAAGTGCGTGACGTCACGCGCTGTGCGCACGCACGCGGCCTCGCGCATGCGCACTAGCGCTAGACTGGTGTCCGGAAGACAATCGGGGATGCCGCCGGCAAGGGGGATGTTCCTCGACGCCAATTATCTGGACCAGCCAGGGCATTGGCCGAGGGAGTATATGGAGGAGACACTGGTGGAAAAAGCTCCTCCTCCCCTTGCCGGCGGGAGGAGGAGCTTTTTCCACCAGTGTCTCCTCCATATACTCCCTCGGCCAATGCCCTGGCTGGTCCAGATAATTGGCGTCGAGGAACATCCCCCTTGCCGGCGGCATCCCCGATTGTCTTCCGGACACCAGTCTAGCGCTAGTGCGCATGCGCGAGGCCGCGTGCGTGCGCACAGCGCGTGACGTCACGCACTTGCGACGGAGACAACGCAATTGCGGGACCGCCCAGGCCTTCGGGAACGCCGAGGAGGCCACACGAGGCGGTCTAATGACCGCCATGACGGCCGCAGCCGAACGTTGGAGTGACAGGTATCGGGCCCTTCCCTTTCCTGGTTCCCCCCTCCCCTTTCCTGGCCCTCCCACCCTCTCCCATTTTCCACACCTCCCGCCCACTCCCCACTCCTACCATCCGCTTCCACACACCTGATATTCATAAGTCCAATTAGCCTATACCCATAAATACCCCACAGGAGAGAGTAACTTTTATCTCCATGTGAGGGTACGCATCCAACCAGCACCGAACCAGTAAGTACACCTTCCCTTCCTTTCCTAATACTATCCCATTTAGATGACTGACCAAAGTATTTACCCTGCGTATCTCTCATTCCATCAGGTGGTTTAAAACTGCAGACACACATCTAACGCTGCAGACATATACCCCTTTTCTTCCTGCACGGTCCCCCAAGAGGGCACTGTGGCTCCCCTCATTGTGGGGATTAGGTTTTGTGCAATAGCAACACTACTAAGGGGGGCGCCTCTGGCATTCGACCCAACAAGGTAATTATTGATACTAACTATGTCTTTTTTCATACGTATCCAAATACATACCATGTGTCTGGTTAAGTACTTGCATTATGTGTTTAGTGAAACATACCCAAGACACACCATCATAATTTTATCTTTTGCACCATGTCACTTTATTTTCCCCTTCCCATTTCCCATTTTCCTTCCTTTTTCCCCCTCCCCTCCCCCTCCCCCGTCACTCGCTTCCTCCTGGCACTTTCAGCATGTAGTCCCATCCACAGTCTTTTCACATTGACCATTCACTCCGACCTATGTCCATTTGGCACTGTATAGTTCACACCATTTTTTCACAGTTAACTCCCACTTGCACATCATTTCGCCATGCACAGAGTTCATCACTCTAGGTTCCCACTCCACATCTATACACTTCCCAATCACGACACCAACAAGCACCTCACCAATTCTTCACCATTTTCCCCTTCCTTCTTTCCCCCTTTCCCCATTCCCCGACCCTGCCCTCAATCCCCGTCCCATCACTCCCTCCGGTCTCTTTTCTTCCTTCTTTTTTCCCCCCTCTCTCCCCCATTTCTCTCCCTCCCCCTTGTCTCTTCCTCCCGTCTCTCCCCCCCTAACCCAACCTCCCACACACCTCCCCACCCCCCCACCCCCCCCTGCTTTTCCCATTCCCTGCCCCCCTGGTTGTATGTGCGCGCCATACAGTCATGCTCCGTTTTCTTATTCTTTTCTTTTCTCTTTCCCATCCTTCCCCGTCCCCCCCCCCCTCCTCCCCCCCCTCCCCTTCCCCCCCAGTCCCCTTTCCTTTCCCCCTTCTATCCTTCCCTCACACGAACGCCCCACTTCTCACATGGGTCTGTTTACAATAACATCCAATACATAGAATTTATAATGAAAGAGGAAAGGGAAGGTGTACACACGTGAAGAAAAAGTGGTGCACATGGGATAGGTAGGCCATATTATGTATGCCATAATAGGTCATATATCAACAGGCTACATATTATCCGCAAGAGGGACAAGCCCTCTGATAAGGCATCCGAATACAACGTACATATGATGCCTCAAAAAAAGATAAATAACTTATACATTAGAATTAGAACAACACTCCTTTAACCCTTTCCCTCTTTTGGAATATTGATGCAGGAATTGGATTCCATCCCCCCCTCCCCCCCCCCCCCCGTCCCGAACCCCACCCAGCTCAATCGGCTGCCGCTGGTCAAAACCCGTGTGACCCCCTGTAAGCCCTGCACCCGGAAATCTGTTACCTGGCTCGCCTCGATCGGTGGGGAAGCGCCCTGGAGCCGCATGGAGAAGGAAAACCATTTTAGAAAGACCCTCAAGTAAAGAAGCCCATAATACCAATCACACAGACGTGGGTAAATATATAAAGCTTCATTATAATGGTCGATGTCAGTATTTACCATGTATAGTTACTAAGAGATGACTGTACTTATTCCATGCTTACAAGCATGTTATACCATTATGCTTTATATTCCAGCAGATAAAGACGTCTTTTCTAAAAAAGTAATCCTCTGAAGAAGACTTACACAGATAATAGTTGAAACGCGTCAGGTTTTACTTTTTGTTTCCCTTGTTTTTGCTCTTAGGAAATATGATACTGTGAAAAGCACTGTTTGTCCATGCAATACTGTACGTTTTATTATATGATTGTTGTATGGTATTCTTGAAATGAGGCTCATGTCTTTTAAATCTATTGTCACAGTGGTGCCAATAAAATAAAACAATCTTTCTTTTATCTTTGACCCATGTCGTATCAATTATCTCACTTTATCTACTGTGCTGCCTAAAAACCCCACTTCCCTCTTTTGGGGGGGAAAACTTCTCTTTTTTAGTTCACTCTGAAGGGGTGAGCAGCAATCCATACTCCTGAATAAGTGTCACTCCTTTCCTTTTTCTGACGTTAGTGCACATTTACTGCAATATAATGAACTGCGTTAGTGCACGTTTACTGCAGTATATTGAAGTGCCTTAGTGCAGTTTTACTGCAGTATATTGAAGTGCGTCAGTGCAGTTTTACTGCAGTATATTGTAGTGTGTCTGTGTAGTGAGTACTCAAGTTAAAGTGCACCAAACACCACTTTTTATTGATCAAAGTGCATCTAAGTACACATTTTCCCTTCTCTATTACATTTTGGTAATAGCCCCCCCCCCCCATCATGACTGGGAGGCCAACAAGGAGAGGCAGACATTCCCACGGCCCTGTGAGGGAGGCCAGCAGCATCTGTGTTCACAGGCAAAGGTGGACGTGGTCTGTCCTCAGGCAGGGCACCATTTCCTCTGTTTAGTGATGTTGCCCATGCTATCCAGCCACAGCATGCAGAGGAGGTGGTGGAATGGCTTACTAAACCATCTTCATCCTCCTCATCCTCTGTAACCCAAGAAGAGACTAGTACGCAGTCTGCCGCAGCTGCCAGAGCGAGTTTATTGACCACAGTGTCAGCCACTTGCTCCTTGACGATGCACAGGCATTACTTGATTCATTAACAGTACCTCTATAAAGTTACAGTGTGAAGGCACCACCAACACCCAAAGGCCAATTTTTCCGTACCTGATACCTCTATCCAAAGTCTGCAAAACAGACACAGGAATTTAACCAAAACATCTCTAATCTTGTTTTGAGTGCACTAATTTGTGGTCTCATCTTACAGACTGGTTCCCCAAGCCATTGTTTATAAAATAAAGAAAGCTTGCAGGGAAAATGCAATTTTTTTGCCTTTATAAATGTCATTTTTGCTGAAGCAGGTTCTATACATGGTACAGATGTGCCACTTTGCAGGCAGACTAAGAGGACCCCCAGGCACTATATTTAAATACATTTTTCATTTTCATTATTTTACTTTAAGCATCAGTAAATCACTGCTCATGATACATGTCCCCCAGGGCAGTACCCGGACCCTCATATCCTTTGTATGCCGGATAACTTGCATCTAAGCTCTCAAAATTGGCATTTTTGATTTCTTCAGTTCTGGTCCCATAGACTTGAATGGGGTTCGTTATTCGGCTCCGAACTTTCTCAATGTTTGAGCGTTCTATTGCGAACTGAAAAGGGGGTCATTCGGCACATCTCTACTCATTACTGCTGGTACATAGACAACACAGTAGTGTAATACTAGTGCTGGTGCAGACACAAATTAGCCACTAATGCAGCCTTTTACCTTGTGACATGCTATAAAGTTGTGTAGCAATCACCCCCAAAGGGGCTGCTGGAAATAAACAAGGTCTCCCTTACCTGCTCAGAGGCTGCCAGTCCAGGTAGCAGCTCTTGAAGTACACTGACAAAATTCAGGCTCAGTCAATGTGTGTCTTTTGAATTTTTTTTGTTTCATAAAAGTGTCTTTTGAATTTTTATTGCAGATTATGAACATTGGCAGGAAGGAGAGATCAAGGTGCAGGATACTTAAAACCACACGCAAGGCTTGAAGGACAGATTCTCAAACAAAGTCCTGTTTCAGCAGTATTGGGCCCTTCAGTAGCAGCTGCAAAGTAATTCTGGAAATAGAGGGGACAGCCAGTTAACCAGAGACTCTATATGGGCAGTCGCAGTCCTTGTAGCAACCTTTGGTGTCTAACCCTCAAAGTACTTGCACACCTGGAGCTACAGGCAAAAGGTCCCACTCACAATGTCCAGAAGCAGCTCCCAACCAGCCCCTCCCCCCCCCCCCCCTGTAACACTCTTCAGTGAAAGGATTCCCTCTCCAGACCAGATTCTACAGATAGTGTCTTACAGCAAGACAGCTCCCTTCAGGCCTCCAGCCATAGCACATGCTGAGGCCTAACAAGTGTAAGGTCATCTGTTTCAGCCCCTCTTTCCCTTTGCTGGACTTTGATGGTCAATGGAAAAACTCTCTGTCCGGACGGGTAATCATAGACACCATACACAGTATATGGTTGGTCAAGAGTACAGTGGTTTATTCCCTTCTGACAGAATATATGTGATTACAAAGAAAAGGCGTTGTAGGGAAAGTCCCATGAACAACCAATCACATTCAAGCATTCATGTTATACAATTAATACTGATCTTGCAAAATATTCATAGTTTTTCTGCCCAGAGACAGACTCATCATCACAATTTGTTACATCGTCACAATTCTAAGACTTAAACCTTATCACTAAACCTTATCACATTGGCCACAATGGTCAAATGTCATTTAGCAAGCAGTATATGTTCCTGACATGTTTTATCTAAAAAGGCGTATCCTGTCTAACACCTCTCTCAGCACTTCTGCACAAGATAGCTTTGAGATAAAAGAAAAGAGAACTTCATGCAGAAAAACTCTTACAAAGTTAAAAATTAAAGGGTAACTCTACATTCCCTTGCAATAACATTAAAGAGTGATCCCACATTTCCTTACAATCCCTCTTTTGATCATAGGAGACTAAAAGTCTCCTCTGATCACTCACTGTACCACTTATGTCCTGAGTAGAACATGGTCATGGCTGTTTCAGACTTATCAATTGGGTTCTTCGATTTTGCTACTTTACTTATCAGGCAGAACACCAATTTGATTATCACATAAATAGCAAAATAGCAAAAGAAGAAAAATTGTCCAGATGCTGCATTTTCTTGGCTCACAGGGAAATGTTATGGCAAGAATGGTTTGGGCGGCTAAGGGGTTTTGTGGAAGGGGGCAGGGGGTAATAGTGGCTGAGTCTCTTCTTGTGCAGTTATTGGAGGGGGCTCCTCCATTTTCTTTCCTGTCTCCATCATCTGTGGGCTCTTTTTCAACCTTGATGCATGGATCCATTGCGGGCTTTGATCCATCAGTATTGCTGTCCTGGAGACCTTGAAGACTTCAAATGGACATTGGAAGATGGGGCCTGGTTGTTTGCGGACTGCAAGTTGTTTGATCAGTACCTTATCTCCGGGACAAAAGGATGTGTTGGTTCTGTGGAAAGAGGAGGAAAGGTGACAGCAACCTTATCATAAGTTTCAGCAAGGCTACTTACCAGATATTTCACGTGCTCTTTCTGTAAGGGATATCAATTAGATTCCTCGCCTATCTTAGGGGCCCTTTGAGCGGGTTTTCCCATGAGAATCTCAAAGGGGGAAAGTCCTGTCCTAGCATGGGGGCTAATTTCACGAATTCTTTGGTAAGTTTTGCTGTAAAAGCAGGCCCTTGGCCAGAATGGGCCCAAGGGCGCTGGTAAGTGTCCATGAAGGCCATACTTCAGTCCCTGAACATTATTCTGGGCACAAGTTAGGCAGGAATCAATTAATTGTCCAATCAATTGGTGAGTGGAATTGGTGCAAAAATTCTGGTTATACATTTGCAAAAGGAGCTGCTGTTTCTGGAATACCTATAATCTCCTCCTTGTTTGACCACAAGCCGCCCGGGTTGTGTGTCAAACCATGTGATTCCCAACAGGTAATGTCAGACAATTGAGCTTTCTTCTGTAGTAATGTGGCTAGGGCTGGAAAATTTGGGGAGTAAAAATCTGTAGAAAACAATTGGAGGGTTGGTTCTTTGATTGCCTCCTCAGCAGCAATTTTGGCTGCTTTGTCTGCTAAGTTGTTTCCCTTAGTAGCATCAGATTTGTCATAGGAATGACCTTTTACGACATTATTTTTGAGGGTAAATGAAGTGCACTTAATAGATCCTCTACCCAGGCTTGATCTGAGATTTGCTTATTATCTGCCGTCTTGAACCCGCGTATCTACTGTCAGTGTAAATGTTTACTTTCTGTCCTTTGAATAACTGACAGGCACGTGTCATAGCATAGAGCTCTGCCTGTTGAGCTGAAGTGGCTGCTAGTGGTTTTTCTTCTAATATTACATCTGGTAAAGTCACTACAGCATAACCAGTTTTGTAAGTGTCATCGCTTGGTCTAGAACAGCTGCCGTCAACAAAAACATTTATGTAGTCGGGCTCAGAGTTGGGTTGGTCAGTGAGGTCAGGTCTTGGTGAGGTGGAATGTAGCAGTTGTGTGGAGCAATCATGCTCTACTGGGATTTCTACTGATGGGAGTCTGAGCAATGCATGTAGTAGTCTGACTGCAGGTGTTGTTTCAGAACAAGATTTGACAGTGAGACTGTGTGTGTTGAGAAGGATGATCTCATAGCCACTGGAGCGTTGTGCTGTCATGTGCTGTGTAGAAATGTTTTGTAAAAGGTGCACTACAGTATGTGTTGTATACAATGTAGTATCAGTTCCTAAAGTGATCTTGGATGCTTCTTTTACTGCCATAGCACAGGCAGCGACAGCTTGTAGGCAAGCTGGCATTCCTTGTACCTGAACGGGGAGTTTTTTGGATAGATAAGCCACGGGTCAGTAGAGGGTGCCGTGCGCTTGGGCCAGCACGGCAGCTAGCGCAGGGCCCCTGACTATACAGTAAAGCACAAAGGATTTCTTATGCTCTGGTAAACCGAGTGCCAGAGCACTGGCCAAAGACTGTAATAAGGCATGGAAGGCCTGTGTCATTTCCTCAGTGTAAATCACCTGCTTGGAGGCAGTGGCTGCAGTGCGGGCGCAAGATTGAATCATAAAAAGAACAATCTGGGATCCACTACCTGCGGTAGACAATAGAGCCAAGAAAAGAAAGGAACGCTGCCTTATATTTGGGTGGGCCGAGACAGGTCAGAGTCTTGACTCTTTCAGGGGACACTTGCCTGGTCCCGCCTGAGATAATACATCCTAGGTTATCCACCCTCTCCCTGCACCACTGGATCTCTTTGCGAGACGCCAAGTGACCCTTAAGAGATAAGTGAGTCATCAGGCTTTCAGAGTCTTCTGCACACTGTGCCCCGCTCTCACTACATAACAGTAGGTCATCTACATATTGCAGGAGTACTGATCCCTGTGGAGGCGCCCAGTCATCCAGGGTTATTTTTAACACCATGGAAAATGCTGCAGGACTGTCCACAAATCCCTGAGGAAGACGGGCCCAAGTTAGTTGGCCCGAGCCCAAGCCCCAGGCAAAGGCAAAGATCTTTTGAAAATCCTTGTGAACATCAATGCTAAAGAAAGCATTGGACGAGTCTAGTACCGTTTATACAGTGGAGGAAGCAGGGATGTTTATAAAAATTCCTCTGATGTCTGAGACTAGTGGTGGAAGTGGTTGAATACATTTGTTTACCCCCCTCAAATCCTGTACTAGCCTCCACTGGATTTCTTTACTGGATGGGTGTATTTCAGGGACTGATAATGGGTTTTAGAATGCCTTTCTGCATGTATGTGGTGATCTGCGGTGCTATGCCCTGACATTAAGGGGGTGAAGTGCGGCGAACAGGATCATAAGTGCACGCTATACGCTGACGATCTCCTCCTCTATATCACCTCCCCTCTTACCTCTACCCCTATGCTATATAAGATATTAAGGACCTTGGGTGAGGTCTATGGCCTGAGGGTCAATATGTCTAAATCAACAGCATTAAATATAACACTCCCCCAGGACCTGGTCCAACAACAAGCTAACAACTTTGACTTCTCATGGGTGGCCACGGCTATTCCATACTTAGGGATCAAGCTAATGCCAGAGATTAATAACATTTTTATAGCTAATTACCCTCCTATGTTACACAAATGCAGGGGTGATATGGAGAGGTGGGCAAAGTGTGGTCTATCCTGGCTGGGCAGAATTAACGCAGTAAAGATGACACTTCTCCCCCGTCTTTTATATTTATTTTGCTCTCTCCCAATTCCGTTAAAGAAACAATTCCTCAGTAAATTTCGGAGATTGTTCACTTTGTATGGGATAACAACGAATATAGGTGTCCTTACAAAATTATTTTTTGCCTGAAATCTCAGGGAGGGCTAGGTCTGCCAAATTTGTGGGGATATTTCCAGGCAGCACAACTCGCTCACATTTCAGTGACTTACTCTAGGGGTCTAAAGCCTGAATGGCTCTCGATGGAAAGGCAAGCAACTCCTTTGAGCACCATAGGCTTTCTTCTTGGGTACAACTCTAAACTTAGGCCAGCCATCCTATCCCCTACTCTCTCCCACTCAGTGGCTCTTTGCTCCAAGCTCTACTCACAGCACACCCTGACATCACAAATGAAGCCATTAGCCCATTTGTTCCATAACACTGATTTCTCACCAGGGATGAACATTAAAGCATTTCAATGGTGGACGGATAAAGGTCTCTACAGGATCGGTCACTTTCTCTCCCTGGGGGGGACCTCTTACCCTATCACATTGTAAGAAGAAATTGGATATGCCGGACTCAGAATTATTTAGATTCTCACAAATCTCCCATTTCCTACACACACTTTGGTCTAACCGTCCACAATAACTCCATACGAACAGTGGTGTTATAACACGGAAGCTCAGGGGGGGGGTCTCCTTGATCTATACAGCTTTGATGGCGGACTTGAACAAGCCGACATATGCTCGGGCCTGGGAGGATGAGACAGGCAGATCTTGGACTGCTCAGGACTGGTTCTGCGCATCCAAACGAGCATACAAAGGTATTCTCAACCTCTCCCTTATTGAGGCTAGTTTCAAAGTTTTGACTAGGTGGTACTATGTCCCCGTACGACTGGTGGTATTCTTTCCGGGCTCATCTCCGTTATGCTACAGAGGATGTGAGCTGGAGGGTACGATGATCCATGGTGGACCTGCCCTTGCATTAGATCTTTCTGGCAGAAAGTGTTCCGTACCATCAGCTCAATCACAGAGGTAACGGTGACCCCCGACCCTAACATTGCACTACTAAATAGGTGTATCCCGGCTCTAGCTAAATACTTGCAAGCACTGGTCTACTTCATTTTATTGGGAGCCAAAATTACTATTGCCAAAGCCTGTAAGCAACCCACAGTCTCATTCAGGAGAAAAGTCTCTTGGATTATGGCACAGGAACAAATAGTTGCAAAACTTAATGACCAAATAGTAAAGTTCACCGAAACTTGGGAACATTGGGCAACGTACTGTAATATTTTATATTCTTCCCGGAGTACTACAGGGACCAATGAAATCACTTACCCTATGTTGACTCTATCCCTTTCCTACTCCTCACCCCTTCCTTTTCACACCTTTTTCCTTCCTCCTACCTGGGACACTCTGCTCCCACTCATCTTTTAAGTTACGCCATATCCACTGTTTTCTTTGTTGCGGAAATGGCAATAAGTTGTGGACAGGTTATGAGGTTTAGGCCACCTGAAATCCCCCCCAAGAACAATTTAATCTCCTTCAAACTCACCCTTGATTTAGTGGGCATAGGCTCCTGAAAGTTCATCAGAGGACTGGTAGCGCCACCTAGGAAGAGGTGGCCAGTGGGCGCCCTGGGGGTGATATGCGCTTCCACAGAGTTATCCCAGAGGAGCCCCTGTGGAGGACCAATGGCTATCCTTCAGTTGATATTCATACTTCCCCCTGTTAGAGTTTCTTAAACAGGGTGGTTTATGAATCCGGAGCTGCTAGCGGAAGGGATATTCCTTTGCATCAGATCTCGTCAATAGAGCTCCATACTAGAACACCCTGATAATTCTTGCCTTGTAACCCAAAGAGTACACCTAGTGCCTGTCAGTTGGGTCACAGATTATCTACTTCTCTCATTTTATCTTCCTGTTGAATATGTACTAGACTTTGTCGGTGTGATTTTACATACACACTGTTATGCTCAACTATTATTGTTTTGTAGGAAAAATTGCTAATAAAAATATTTAAAAGCCAGAAGCTAAGCGTCAACTGCTTCCTAGAAACAGGGGCCTGCTGCCAAGTGATATACAACTAGGGGGGAAATCCAAAGGAAAAGATAACATCAAAAATATAAATTTGGCAGTTTAAGTTTCACAAGGTATAAACAGGGGGGTGCCCGGAACCGGGGTGAGTAGCCAGGGAAGGAAAAACTCCCAGACCGCACATCTCGGCCCCCAGCAACCTCCTGAGGGATCAATCAACCGAGAAAAATGAAGTCCATTTAAATCTGTGAGGGAGCAACAGTTAGGGAACATTTTAGTGCAGTCTGCAAAGATGCGTAATTCCGTTTTGATGGAACATAATGAGTCAGACAGTTCTCCCATTGAGCAGCTTGTCGACCACAAGAATAAAAAAGGAGAAAAAAGGTAATGGAGGTTGTTACCACACTTGAAGGACCCTCAGGCCAGTCGCTGCTTAGGGCTTTTGCGGGGGGGAATCAGGAGGTCTTTTTTGTGGAGACTCTTTGCCACACTGTCGGTGGGGGAGGGGGGGAATAATATCCCACCCAGGAAGGTCCAGTAGTGGGATCTCCAGAGTGTCACAGAACAAACGTAGGTCTTCAGGAACTCGAAGAACTGATGTCTTCCCATTGTGTGTAGACAATAAGCTGAAGGGGAAGCCCCAATGGTACATGATAGCGCTATCCTGCAAGTGGTTGAAGTGTCCTGCGTTTCTGAAGTGTAATCCAGGAAATATCAGGAAATAAGTGAATTGGAGTATCTTCAAACAGGATTGACTTAATCACTCAGGCTTTGTGCATAATATCCTATTTTAGAGAGAACGAGTGGACATCTCTAGGACTTGATGCTGGGCCTTTAGGTGTTAGAGCTCTGTGGGTCCTGTCCATTTCAATGTGTGTGGAGGCAGGGAACCCAATAGGTTGTTGAAAATGGTCTGAAGGACTGTTGCCAAATCCTCTGCAGTTAGGGAAGTGATGCTTGGTTCCCGCGAGTGTGTTGCACTCTGTGGCTTTGGGGAGCCAGGGAGGGAAGATGGGGTCTTAGTGGTGGTAGGGGTGGGCCACAGCCACTGCAGAGATTGTGAGCGGGTCACTTGAGAGTCCCCAGTGCTGGAATACTAGCGGCATTCCCCGAAGGGAGAGGGAGTCTTTATCAGGTTCCCTAGAGGGTGAAGTAGCTTATGGTGTGCTCACCTGCGGAGACGCCAGAGGCATCCCTGAGTTCACCCAGCAAGGTGGTGCAGTCAGCTCCACGCGAGTTGGAGGGAGCGGCCCGTGCAGCTGTGGCAGAGTTGAAGTGTCCATAGAGGGTCTGGGCCTGCCGCGGGTGGACATGCTGCTGGGGAAGCCGTCAGCGAACTCCGGTGGGGCCGCCCATGTTGATCCCAAGGGCTCGGGTGAAGAAAGATGTCTGTGAAGCGTGCAGGGGAACCAGGTTGCCGGTCTCCCATGCGGTGGGCCAAGGTAGTTGGTGGAAGTAAGAATGGATCGGGGAGCCGGCCATTTAAGTTTGTCCTGAGGTTCCTCCCTATTTTTGGGAGCTGGTGGTTTGATTTCTGCCCATATAGCTGAGTTAGTTCACCCGTACGGAGCTTAGGAAGAGCAGGTCTGTGGAGAGCAGGAAGATCAGACGTCCATCTTGCTCAGCAGATAGGCGATCCATTTTCATCCGATCTCCCCATAGAGCAGATCGGTGCTCTGACAGGTCTGTCTCTGCACAGTGAGCGGAGACAGATCTGTCATCTGCCTGCTCAGCGGGGATCAGTGGATTAATTCCCCGCTGAGGAAAGCAGAGTACTTCGGGCAGACTGCCCATCTGAAAGAGCCCTAAGAGTGATATGCACTCTCCATAATAAATAGTTTTTTTACTTGCAGTGTTTTTACCAGGCACCTTTAGTGTCAGTATGCATTTTTAACATATCGTTCTAACATGAAAACCAAATGCAAAAAAGCTAATTTATGTAAGAGATCCATAAATGCATTAAAGAAAATACCATTTTATTCTAGGTATACCACCTTTAACTGGCATACTTTAGAACACTAGAATATATACTTCTTAACAAACATTTGTTGGTTAATTACCCACTGTTATTGCTGTACACAGCTTTTTTAGCACTGTGTGTAAACAGTATATACGGTGAGCATACACTTTAAGGACCCACTCTATATATTGCAATAATGTACACATTACCTGAAAAACACAGTAATGCCTAATAAACACTTAAGTTGATTACTCTAACATTGTTAAAGACACCCCAAGACACTAAGGGAAAACAACTGTTGCAGCACACCGCAATGCTCATTAACACACTACTGCACCTTGTGGTGCACTGCGTTCTAAAAAAATAATGAATGACTCAGATTTTTTATCTATTTTAGAGGCATAGCTTGAAACTCGTGAGCCTCGATGCAAAAGTTGACCTGGGGCACCCCCACTACCACCTGCCGCTTCACTCTGAGCTGCTGCTATTTCACTCAAGGCTTATTTCTAAAAGAGGAAACTCAGAGCGTCCCTCCGACTTCTAAATTCACATACCAGCCCACCACCTTCACCTAGCTGCGCAGAGTGTGGCTGCCTGCCCCCACCCTGTGTGCAGGTGCACAGTTGAGCAGGGATGAGCTGGGCGGGGGGTTTCCTGGGCTGGGAGGGGGGCTGAACAGAGAGTATATCACTGGGGAAAAGGAGAGGTAAATGGCAAGCACTTTTCCCCAGCAACACAGTGTAAAGTGGCCATTGTGAACCCTGAGAATGCTCAAGCTCTGCTCATTGTGGATGGTGACAGTAGTTTTTTTTATTTTAATTTTTTATTATTTATAATTCTTTACAACTTGATTTTTTTCTACTTTTTACAATTTTTTAACAATACTGTTGGGAGGCTTTGGTGAAATATCAGAGGTCTAAACAGACCCCTGATGTCTCACTTTTGAGACAGAGAAAGGAATTGAGAACACAGATTCTTCAGTTACCTTATCTGCAGCCTTAGAGCCCTTTCACACCGATTAAAAATAAGTGCAGCACACAAATATCAAATGTGCATATAAAAAATTATATATATAGTACAATATGCTGTAAATTTTCACTGATAGTATAAAATGACCAAACAATTATGCCATAAGGCTAGCAATAAAGTGCAATGTGCTCCATATTCTTTATGAATTCCAATGAATAGTGCACAAAAAAAACAAGCAGTCCATTTGGTGATTTGTGATATCACTATAAATGAATCTTCACATTAATCCACCTCTGTGCATATAGAGATATCCTCGTGTCACCGCCACCAGTTGTGCCCTCACCTTATAGGTTTAATAACTGAGCCTTAGATCACTATCAATCCTCTAATTGGCCTCTTTAAATTTTCCTCCTTCTTATAGCTCATCAATTTACTCAGGCGTTTCACATCACAGATTGTACTCCTTTCTTATGTGAGTTGAGACCATTTGTCTCCACTCACATCGCCCATATGCTAGGTAACAAAGCTTACAATAGTGCTTTACCGTTTTAAAAGGATTTATTTATATAAAGCATAAAACAAGTTTCACTCACAATTTTCAGATTAAAACAAGCCTTAATGTGTGTATCCACAAGTGCTGGGACAAAGGTATCACCTCATAGCTGGTTCTGCAGTGCCGGTTATCAGCACTCCCCATCTGTTACACCGACTCTCTTTTCCTTTGTTACTTCCTGGTTTCTCACACGTCAGCCTCTCAAGCCAGAGGCGTAACTACAACCTTCAGGGCCTCGGTGCAAGAAACCATGAAGGGGCCTCCCTGACCTCTGGTCCCAGGTCCCATATTACGGTCCCACAGCGGCCCCCTTCCTGCCATCTTAGGCCCCCCACCATGGCAGAACACCAGGGTCCAGTCGCAAGTGCAACCTTTGTGACCTTGGTAGTTCCAGTGCCACTGTGTTCAACCTGTATTTAGGTACTGCCTTAAAATGTTATAGATTTTACCGGCATGTAAGACCTGCACTCCCATCATCTGAAAGACTTTTAAAAAAGGATGTTACTGACTCTCCATCCTGAAGATCCCCTGTAGCAGACGGAGGGAGAAGAGAGGGGGGAAGCCAGAGGCGCTGCAGGGGGAGTCATGTAGGGGGACCTAGGCAGGAGGGGGGATCTGAGAGCAAACAGGAGGGGGTGACCTATGGCATGGGACTATTAAATGTCCTGAATGGCTCTCCATGCAGCAGCTAAAAGCCATGGGAGGGAGAGCAGAAGCGCCTTCATCGAGAGCCATTCAGGGAATCAGTACTTGTAAATGCCCCCCCCCCCCCACACCGCACCGCACCGATCACCTCCTACTGTCCCCATGCTGTGGGTGTTTTCTCTGCATGCACCTGCAGAGCATGGCAGAAAAATTCAACATGTCTGTTTTCAGCACGGCTATAAAACCAGGGAAGCAGCATGGTCCCACTGAAGCATGGGCCAGGTCGCAATTGCAACCCCTTCAACCCCTGATATTTATGCCCGATGATCTATCGGCCAGTGGTCTATTGTGTTGTGTGAGTAGCCCAGTCAAATAAACAAGCTGCCTCAAAGTTGTTCTAAAAGCTGCATATTATTTACCTCAATGCATTCCCTGCATTAGGGTAAAAAATGTCCCACTGTCCTCACCTGCCTTTATACTTACCTGAATCCTATCTTGATCCAGCTTTGTGCCTGCCGTTGTACTGGCCTTTCTCTTTCTCCTCATCGGCTGTGAGGATGGAGCGAAGCGGGGGTGGGACTGAGCTGCACTGTGTGTCAATGGATGCACACAGCTTGTCTTGAGAACGAGCCCACAGGTATGCCACCTTAGGAAGCGGATTCCTATGGTTACATAGTTACATAGTTAGTCAGGTTGAAAAAAGACACAAGTCCATCCAGTTCAACCACAAAAAAAAAAAAAAACAATATCATACAATCCTATATACCCAATTCTATACCCACAGTTGATCCAGAGGCAAAAAAAAAAACAAACAACCCCAGCAGAGCATGCTCCACTTTGCTAAAGCAGGGGAAAAAATTCCTTCCAGATCCCCCGAGAGGCAATTAATATAGATATAGATATTTATGCCCGATGATCTATCGGCCAGTGGTCTATTGTGTTGTGTGAGTAGCCCAGTCAAATAAACAAGCTGCCTCAAAGTTGTTCTAAAAGCTGCATATTATTTACCTCAATGCATTCCCTGCATCAGGGTAAAAAATGTCCCACTGTCCTCACCTGCCTTTATACTTACCTGAATCCTATCTTGATCCAGCTTTGTGCCTGCCGTTGTACTGGCCTTTCTCTTTCTCCTCATCGGCTGTGAGGATGGAGCGAAGCGGGGGTGGGACTGAGCTGCACTGTGTGTCAATGGATGCACACAGCTTGTCTTGAGAACGAGCCCACAGGTATGCCACCTTAGGAAGCGGATTCCTATGGTTACATAGTTACATAGTTAGTCAGGTTGAAAAAAGACACAAGTCCATCCAGTTCAACCACAAAAAAAAAAAAAACAATATCATACAATCCTATATACCCAATTCTATACCCACAGTTGATCCAGAGGAAGGCAAAAAAAAAACAAACAACCCCAGCAGAGCATGCTCCACTTTGCTAAAGCAGGGGAAAAAATTCCTTCCAGATCCCCCGAGAGGCAATCAGATTTTCCCCGGACCAACTTTACCTATAAATGTTGGTACCCAGTTATATTATGTACATTTAGGAAATAATCCAGGCCTTTCTTAAAGCAATCTACTGAGCTGGCCAGAACCACCTCTGCAGGGAGTCTAGTCCACATTTTCACAGCTCTAACTGTGAAGAAACCTTTCCGTATTTGGAGATGAAATCTCTTTTCCTCTAGACGTAAAGAGTGCCCCCTTGTCCTCTTTGTTGACTGTAAAGTGAATAACTCAACACCAAGTTCACTATATGGACCCCTTATATATTTGTACATGTTGATCATATCCCCCCTTAATCTCCTGTTATCAAGAGTGAATAAATTCAGTTCCTCTAATCTTTCCTCATAGCTGAGCTCCTCCATGCCTCTTATCAGTTTGGTTGCCCTTCTCTGCACTTTCTCCAGTTCCCCAATATCCTTTTTGAGAACTGGTGCCCAAAACTGAACTGCATATTCCACATGAGGTCTTACTAATGATTTGAACAGGGGCAAAATGATATCTCTCTCTCTCTGGAGTCCATACCTCTCTTAATACATAAAAGGACTTTGCTCGCTTTGGAAACCGCAGCTTGGCATTGCATGCTATTATTGAGCTTATGATCTACCAAAACCCCCAGATCCTTCTCCACTATTGATCCCCCCAGTTGTACTCCCCCTAGTATGTATGATGCATGCATATTCCTAGCCCCCAAGTGCATAACTTTACATTTATCAACGTTAAACCTCATCTGCCACATAGTCGCCCAATTAGACAGAGCATTGAGGTTGGCTTGTAAATTGGAGACATCCTGTAAGGACGTTATTCCACTGCATAGCTTGGTGTCATCTGCAAAGACAGAAATGTTACTTTTGATCCCAGACCCAATATCATTTATAAAGATATTAAAAAGTAAGGGTTCCAGCACTGAACCTTGGGGTACACCACTGATAACCTTAGACCATTCAGAGTAAGAATCATTAACCACTACTACTAATTCTGTCTTTTAGACAGTTTTCTATCCATTTACAAACTGATATTTCCAAACCTGTAGACTTTACCTTACACATGAGCTGTGTGTGCGGAACTGTATCGAACGCTTTTGCAAAATCCAAGTATACCACGTCCACAGCCACGCCTCTGTCCAAGGTTTTACTTACCTCTTCATAAAAAGAAATCAGGTTTGTCTGACAACTTCTGTCTTTCATGAATCCATGCCGTCTGTTGCTTAAAATATTTTTTTCCTGCAAGAACTCGTCTATGTGGTCTTTTATTAATCTCTCCAGTAACTTCCCAACTATAGAAGTTAAACTAACAGGTCTATAGTTACTTGGTAAAGACTTTGTTCCCTTTTTAAATATAGGCACCACATTGGCCCTGCGCCAATCCAGTGGTACTATTCCTGTCATTAATGAGTCCCTAAAAATTACATACAATGGCTTTGAAATTACAGAGCTCAATTCTTTTAGAATCCGTGGGTGGATGCCATCAGGTCCAGGTACTTCATCCACCTTTATTCTGTCTAAATATTTCTGGACCATGTCACTTTTGACCCATTGTGGATTTGGGGCTGTGTCACTACCACCCCCATTATGGACATGAGCTCCCCCATGCTCCTTTGTATACACAGAGCTGAAGAAAGTATTTAATAAATTAGCCTTCTCTTTGTCCCCAGTCAGTTAGATTATTTTGTAAAGGGCCTACATGCTCAGACTTGACCTTTTTACTATTAATATATACAGGGCGGTTGCTTAACTCTGGGAGGGCGTACAGTGACGTCCTCCCAGAATTCCGCTCTCGCATGCCCCCTGGGGAGGACACTCGAGAACATCCGTGACCGCCGGGTCCAGAGGACCCGGCAGATCACAAATCACGGTAAACGGCCGCTCATCGCAGCCGTTTACCACGTGATCGCTCCGTCAAATGACGGAGTGATCACATGTAAACAAACCGGCGTAATTTCATAACGCTGGTTCCTCTCTCCTCTCTCTGTACTGATCGGTACAGTGTGAGTGGAGAGGGGGAGGGATCGGTGGCAGCACCATACCCTGCAATACACAGCAATACTCTGCAATACTCAGCAATACTCAGCAATATTTTGCAATACTCTGCAATACCCAGCAATACTCTGCAATACCCAGAAATACCCAGCAATACTCTGCAATACCCTGCAATACCCAGCAATATTCTACAATACTCTGCAATACCCAGAAACACTCTGCAATACCCAGCAATACTCTGCAATACCCTGCAATACTCTGCCATACCCTGCGATACTCTGCCATACCCTGCGATACTCTGCCATACCATGCGATACTCTGCCATACTCTGCGATACTCTGCCATACCCTGCCATAACCTGCGTTATTCTGCGATACCCTGCCATACCCTGCGATACTCTGCCATACCCTGCCATAACCTGTGATATTCTGCAATACCCTGCCATACCATACAATACCCTGCCATACCATGCAATAATCTGCAATATCATGCCACACCCTGCAATACTCTGCAATACCCTGCGATACTCGGCCATACTCGGCCATACCCAGCCGTACCCAACCATACTCGCTGATACCCAGCCGTACCCAGCCATACCCAGCGATGCTCAGCCATACTCGGCTGTACTCGGCCTCTGTATGTGGCCAGGCTGTGGAAGTCTCACACATGTGGTATCGCTGTAGTCAGGAGGAGTAGGAGAATCTATTTTGGGGTGCCATTTTTGGTATATACATGCTATGTGTTAGAAATATTGTATAAATTGACAACTTTGTCTTAAAAAAAAAATGCGTTTTAACCACTTCCCACCTGTCGGCCGTCATATGACGTCCTTGACTTTGTGCAGGGATATCTAAATGATGCCTGCAGCTACAGGCATCATTCAGATATCAGCTTTTTCAGCCGGCGATTTCCTACACCATAAGAATGATCATAACTGCTGTTATGCTTGATCGTTCTTACGGGAGGCGAGAGGAGACGTCCCCCCTCCCGCAGCCTCCGGTGCTTCTACCGACTTACTGCTACGATCGAAGCCAGGATTGTTTTTTTATTTTTTATTTCAGGCTTTCCAGCCTAGAGGAAAGATGTGGGGTCTTATTGACCCCATATATCACTTTAAAGAGGACCTGTCATGCCATATTCCTATTACAAGGGATGTTTACATTCCTTGTAATAGGAATAAAAGTGATCAAAAAAATTTTGGGGGGGAAAAAAGTGTCAAACTAAAATAAATAAAGTAAAATAAAATAATTTAAAGCGCCCCTGTCCCCGTGTGCTTGCATTCAGAAGCAAACTCATACGTAAGTCCCTCCAACATATGAAAACGGTGTTCAAGCCACACATGTGAGGTATCGCTGCGAACGTTAGAGCGAGAGTAATAATTTTGGCCCTAGACCTCATCTGTAACTTAAAACATGTAAATAGTAAAAAAATTTAAAGCGTCGCCTATGGGGATTTTTAAGTAGCAAAGTTTGGCGCCATTCCACGAATGTGTGCAATTTTGAAGGGTGACATGTTAGGTATCTATTTACTCGGCGTAACTTCATCTTTCACATTATCCAAAAACATTGGGCTAACTTTACTGTTTTGTTTTTTGTAAAGCACAAAACTGTTTGTTTCCCCAAAAAAACGCGTTCGAAAAATTGCTGCGCAAGTACTGTGTAAGATAAAAAGTTGCAACGACCGCCATTGTATTCTCTATGGTCTTTGCTAAAAAAAAAATATATAATGTTTTGGGGTTCTATGTAATTTTCTAGCAAATAAATTATGATTTTTACATGTAGGAGAGAAATGTCAGAATTGGCCTGGGTGCTCCAGAACGCCTGCAGGTGCTCCCTGCATGTTGGGCCTCTGTAAGTGGCCACGCTGTGTAAAAGTCTCACACATGTGGTATCGCCATACTCAGGAGGAGTAGCAGAATGTGTTTTGGGGTGTAATTTGTGGTATGCATATGCTGTGTGTGAGAAATAACCTGCTAATATGAAAATGTTGTGAAAAAGAAAAAAAAAAATCTTGATTTTGCAAGGAATTGTGGGAAAAAACGACAACTTCAAAAAACTCATCATGCCTCTTTCTAAATACCTTGAAATGTCTTCTTTCCAAAAAGGGCTCATTTTGGGGGTATTTGTACTTTTCTGGCATGTTAGGGTCTCAAGAAATGAGATAGGCTGTTAGTACTTCAGGTGTGATCAATTTTCAGATATTGGCACCGTAGCTTGTGGACTTTATAACTTTCACAAAGACCAAATAATATACCCCAATTTGTACTTATTTTTACCAAAGATATGTAGCAGTATAAATTTTGGCCAAAATTTATCAAGAAAAATTACAAATTTGCTAAATTTTATAACAGAAACGAAGAAAAATTTTTTTTTATTTACAGAATTTTCACAATTTTTTCTTTTACTGCACAAAAAATAAAAAACCCAATGGTGATTAAATACCACCAAAATAAATCTCTATTTGTGTGGAAAAAAAGACAAAAATTTCATATGGGTACAGTGTTGTATGAGTAATTGTCATTCAAAATGTTAGAGCACCGAAAGCTGAAAATTGGTCTGGTTATTAAGGGTGTTTAAGTGCCCAGTGGTCAAGTGGTTAAAGGACAATGTACAGGTACATTAACCTGCCTGTACGTGCCCTTCTGCTGACATATATTGGTGTGAGCCGGTCGGCAAGCGGTTAACACTTGACATAAAGTGCATTAACAAGCCTGCGTACATTACACACACTGAAGTGCACAAATGTAAGAATGGGCCCTAAGCGCTTGGTGGGCACTTTCATTCAATAATGTACGTGCATAGTCTTTAACCCCATCACGCCTAACGGTAAAACAAATGTTAATGCCTAAGCACAATTTTGCAACTTTTTGTATGTGTTAGTAGAACCATACATATCATCACAACTGCTTTTTGCATCCAGGTGGATTAAACCTTGTTTTTTCAGGACAAATTGGGATTTCATTTGGTAGTAAATGGTTTCAGATATCTCCTGATTTTTTTTATTATCAAAGGAAAACTGGCCCCAAAATAGTAAAAAAAAAAAAACACTTTTTGTAAATGTAGCTGTATATTTCTTGTTACTACCATAAGCTACCACCAAAGAAAAACTCAGTGTAAATTCTCCTGCTGCGGCTGATCGCAGTAATACCACAAATGTGTATGTTATTTGTTGTTTGTACCCGTTTTTTTTTTTTGTCCTACCTAAATCACACTGACACTAATGCTAATTAAAAAAAAAAATCCTGCTTAAAATATACTGACCCTAACCTTTGACCCCGACCTTGAACTTTGACCCTTTTTGACACAAAAATTAACCCTGGCACTAACCTAGCTCAAACCTTGATCTAGGTTTTATTTTTTTATCCAATTTTTTTATTATTTATTTTTCACAAACTTAAAATTTTTCCTCTTTGCGGGGAAAGAGAAACATTGCATCTTTCCTCTCAGATCACAGGGAGAGAAACACAGAGGCAGGCTTCACAGTGACTGATCACTGTGGTAGCCAATCAGAGGCTACCACAATGATCAGGTAACCCAAAATCGGGATTTACGGGTCCCAATCGTTAGTACGGGGCCCGGGGCTCTCTGTGTGACCTCGGCCTCTGTGCTGGGAGTGCCAAGCACAAAGGGAGATACGCATATATGCAGCCCCATGGAAAAAAGGCCAGTGCATTGGGGCCGAATATAAGTGTTATCTGGGCAGCGAGGGGTTAATATAAAAAATGTTAAACTGTGTAATAGTGCACTTATATATATTAAATAAATTGAATAAAGCATTACATTTTAAAGCTACAAAGAGAATTTTTCAATAACTAAACATATGCCTCATTTTAAATCCCGAAAAATACCTTAAATCATTTCACTGTTTCAACATTTTACAAAAATTCAAGGGATAAGAATATTTTAATTCTACACCAAATGCATACATACTTTCAGTTAAAATAATATATTCCATAACATATTTTTCAGTATGGGAAAAAATGTAATAGCATGGTTTGCAATCATATGCATAGGTTGCAAAAATATATGTCATGGGAAATATTATTTAGCTATTTTCCATACCTCCCTGTATGATATATATTGATTTAAACTCAGAATCCTATAACCTAATTTGCTTGTTTCAAGATTTCAATAGCATGCTCTGATTACGCTGCCTGACCACAGTCATCGTTTCAGTGTTAAAGCAGAGAACACATGCTGTGGTGTGTGGGAGAGTAAAAGGTGGTTGACCTTATACTATGCCCCAGCAATTCATATAGAAATCAAAAGCTGACAGCTGGGGTGGGAAAAATAACTGAAAAACTGCTATGTAAATGGACTAAAAAAGCATTTCTACAACCACAAATGTCAACATTCTTACCTAAGACTCACTACACTACATTCTGTCATCAAGCTACTTTGCATTTTTTTTCCTGATCTGCCAATATAAAGCAAATTTGAAATATAGCACTTTTAATTATAGCATATTTAAAATTTAATTGCTGGAAAATAAATATCTTCATCTTTAAATATAACCAAAAACATTTCCTGTGACAGAAATGTGAAATTTTATGGCACATTAGTCTTAATTTTGTTTTTCTCTGTAGACTAATTTGAGAAGATATTATATTTAATAGGTACGAGCCACAATCAGTAGGTGGTTACAGTAGATTGAATCTGCCAAGTGCTGTCAGCATGGCAACTAATATTATCTCACTAAATTCTAAGCTTCGATTTTATTTCAGCAGTCACTGCTGGAGACAAAATGCTGGAGGGCATATTAGCTTCTGCCAATATAGGTGCCACCACCCAACGTCTATGATGGGTTAGAGTAGAGTAATGGAGAATGAGATGGCATCCCATGTCCCAGAAGGGGTTTGATTCATTGGTGTTCATGTGCTTTTATGGTGTGTGTGCATGCATCTGCGCATCATGTGCTCAATGTATGCAGCTTGCTGCACAGTGGGATCACCGACAAACAAGTCTGCTCATATAACAGATGCAAGTTTCCCATGCTTCTGTCCACTTGGGACTAGACACTGTAAAGCAGATATAAATCACATGGAACTTGCTGTCATTTCTCTCCTCTGCTTTCAAGCCATCAGACACTGCTGTCTGACTGGCTAGAGTCGTCGTAGTTTTTAAATGAAATCTGGGAGACTGGCATCCGCAGCACTGGCTAATTTTTAGCTAATACCTTAGTGATTTCAGCGTTCGCATCTGGCCGGTGCGCTCATGCTGGGTATGATTATAATATGCTGCTGCTTTTTCCCAAGCAGGAAGCTAGGGCACTGCTACTGACAGACTAAACAGAGGCTTGTTCCAAACACAACAGCACATTACAGCCAGCAAAGGGTCTGTGGTGTGGGACTTCTCCCAAGGCATAAAAAAAGTGTTAACTGTGCTAACAGTGCCAAGTAATATGCTTCGTTAAAAATTTAATCACCTGCAAGTGCAAAACAAGTGCAAAACAATCATGTTGTAATTAGCACAGCAATTAACACCTCCCTTTTTTGATAGCACATGCATCCTTGGAAGTGCATGATTGCAAGTGTTTATGCTTCTGACAGACCAGTAGGTTTCCTATAGAGAAAAAAAAAAGCCTAAATAGATCTTTTTTGGCATTTCGCTGCTGTGTGCTAAAAAAAAAAAAAAAAAAAATCACAGCTGAAATCTCTATACTGTTTTGTCATCTAAGTTTGTACAGTCTAAAGCTCATTGTGTTCTGTGCAGTGGTCAGACTAAACAATTATACAGCCCTTGCTTGTAACATAAACATATTTTAGAAGATATTAAAATATTTTAAGAGTTTTATATATAAGTATAGTTTCAAGATTTTAAAGGTTTTGGCATAAAAAATTACTTTCTTATTTTTTATAAAATAATATAATTTCCATCATTGTATTAAAGAAAATAAAGAGTTTGAAAAATATTTCCTTAGTAATTCAGGCCAATGTATAAAAAGTCTACAACCAATCATTGAGGTTGATCTACTAAAGAAGATTTTTTCTACCTAGCCTGAATTTTTTACTTTTTAGAATTCTGAGCCTGGTTGGGTGTTTCAAATCACAAGCTACAGAGAAAATGATTCACTGATAGCTGCAAAACAATATCTGTAAAAGTTAGCTTTTATTTAAAATCGTGGTGTGCAAATATTTCAGATATTTGGTAGAGTCTTTCCCCTGTAAAATGTCATCTCACATTAACAACAACAAAGAGATGCATCTGAACATAATCTGAATTACTTGAAATGTCACGCAACATCATTGTACATCATCTGAACTTTGTGGACTCTAAGGATTTCCAGGCCTATCAGTGGTATGTAATTGCGCTTCTCCAAGACATAAGGTTAAGAAAGAAAATTCCTAAAACCTGCTCTGTCAATGATTTGGAATATCCTCTTCAATCTGCACATTTTACAGCTATGGGCTACAGGGTTAATGTTATTGTAGGGCTACATTTTCTCTCTTTTTTTTAATCCTAGAAGAGAAAAGAATTACCACACACATCTCACACAGATTCAGCTTAAACTACATTTAAAGTCACATGCATGATGCGATTTGTGATTCATTTTTAGTGAAATTTCTTCTTCCTATCATTACAATCCAGTGGTCTATGCTAGTATAGCTGAGTAATAGCCACAGTCCCTACTATAGTGTCCTAACACACACTTGTGTTACAGAGGAACAGAGAAGGCATGTTAGACTGTGTCTTACACTAGGTCTAACACTGGTGCCTATTGGACTGTATATATAGAGACTTTGCATGGATTATGTCTGTGACAGGATATCTATTTCTATGACACCAAGCTGTCTATAAATGTTATCGGACATTCATTTTTTTTGTGGAATGTGGTAAATTGTTAGATATTTGGTGTATACTGTGACCCCAGGAGGTTGAGACACTAGCAAACAACAAAACTGTCAATCCAGCTCCTGTATAACCCAACCATCACACCTCAGTTTTGTGAGCAGGCAGTGCAATAAGGGGTGAGACGTGTTCCTAAATTGACTTAACCTCTTCATGCCCATGGTATAGCTGAAAGACGGCTACAGCGTGGTCCTAAATTGCCAGGAGGGTATCCATGTACGTCCACCCATGCACTAGCTGCCTGCATGCCCCCTGCAGGGCGCGCGGCTCGCTCTGTGATCAGCAAGTCAATAATACTCAGCTAATTACAGATCAGAGTAGGGTCATCCCAGCCCCTTATCACATGATCAGCTGTCAGCCAATGACAGCTGGTCACATGATGTAAACAGATCCGGTAATGGGCTTTTTTTTCCCCCCTCACACGCATGAGGAGAAAAAAAAACGATTACCATCTGGAGTAAACAGGACATTTGTTGCTGCTAAGCAGTGCCCACCGGTGCCACATATCAGTACATATCAGCACTGCTAAGCAGTGCCCACCAGTGTCAAAAATCAATGCCCACCAGTGCCACCTATTAGTGCCCATCAGTGTGTCATCAGTGCCACCTGTCAGTGCTGCCTGTCAGTTTCACCTACCAGTGCCAACCTATCAGTGTCCATCAGTGCCACCTATCAGTGCTCTTCAGTGATGCCTATCAGTGCAGACTCATCAGTGCCCACCAGTGCTGCCTCGACAGTGCCCATTAGTGCCACCTATCAGTGCAGCCTTATCAGTGCCCATAAGTGCAGCCTATCAGTGCAGCCCATCAGTGCAGCCTATCAGTGACCATCAGTGCAGCCTATCAGTGACCATCAGTGCCCATTAGTGCAGCCTATCAGTGACCATCAGTGCAGCCTATCAGTGACCATCAGGGCAGCCTCATAAGCACACATCAATGAAGGAGAAAAATTACCTGTTTGCAAAATTTTATAACAAACTTTCAAAATTTTCTGTCTTTTTATGTTTGTTTAGCAAAAAAAAAAAAAAAAAACCCAGTAGTGATTAAATACCACCATAAGAAAGCGCTATTTGTAGGAAAAAAAAGTGAAATATTCCATATGGGTACAGTAGAAATTGTCATTCAAAGAGTGACAGAGCTGAAATCTGAAAATTGGCCTGGGCAAGAAGGAGGTTTAAGTGCCCAGTAAGCAAATAGTTAATATTTTTGGGGTAGAAAAAAAAATCGTATTTCTTTATCATCCACTAAGGGACAAAGGAATTTAGTAAATTTATAGACATAGGGGAAGTCCAAAAGACATTTAAATGATTGGTAAGCAACAGCCTCTGGCAGATCTAAAGCAAAACCAGGACCCACCTGTAAAAATCAGAGGTACCAAGTGCTAATTTGAACCTGAAAAGGTGAAGTTCCCAGAAGAACAGGGCTACTGTTATCGACTCAGGAAAAGTCACAGGGGTCAACCTGATGTTCCGAGCAGGACAAGAATAAGACAGCCTGCACCAGCCGAAGCTGAAAAGCAAAGCAGCCATCAACAAGTGAAATAACATGACTACCAGAATAGGGAGAACAGGCCAACAACAAGAACGGTCAACAAAGGGAAAACTTGAGCATTTACTAGCCTCAAAACAGATTCCTAAAGCTGGACAGTGCTTCCACAAGGAAAAACCAACCAGACTAAGGACAAAAAAAGTTCAAACTTTAGGCTGGATTTATACTGTTCCATGCACATACAGTGCATATGGTAACACACACATGTCGGTGTAAATGGGCCCAAACTGAAGCACATACATGTAAACCAGCCACCTTTGAATAAATGGGATTTCTGTTTGACCTGCATTTTTATCCAAGTTTTTCTGCATCTAAACAGGCTAAATATCTATGAGCCATCCAGTCTAACGTGAGATATAGAAATATATAGCATAATAACCCAAGGGGATAGTCAAAAAGTAGAGACAACTAAAATGGAACCACCTTATGTCAGAGAAACTGATCAGCAAAGGAGAAAAAAGGGTGAAAAAAGTACCCCCTAACAAAATACGCCACACAATGCTGGTGCAACTACCAAGAGAAATTCCCTACTGCTTCCATGAAGCTACAATTCATTCCCAGACATGAGGACAGCCCTGAGACAGGAGTCATCCCAGGAGAAACCATCCCATAGATCCTAAAAGACAGAGTGTGCATGTCTGACATACAGTACATCCAGGAGAAGACTGTAAAGACTAGGGATGAGATGGGTTCAGTCTGAACTCTGTCAAATGATTGCCTCCCTGCCAGCCCAGTCAACAGTGCCCAGGGTACTCCCTGTCACCTATGTGCACATACACAAAGGGGCATAGATCCTTGTGACATCATTGACCTAATATGGCCACATGGCTATATTAGGTTAATGTAATTGACCTAATGGCATATTAGGTTAATGACATTACAGGGACCCTGCCCCCTATATATGTGTGTGGAATGTCCTGGCTGCAGCTAATTGGTACAACAGGAAAATCATGTGACATCCTTCCACAGATTCTGATGAACAGGGTTCAGACTGAACTCAACTCATGTTTTATCGTAGACTCTAAATCTGAACCAAAGATGGTAACAGGGACCTCGGGTACCCTTATGTATGGAGATCCAGTAGAGTCAATATTATATCCTGTTGTGAAAGTTTGCAAGCATATTGCTCCACTAATTGTTCAAAAATAATAAAACATTCCCAAATGGATATCAAAAGTCTTGTGGATATATGGTAGAAGGTCTGAGCGTCATGATGTAGAGCTAAAAAAAAGACTCTTATGAGAAAAAGTGACATTTAGGAAAAGGAAAAAAAAGGCACACAGACCCTCCAAGGTCCCCCAAAATACATTGGAGGGGTCTTTAATCAGTTTTTTTTTCTTTTTTAAGAAGCTAGGAATTAAATATTTCCCAGCAATTTGAAACTCTTTTTTTTTTTTGTAAATGTCATTGCTGCTGCAGCACTTTTTGTATATCACAGAGATGTGCCCCTTCACAGGCAGGATTTGGGCACTCCCAGACATCTTCATTTTTATTGTTTCACTTTAAGCATTGAAAAAAATCAATTCTCCTGGCTGAATGTTTTTTTTTACATTGGTATATGTTCCTCAGGGTATGTTCTCCATGCTGTTTTTGACAAAACTTGCCTATTAGCCCAGAAAGTGAACACTTAATTTGACAGATTTGGCTTCTATTGATTTCAGTGGGGTTTGGGTGCGGCATCTAAAAGTCTTGGAAGTTCTCCAAACCTTGCATGAACTGAACTTGGAGGTTTGGCTTATCCCTAGTTCTAGGTGGGTCCCAGCAGTTAGCAGGTAATTGAAGGAGGAGTAGTGAGTTATACAGCCTGTCCTTAGTAAAATATCTACCACTAATGGCTGCTCTTATGGGACTTGTGGCTAAGGAAACATTTTTATGTTTTTGTTTATATTTTTTTTACTTTTGAAAAAAAAATTCTTAAACTTTCCTGTCATACTGATCTTTTACAGACAGTGATAAGAAAATTCAGCAATATAGGCAAAGGAAAAGCGTGTTCCTGTATCAAAACACTTAGCTTTCCTTGTGATCACAAAGACTGACTAAATATTGTAATTCAATGATAAGGAACCATAAAGATGAGTTCCTGATATTCTTTTCTTGGCTTAACAGTGCAAGCTGCACAGAGTTTACAGTGCAATTTAAAACAGAACTATTCACAAATTGGGTATCTGCCCTTGCCAGAGCTATCCTTCTAAATGCATTTTGGCACCCTCTCTAATTTGGCTTTAGTATGCCTACTTTAAAGAATAAATGAACACACCATAGTTCCTTTAGTTTAGCCCCATAAGAGTTGCCCTACACTCCTTAAATATTCTAATTAGAATGTTATTTCAAGGACAGAATCACTGTTATCACTTTAGTTGTGTATGCTGCCAGTGTATAGTCTGCCCCATTTAATACTATACTAAATCCCTATTTGTTCTTTTCATAATATTCCAGGATTGTTTTTTTGCATAAACATACTTTTTCAGTAGCATTTAACCGCTTAACCCCCGGACCATTTGGCTGGCCAAAGACCAGAGCACTTTTTGCGATTTGGCACTGCGTCGCTGTGGCTCCCAAACAAAATTGACATCCTTTTTTTCCCACAAATAGAGCTTACTTTTGGTGGTATTTGATAACCTCTGCGGTTTAAATTTTTTGCGCTATAAACAAAAAAAGAGTGACAATTTTGAAAAAAACACATCATTTTTTACTTTTTGCTATAATAAATATCCCCAAAAAATATATTAAATTTTTTTTTTTTTCCTCAGTTTAGGCCGATGTGTATTCTTCTACATATTTTTGGTTAAATAGGGGATTGTTTTATGGCATTTTTATTAATAATTTTTTTTTTTTTTTACTAGTAATGGCGGCGATCTGCGATTTTTATCATGACTGCGACATTATGGCAGACACGTCGGACAATTTTGACACATTTTTGGGACCATTGGCATTAATTAATACAGCGATCAGTGCGATTAAAAATGCATTGATTACTGTAAAAATGTCACTGGTAGTGAAGGGGTTAACACTAGGGGGCAGTGAAGTGGTTAATGTGTGTCCTAATTTGTGTTCTAACTAAAGGGGGGATGGGACTGTGCAGGAAAATGAACAGATCGCTGTTCATACTCTGTATGAACAGACGATCTGTCAGTTTACTCCTCAGAGAACCGGAAACTGTGTGTTTACACACACAGTTCCGGGTTCTACGTGTGCCCCGAGCGATCGCGGGAGCCTGGCGGTGATCGAGTCTGCCGGGCACTCGCATCGGCTCAGGGAACAGAACATTGGGGGATTGTAGTTCATAGAGGTGAGCTAGACAGAGCTGATAATATTGTTTTAGAATAAGACCTTCAGAGTGTCCAGCATAGCAATTTCTGACACTAGGGGGCAGTGAAGTGGTTAATGTGTGTCCTAATTTGTGTTCTAACTAAAGGGGGATGGGACTGTGCAGGAAACTGAACAGATCGCTGTTCATACTCTGTATGAACAGACGATCTGTCAGTTTACTCCTCAGAGAACCGGAAACTGTGTGTTTACACACACAGTTCCGGGTTCTCCGTGTGCCCCGAGCGATCGCGGGAGCCTGGCGGTGATCGAGTCCACCGGGCACTCGCATCGGCTTACGGAACAGAACATTGAGGGATTGTAGTACATAGAGGTGAGCTAGACAGAGCTGATAATATTGTTTAGAATAAGACCTTCAGAGTGTCCAGCATAGCAATTTCTGACAGGATTTTAAGGTATTTTTTGGTGTTTATCAAACACATACAAATAAACAATTTCAATAATACAGTTAACAGACAACAGAGAACAGAAATGTTTGTTGTGAGGGTTTAGATACACATAAAGCAACCATGCTGGGGTAAAAGGAAATCCTATAGGAAGCTGCCCTGCAGTAGAAGGGGCCTTAGGGCTCTTTCACACGGACGGTCCGTATGTCAGTTTTTCATCCATCCGTTTTCGGATGAAAAACGGACATACATGTATCCCTATGGGATATCGGGTGTCAGCGGATGAACATCCGCTGACACCCGCTCTCGTCCGTGCCCGCTATGCTCCGTTTCTGCAGACGGAGGAAAACCAAATTTTTTCATCCGTCTGCAGAGCGAATCGGTTGACAACGGACTCTACGGTCCGCCGTCACTCGATCTCCCATAGGGGAGAGCGGCGCTCTGACAGGTCCGTCCCTGCGCTGTGTGCAGAGACGGACCTGTCATCTTCCTGCTCAGCGGAGATCGCTCCGGCGATCCCCGCTGAGCAAGCGGCTATCCACGGGGTGGATCTGCACTGATCCGCCCCGTGTGAAAGAGCCCTTACTGGTTGCCCATGTCTCCCACCTTTTCTCTGTTCCAATGCTAAAGTTTCAGTCAATCTTTCCAGCATTGAATACTTCAGGGAGTGTCAAATGCCTGTGCTCCCTGGTTCCATCTCCCCACCTCTACATCACTGCTGTGTCCCGTAGTAACATAGGGATCAGAGGATGAAACTACATTAGGTAGAAAGGGAACTGACACTCTAGTGAATGTAGCTTCAATAACCTGAATAAATGCTTGGAATTTAACCTGCCATCCATACAGCATGTTTTTTTTTTTTCAATAAAGTATATATATATATATTTTAGATATAGAGACTTGTTGAGGAAAAAATCTACAAAGCCTACAAAACTGTCAGGACCATGTAACCCTCCTGTTCCAGGACAGCTGCTGGTCTTATTCCAGCATCCCGGTTTTGGCTGAGCCGTATTCCCTGTCTGACTGTCCACCTGCAGGGTGATTCATGTAGACATCCTTTGGGTAGAGACCAAACCTGTTTTAAGCCAGCAAAGCCCTCAGCCTCTTGCTTGTGATAGTGTTTGTAACACGTGCTTCAAGTTCGCTGTTTGTTTGCCCTGTTCTTGTACCTGGACTTTTCTCTTTGCCTGCTTCCCACCCTCCCCCTGCCTGCTAGTTTGTATTTCCTTGTTGACAACCTCAGATCAGATTGACTACACTCAGAACGCAGCCTTCCCTGAACCCGGACTCTCACTGACCATGCTGTCTGTCTGCCAACCGCAAGTACTAATTCACCATGCTCAGATCAAGCACTTGTTCGCTGTGCTCAGTTTGCACCTGCCCCGGTGTGGTAGCCAGGCACTATAGCATTTTTTATAAGACCTGGGGGCAACCAAGTAATGATACGCCTGCTTGCCATATGGGAAAGGGGGCTGATTGAGGCAAATAAAACAGTTAGGCCCCTTTCACACTGGGGCGGTTTGCAAGCGCTATTGCGCTAAGAATAGCGCCTGCAAACCGACCCGAAACAGCTGTTGCTGTTCCTTCAGTGTGAAAGCCCGAGGGCTTTCACACTGAAGCGGTGCGCTTGCAGGACGCTCAAAAATGTCCTGCAAGCCGCATCTTTGGCTCGCTATAGGAGCGGTATATTTACCGCTCCTATAGCACCCGGTCCCATTGAAAACAATGGGGGAGCGCGCCGAACCCGCCCGCAAAACGCCGCAATAGCGGCGGTTTGCGGGCGGTATTGACCCTTTTTCGGCCGCTCGCGGGGGGTAAAAACACCCCGCGAGCGGCCGCAATGCGCCGCTAAAACGCCGGTAAAGCGGCGCTAAATATAGCGCCGCTTTACCGCCAGCGCCCCCACCGCTCCAGTGTGAAAGTAGCCTTATAGTGCCTGACCACCAACGCTAGGGTTTGGTGTGACAAAATCAGGTACAGTTGATAGCTAATGATTTGTTGCCTTACAGGGTTGAGAAAAAAAGCAAGTAATTCTAAAGGGATGCTGAGGATGTATTCTTTCAGTAACAAAACAGCATGGACTACCTACTTAAAAATGATTGCAGACTGTCTACCCCTCTCCTCCCCTCCCCTTCCAGTGTGTGTATATTGTTTACATGCTCTTTGACATATATACACATGTATTGTATATACTATTTCTTTGGCATACAGTACGTAAACATCATACTGCTCTGTTTCAATTTGCTCTTGTGCCACATACTGAGAAAACTCAAGAATATTTTTACAATTAGCAAATAAAAGAAACAATTTTTTATCTATACAATTAATGCTGTTCACAGGAGAAGATGGTAGCTTTCTTCAAAGAGGTAAAAAGTTATTTTAATTTCTGATTCAAAGTATTCAGGATTTTGATTTTTAAATATTAATTCAATGAAAGAGTGGTTCTGCACAGAGTCAAATATGGCTGCAGAATAGTCCAACCTGATTTTTGAGTCATCAGCTCTCATAAATGACTCTTAGCAATCCATCATAGTTCTGAGTAGGCAAGATCTGCAGCTGCCAATTGCAGCCACGTTTTCTGGTCCTTGAAGAGGGCAATTACACTATTAACACAAGGGTCTGAGGGGTGTTCTGAAGGGATGTTGAAGTTTTTCATTATGCTCCAGCAGACACCATTACATTATTCTGTAACTGTATCTTTATTTCCATATAATAAGGTTTCACAATCTGACAACCAACATATTATTAACCACTTCCATACCGGGCCATAGACAAATGTCACCTGCAGGAACACTCTACCATCTCGGGTGGACATCATATGACGTCCTCCAGTTCTCGCTGCTCCTGCGGGCCTCCCACAGACACAGCCCATCCCCGATCAGGGTAAAGAGCCAATGAAATTGGTTCTTTACCACGTGACCAGCTGTGTCCAATCACATGTATTGTGCTTGTGATTGCCGCTCGTGCGTGCCCTTGGGGGCGCGCAGTGCTGCGTGCGGGGATGAGTCGTGTCCCTTGGACACAACCCATCCTGATCAGGGTAAAGAACCAATGAAATTGGCTCTTTACCACGTGACAGCCTGTGTCCAATCACAGCCGGTCACAAATGTCAACAAACGGCTGTAGTGTCGTTTCCATGTTCTTCTCCTCAGTGTGTGAGGAGGAGATCTGGCTATAGTAAAGTAAAGTACAGTTCCCGAATGCCCCCCCCATATAAAGAGTACCTGTCACCAGCCCCAGGGTACCTGTCACCACATCAGAGTACCTGTCACCAGCCCATCAAAGTGCCTGAGTACCTGTGACCAGCCCATCAAATTACCTGAGTACCTGTCACCAGCCCATCAGAGTACCTGATTACCTATTTCAAGCTCATCAGAGTACCAGAGTACCTGTCACCAGCCCATCAGAGTACCCGAGTACCTGTCACCAGCCCATCCGAGTACCTGTCACCAGCCCATCAGAGTACTCAAGTACCTGTCACCAGCCCATCGAAGCACCTGAGTACCTGTCACAGCCCATCAGAATACCTGAGTATCTGTCGCTAACCCATCAGAGTACCCGAGTACCTGTCACCAGCCCATGCCTCATAGAATATACGTTGGGGTGTTTTATTTCCAAAATTGGGACATTTTGTGGGTAATTCCATTGACCTGGTGCTCTAGGACCTTCAAAAGTGTGATAGGTGGGCATGTTAACTTTTTTTTTGTGGCCAGGCTGTGAAAAAGTCTCACACATGTGGTATCACCATACTCAGGAGGAGTTGCAGAATGTTTTTTGGGTTGTAATTGGAAGTATGCATATGCTGTGTGTGAGAAATAACTTGTTATTATGACAATTTTGTGTAAAAAAATAAATAAATAAATAATTTTCCCAAGAATTGTGGGAAAAGATTATAACTTAAAAAAACTCAACATGCCTCTTACTAAATACCTTGGGCTGTCTACTTTCCAAAAAGGGGTAATTTGGGGGGTATTTGTACTGTCCTTACATTTCAGGGCCTCAAGAAATGAGATAGGCCGTCAGTACATCAGGTGTGATCAATTTTTAATGATTTGCCCTGTAGCTTGTAGACTCTATAACTTTCATACTGACCAAATAATATACACTAATTTTGGTTATTTTTACCAAAGATATGTAGTAGTATAAATTTTGGCCCAAAATTATGAACAAAAATTACAAAATTGTATCATAGAAACTAAAAAAACTTTTTGGGAGAGGTGCAGAGACCGAAGGGCAGGGCTTGAAACTGTAGTTGGGTCTGTCCCACTGCAAACCTTAGGTACTTTTGAAATGCAGGAAGAATTGGAACATGTAGGTATGCATCCTTTAGGTCAACAGAAATCATCCAATCCATTGGCTGGACTGCTTGAATAATCGTTTGCAGGGATTCAATTTTGAAGCTTTCGGTACGGATTTACCGGTTGAGCTTCTTCAGATCTATCAACGGCCTCCACCCGCCGGTCTTCTTGGGCACCAGGAATAGGGTAGAGTAGAAGCCTGCAAAGTGCTCCGACAAGGGAAACGGCACAGCTGCCCCCTGAAGCTGGAGGGATGTTATGAAATGTATTAGAGCTTGAGCCTTCAACGGAGAGGATGGAATCTCGGTTCTTTTGAAAGATATGAGAGGTGGAGGGTGAGAAAAATTCCAAAAGTGTCCCCATTGGATTGTTGACAAAACCCAGGGGTCCTGGCAATGGGCAGCCCAGACTGTTCCAAAAGACATTAGTCTGGCTCCTACCGGGGGTGTCTGGGCTAATCTGGCGTCAAAAAGACTGCTTCTGCTCCTGTGGATCCGTAAGGGTTTTATTCTTCCTATTCAGAAAGGATGCCTGGGTGCCCTTCCAAGGCCTTCTGTTATCTCTAAAGTGCCTTGATTGTCTGAAGTCCCTTGTGTTCGACTGGCGGAACCTAGAAGAACCTCCTCTGGGTCTTCGCATCCTTCTGTCCTGGGGGAGCATACCGGATTCCCCCCCTGTCACCCTGGAGATAGCCTTATCTAACTTGTCTCCGAATAGTGCTTTCCCATCAAATGGGATCTTGCACCAGTTCTGTTTGGAAGCCAGATCAGCCTTCCAGGGCTTCAGCCACAAGGCTCTCTTCGCCATTACTGATGCACCTAATGGTGTCAATGGCCACTTCTCCGACGAAATCTGCCGATAATCTAAGCTCTTCCAAGGCCTTTATTATGTCTTCCTTGGGGACATCCTGGCGTAAGGCCGCCTTGATGTTGTCTGTCCAGGTCCTGATTGCGTTTGACACGCACCTTAAGCTCCTCTTAAGATCCAGATCGATCCGTCTATCTAGAGGGTCTTTGAAAGAAGCGGAGTCCTCCATTGGGAGGGTGACGTTCTTCGCTAGGCGTACAACTGCCGCGTCTACTACCGGCATAGAGTTCAGTGACTGCGTCTCGGCCTCTGATAAAAGGTAAAGCTTATTGAGCCGGCCCAAGGAAAGTTTTTTATCGGTCTTTGACCACTCATTCTGAATAACTAAAAAATATATTAAAAAAATTATTTCTTTCTCAGTTTAGGCCAATGTGTATTCTTCTACATATTTTTGGTAAAAAAAATATAATAAGTGTATATTAGGGATGGGCCCGGTGTTCGATTCAAACCCATGTTCGAATCGAACATCTGCCGTTCGTCCGCTCGTCGAGGGCAGAACTCTGAGGGCTGTTCGCATCAAATTTGTGTGACGCGAACGGTTCACAGTGCATTGCGCCAGTCGCAGTGTATTAGGCAGGGATAGTGTGTTCTTCTCAGTGCTGTTCTCTACCAATCCAGCCATCTGCAGGAGTTAGTGTGTGTTTGGGGGACAGGAGCCAAACTGGGGCAGAGGTTCTGTCAGCTCTGCAGGGGCAGGCCGAGAGGTGGTTTACGCCAACCAGCTTAAGCCAGGAATGGTGGTTTGTGACAATGGCACCAACCTCCTCTCCGCCCTGCGACAGGGACAGCTGACCCATGTGCCCTGTGTGGCTCACGTCCTTAACCTGGTGGTGCAGCGGTTCTTGGGCAGGTACCCAGGCTTACAGGATGTCCTGAGGCAAGCCAGGAAAGTCTGTGTGCATTTCCGCCGATCATATAATGCCAGTGCTCAGCTGGCTGAGATGCAAAAGGAGTTGAACCTGTCCAAGAACCGCCTTATATGTGACATGCCCACCAGGTGGAACTCAACGTTGGCCATGCTGCAGCGAATGCACACGCAGCATATGGCCATCAATGAGTACCTGTGCGACTACGGCACCAGGACAGGGTCAGGAGAGCTCAGATTTTTTTTCCCCACGCCAGTGGAGCATGATCTGGGATGCATGCACTGTCCTGTCACAATTTGAGGAGGCCACGAGGATGGTGAGCAGTGACAGTGCTTGCATCAGTGACACTGTACCTCTTGTCCACCTGTTGGAGCATACGCTGCGTGGAATAATGGACAGGGCACTTGAGGCAGAACAGATGAAGGAAGAGGAGGACTTCCTTGCCTCTCAAGGCCCCCTTTATCCAGACAGTGTTCCTTCTCTCCCACCCATCACACAGGAAGAGGATGAGGAGGAGGAGGAGGAGGATTGTGTCAGCATGGAGGTGGAGCGTGACACTCAGCATCAGCAGCAGCAGTCTTTTAGGGATGATTTACAGTCCCAAGAAACTAGTGGACTTGTGCGTGGCTGGGAGGAGGTGGCTGCGGATCATGTCCTTATCATGACCTTATCATGACCTTATCTTGCTGTCGCAGAGGAAGCAGAGGATGAGACATCTCCGGGAGGCCTTGCAGAAAGGTCTGTGCAACGCGTTCCCAGAGACTGGGAGGTTACAAACTCCTGGTCCTGGACGACGAGTTGCTGAGGCTTCGGTCAGTAGCAGAAGGAGAGGTGGGGAAGGTGGACGTCTGACCGATGCGTTCAGACAATTTTTTAGTCCGCAGCCCCAAGGTATGATCGGTTCCAGCAACCATCGCCAGCGTCTGATATACAGGGTGCAGGAATACCTAGGGGCAAGGTCAGACTTGGACACCTTTCCCACCAAAAATCCTCTGGCTTACTGGGTCTTGAGGATGGATCACTGGCCAGAGCTTGCACAGTATGCAATTGAGCTACTGGCCTGTCCTGCATCCAGCGTTCTTTCCGAACGCACATTCAGTGCTGCTTGAGGCTTTGTCACCGATCACAGGGTGCACCTGTCCACCGACTCGGTTGATCGACTGACCTTCATAAAGATGAATCAGTCTTGGATCACCACCAGCTACCAGGCACCTGAAGCTGATACAACAGAATAATTTATTTTGAAATGTCACATCCCTTCAAGACTGCCTATGCTGATGCTGAGTGACTGTCCTGTTATGTTGACTGACTATCCTCTTCCTCAATGATCCTGATGATAGCTTGGAAGAACATTTTGGTTTCTGGGTGCCACCACTAGTGGCTAAGGCCCAATTTTTCAGCCCCTGTTTAACAAGGGCGTGTAATTACAAATCTTGATCTAATAATTCACAGCAGGGCCCATTCCTGCGCCCACCAAGAGTAACTGTGAGGGCTTACAGTGTTGTGGCAACACCATCCACCACCACCACCACCACCAAAGGCCCAATTTTTCCGCCCCTGTTTAACAATGGCATGTAATTACAATTCCTGATATAATAGTTCACAGCAGGGCGTTCCATTGCCCACCAAGAGTAGCTGTGAGGGCTTACAGTGTTGTGGCAACACCAACATCTAATGGGGCAAATTTCTGAAGAGTATATACGGCAGGCCCCTACTTTCAAACATCCCACTTAGAAACTACTCCTACTTGCAAATGGAAGGAGAAAACAGGAAGTGAGAGGAAATCTAGCCATGCCATTTTTCTCAAATATTTTCATCCATATTGCCAGGACATGACATTAAAGCCGCAAGCAGTTTTAAATGGCTTCTTTTTTTCCTTTACAAATGTAATTTTTGAAAGGGACAGTTCTAAACACGGGAAACACATGCCACTTCACAGGCATACTTTAGACACCCCCCAGGTACCATATTTAAAGGAATATTTCACTTTTTTTTTTCACTTTATGCATCATTAAAATGACTGCTCCCGAAAAAACGTCCGTTTTTAAAACTTCTTTTTGCATTGATACAGGACAGGACCCGGGTCCCCAAACCTGTTTTATGACATTAACATGCATATTGGCTGTTTTAATTATCACTTTAGATTTCGAACATTCCATTGTAACTAATAGGGTTCTAACGTTCGCGCAAACTTTCGGTCCGTTCGCAGGTTCTTGTGCAATCCGAACCCGGGGGTGTTCGGCTCATCCCTAGTGTATATTGATTGGTTTGCGCAAAAGTTATAGCGTCTACAAAATAGTGGCTAGATTTATGGCATTTTTACTATTATTTTTTATTTATTAGTAATGGCGGTGATCTGTGATTTTTATCGGGACTGCAACATTGCGGCAGACAAATTGGACACTTTTGACACTATTTTGGGACCATTGACATTTATACAGTGATCAGAGCTAGAACTTGCCACTGATTACTGTGTATTTGTCACTGGCAGGGATGGGGTTAAACACTAGGGGGCGATCATGGGGTTAAATGTGTTCCCTCAGCATGTTCTAACTGTAGGGGGGATAGGCTACCTAGGACATGACAGAGATCACTGCTCCCAATGACAGGGAACAGTAGATCACTGTCATGTCACTAGGCAGAACAAGGAAATGCCTTGTTTACATTTCTCCGTTCTGCCTCTCCTCATCGCAATTGCAGGCCACCGGCGAACATAGAGTCCACAGGATCAGCGGCCATTCTGCCGCATGAGGTGGGTGCATGCGCGCATGCGCTAGCTTGGGATTACGAAGGGATGTACAGGTACGCCCTTTTGCACATTCTGTGCCATTCTCCCAATGTACATCGGCGTGCAGCGGTCGGGAAGCGGTTAAAAACTTCCCGCCCAGTCTTTAGTAATATATTGGCAGGGCAGGAGCTTCCTGGTTCTGGGTGGACATCATATAATGTCCTGCTAGACTTATTGCTGGTGTGCACCCTGGGGTGTGCAGTGCAGTGATCTGTGATGAGTTGTGTCCCTGGATTACTTTTACACAAGCCTGCCCATTTTCCATCCACCTGTACCTCCAGAAAACCTTGGCCTGTAGTACAATTCAAACGTATTTGTCAAGGCTTACCACAAAGGCTGGTGACCGCAAGGCTATAAAAGGGCGGAATCGTAGAGTTTGAGGAACGAAGAAGTGTTGGCCGTGAAGTGGAGGGATAAGCAAGATGTATATGTCCTGTCCTCCATCCACAATGACACCTCAGTGGAAATCCACAAAAGACATGGTCCAATTCAAAAGTCTGAGTGCATCCATGATTATAATCAATTCATTGGGGGTGTGGGTTTGAACAATCAAATGTTACAGCTGTATTTAGCAACAAGAAGGTCCCACTACTGGTTCAAAAATGTTTAAATTTACCTTTTTCATTTGGCAATTTATAATTCGTATATGACACCTATCACATGTCCACAGAAAACCCACCTTTTTTAAAATAGAGGATATTGTCGCTGCCCTTGCTGTGAGTGACTTCATGAGCGACATTTCCCAGAGAATATTCCACTCACAGATACTGGCCAAAGACGCCCCAAAAAAATGTTGGGTATGCAGCAGAGAGGGAGTTAGGAAAGACACCAGTTTTCATAGTCCCCAATATCCCTCCCAACCGGGTTTATGCATAGGAGACTGCTTCCAATGCTACTACACTATTAGTGAAGGTATGGTGAACATATTTCTGACAGCTTGCCATTTCCCCTTTCTAATATCCTCTATGCTGATGATTTGCCCTGCTGCCTCACCTGACCATGCTTCTGTCTGCCGCCTGAACTCACTGTGGCCTGTTTATCAACAATGTCTCCGTCTGCTGCCTGGGTTGACCCTGGCCTGTCCACCTGAACTGACCTTGGCCTATTAATCAACCATGTTTTTTGCCTGCCACCTGGATTCATATTTTGCCCAGCCACTGTACTAGTGGGATTCAAGATAACATGGGGGTCTAACGTATTTGAGGGGCTTCAGAGTAGTGTTCAAAGTAGAAAAAAACTTTTTGGTTTTCCAGGTTTTGTAATTCCTGGATCATGGTCTGGAGTCCAGAGACTTCATAGAGCTTTGAATGGGAAGAAATCTCTACCGCTTTGTCCCGGTCTTAGCTGACAGCCCTAAGCCTGATGTTTCTGCCTGCTGCCATCTGACCCTGGCTGGTGCATAAACTGACCCTGGTCTGTTAATTGACCATGCCTCTGTCTGCTTCCCAAACTGACTCTGGCCTGTTTATGGACCATGTTTCTGCCTGCTGCTTGGACCAATCCTTTGGCTATGTTGACCATGTCTCTACCTGCTGCCTGGACAATTCCTTTGGCTTTTGCTGACCACCTCTCCACCGGCTATCTGGACCAATGCTTTGACTGTTTGTGGACCACATCTCTGCCTGGCACAATTGCTGACCCATCTACATGTCCCACTGGCCCTGTTCCTGTAAGACATCTCATCATGTGCGGATAACTGCACTACTAAAACCCCAGGTAGTCTTTTGTTTACCCTTTGTTCAGCCTCCTGTACTGCTTGGCCCAGCCACGTATAAGTAGGTTTCACCTGCTTGGCTTTTAGGAACAGGGACTGCTGTAGGTGAAGCTACACTATGCTATAGTCATTGACCACTCTTACAGAGGCAGCAATTACAATACATTGTTTTCTATACAGTGTTGGTTGGTTTTCATGTTACACAGGTTGCAATGTTGGATACATAATCAGTCCAGACATTGAAAAGGTCTTACACATGGGGTATCCCTATACTTTGGAGGAGTAGCAGAATGTATTTTGGGGTGTAATATTAAGTATGTCCAAGTTTTGTGTTGGAATATCCTATAGATTTTCATTTTCTTTCCACATTTTCCAAAAACTTGTGGCCAAAAAATTACAAGTTTAAAAGACTCATTATGCCTCTTAGAAAATACATTGGGGTATTTGCTTTGTAAAATGTGGTCATTTTCTGGGCATTTCCACTGTCCTGGTGCTCCAGGGCCTTCAAAAATGTGATAGATATTCAGGAAATTAGATGTTTAATTTATCCCCTTGGAACACCTGAAAGTGCTCCTTGGATGTTGGGCCTCTCTATGTGATTAGGCTGTGAAAAATTCCCACACATGTGGTATTGCCATGCTAAGGAGGTATAGAAGAATGTATTATGGAGTATAATTTTTGGTATGTCCATGCTGTGTGTTGGAAATATCTTATAAATTGACTACTTGTGTAAAAAAATACATTTGCATTTTCTTTCCACATTTTCCAAAAACTTGTGGCAAAAAATTACAAGTTTAAAAGACTCCTCATGCCTCATAGAAAATTGTTTGGGGTGTTTGCTTTCCAAAATATGTTCCTTTTGTGGGTGTTTCTATTGTCCTGGTGCACCCGAGCCTTCAAAAATGTGGTAGTTAGAAAAGTAGATACCGTATTTATCGGCGTATAACACGCACCGGCGTATAACACGCACCCCAAGTTTAGGAGGGAATTTTAAGGAAAAAAAGTTTTAGGAGAGAAGTTTAGGGAAAAAAAAAAAACTTACATTTAAGCGTCATTTGCAGCTTGCCCAGCGTCATTTGCAGCTTGCCCAGCGTCATTTGCAGCTTGCCCAGCGTCATTTGCAGCTTGCCCAGCGTCATTTGCAGCCTTTCCCAGCGTCATTTGCAACCTGCCCAGCGTCATTTGCAACCTGCCCAGCGTCATTTGTAGCTTGCCCGGCGTCATTTGTAGCTTGCCCGGCGTCATTTGTAGCTTGCCCGGCGTCATTTGTAGCTTGCCCGGCGTCATTTGCAGCCTGCCCAGCGTCATTTGCAGCTTGCTAGTGTCAGTTGAAGTTCGCCAGCGTTTAAATTTCCCGCCGCGAGAAATACCGCGCATGCGCGGCCGAAAAAGACCGAACCGCGGCCGAAAAAGGCCGAAGTGCGGCCGAAAAAGACCGAGCCGACTGTTCAGCTCCGCTCGGAGTCCCGCCTCCCTGCTGTTTCGGGAGCGAGCGCAGGGAGGCGGGACTCCGAGCGGAGCTGAACAGCCGGCTTCGGTCTTTTTCGGCCGCGCTTCGGCTTTTTCCGGCCTTTTTCGGCCGCGGTTCGGCCTTTTTCGGCCGCGGTCGCCATTTTTCGGCGCCGCAACCGATTTTTGTCATTTTTTTTTTTGGGTATCGGCGTATAACACGCACCCACGACTTTCCCCCGATTTTAAGGGGGAAAAAGTGCGTGTTATACGCCGATAAATACGGTAATAATTTATGTGTAATTTATACTCCTTGAGAGCCCAAAATTGCTTCTAGGATTTTGGCTAGGCTGTGAAAAAGTCATACATATGTGGTATCCCCTTCCTTTGGAAGAGTAGTAGAATGTGTTTTGCCTATGCTGTGTGTGAGACATAAGTTGTTAAAAAATAACATTTTGTGAAAAAAAAAACACAAATTATTTAAATTCTTAATTTCCAAAGAATTGTGGGAAAAATTACAATACTATGCCTTTTCCTAAATACCTTGAACTGTCTACTTTCCGAACAGGGATCATTTGGTGGGGTTTTTGTGATGTCCTGGCATGTTAGGGCCTCAAGAAATGAGAAAGACAGTCAGTACTAGGGATGAGCCGAACACCCCCGGGTTCGGTTCGCACCAGAACCTTCGAACGGACCGAAAGTTCGCGCGAATTTTTTCGAACCCTATACGTTATAATGGACGCGAACGTTCGAAATCAAAAGTGCTAATTACAACGGCCAATATGCATGTTAATGTCATAAAACAGGTTTGGGGACCCGGGTCCTGCCCCAGGGGACATATATCAATGCAAAAAGAACTTTTAAAAACTAACGTTTTTTCGGGAGCAGTCATTTTAATGATGCATAAAGTGAAAAAAAAAAAGTGTGAAATTTTCCTTTAAATATGGTACCTGGGGGGTGTCTAAAGTATGCCTGTGAAGTGGCATGTGTTTCCCGTGTTTAGAACTGTCCTTGCACAAAATGACATTTGTAAAGGAAAAAAAGAAACCATTTAAAACCACTTGCGGCTTTAGGTTTGTTCTTAAGTAGAATCTGAACAGGTACATTATGAAGTGTAGCTCCATCCCAAAAAAATCTATTTTTAAGCTTTTTGGAGAACATAGGGAGGGGTTATCACCCCTGTAACATTTGCTGTCTTTGCACATCTGTTCAGAACATGTCACCTCACTTTCCGTCCCAATGACAAATGTTTTTGGAAAAAGTGGGGTTTTAACTGAAACAAGGATTGGTGATAAAGTATCAGTAGAGAGGAGATACCTTTTTCCCAAATTAAATCTAACAGGATAGAATTTCCCTTCCTAGGGGTAGATTTCCTCTCACTTCCTGTTTTCTCTTTCCATTTGCAAGTAGGAGTCGTTTGTAAGTTGGATGTTTGAAAGTAGGGGCCTGGCGTATATACTCTGCAGAAATTTGCCCTATTAGATGTTGGTGTAGCCACAAGACTGGTGGGCACAGGAATGGGCCCTGCTGTGAGTTAATAGATCAAGATTTGTAATTGCATGCACCTGTTGAACAGGGCAGAAAAATTGGGGGTGGTGGTGGTGGTGGACGGTGTTGCCACAAGACTGTAAGCTCTCACAGTTACTCTTGGTGGGCGCAGGAATGGGCCCTGCTGTGAGTTATTAGATCAAGATTTGTAATTGCAAGCACCTGATGAACAGGGCAGAAAAATTGGGCCTTTGGCGGTGGTGGTGGACGGTGTTGCCACAAGACTGTAGGCCCTCATAGTTACTCTTGGTGGGCGCAGGAATGGGCCCTGCTGTGAGTTATTAGATCAAGATTTGTAATTGCAAGCACCTGATGAACAGGGCAGAAAAATTGGGCCTTTGGCGGTGGTGGTGGACGGTGTTGCCACAAGACTGTAGGCCCTCATAGTTACTCTTGGTGGGCGCAGGAATGGGCCCTGCTGTGAGTTATTAGATCAAGATTTGTAATTGCAAGCACCTGATGAACAGGGCAGAAAAATTGGGCCTTTGGCGGTGGTGGTGGACGGTGTTGCCACAAGACTGTAGGCCCTCATAGTTACTCTTGGTGGGCGCAGGAATGGGCCCGGCTGTGAACTATTAGATCAAGATTTGTAATTACCCGCCCCTGTTAAACAGGGGCTGAAAAATTGTGCCTTAGGCACTGGTGCTGGTGCCACAACACTGCAACCCCTCACAGATACTGTACTTGGAGCACAGCAGTCACACGTGTTGCGAAGCATTTTTTTAAAAAATTGTAAGTACACGCCCCTGTTAAACAGGGGCTGAAAAATTGTGCCTTAGGCACTGGTGCTGGTGCCACAACACTGCAACCCCTCACAGATACTGTACTTGGAGCACAGCAGTCACACGTGTTGCGAAGCATTTTTTTAAAAAATTGTAAGTACACGCCCCTGTTAAACAGGGGCTGAAAAATTGTGCCTTAGGCACTGGTGCTGGTGCCACAACACTGCAACCCCTCACAGATACTGTACTTGGAGCACAGCAGTCACACGTGTTGCGAAGCATTTTTTAAAAAAATTGTAAGTACACGCCCCTGTTAAACAGGGGCTGAAAAATTGTGCCTTAGGCACTGGTGCTGGTGCCACAACACTGCAACCCCTCACAGATACTGTACTTGGAGCACAGCAGTCACACGTGTTGCGAAGCATTTTTTAAAAAAATTGTAAGTACACGCCCCTGTTAAACAGGGGCTGAAAAATTGTGCCTTAGGCACTGGTGCTGGTGCCACAACACTGCAACCCCTCACAGATACTGTACTTGGAGCACAGCAGTCACGCGTGTTGCGAAGCATTTTTTTTAAAAATTGTAAGTACACGCCCCTGTTAAACAGGGGCTGAAAAATTGTGCCTTAGGCACTGGTGCTGGTGCCACAACACTGCAACCCCTCACAGATACTGTACTTGGAGCACAGCAGTCACACGTGTTGCGAAGCATTTTTTTATAAAAATTGTATGTACACGCCCCTGTTAAACAGGGGCTGAAAAATTGTGCCTTAGGCACTGGTGTGGTGGCATGGATCATTGAGGAGGAGGAAGAGGATAGTCAGTGAACATAAGAGGACAGTCACTCAGCATCAGCATAGGCAGTCTTGAAGGGATGTGACATTATAAATTATTCGGTTATATCCGCCTCAGGTGCCTGGTAGCTGGTGGTGATCCAAGACTGATTCATTTTGATGAAGGTCAGTCGATCAACCGAGGCGGTGGACAGGCGCACCCTATGATCGGTGACAAATCCTCCAGCAGCACTGAATGTGCGTTCGGAAAGAACGCTGGAGGCAGGACAGGCCAGTAGCTCAATTGCATACTGTGCAAGCTCTGGCCAGTGATCCATCCTCAGGACCCAGTAAGCCAGAGGATTTTCGGTGGGAAAGGTGTCCAAGTCTGACCTTGCCCCAAGGTATTCCTGCACCATGTATATCAGACGCTGGCGATGGTTGCTGGAACCGATCATACCTTGGGGCTGCGGACTAAAAAATTGTCTGAACGCATCGGTCAGACGTCCACCTTCCCCACCGCTCCTTCTGCTACTGACCGAAGCCTCAGCAACTCGTCGCCCAGGACCAGGAGTTTGTAACCTCCCAGTTTCTGGGAACGCGTTGCACAGACCTTTCTGCAAGGCCTCCCTGAGATGTCTCATCCTCTGCTCCCTCTGCGACGGCAAGATAAGGTCCGCAACCTTACCCTTGTACCGCGGATCAAGGAGAGTGGCCAGCCAGTAATGGTCCCTCTCCTTGATCCGAAGAACACGAGGATCCTTCCGCAGGCTTTGCAGGATCAGGGAGGCCATGCAGCGTAGGTTAGCTGAGGCATTCGGTCCGGAGTCTTCTGGGTCACTGAGGATGACATGATCGCCAGCCACCTCCTCCCAGCCACGTACAAGTCCACTGGTTTGTTGGGACTGTACATCATCCCTAAAAGACTGCTGCTGCTGATGCTGAGTGCCAGGCTCCACCTCCATGCTCACACAATCCTCCTCCTCCTCCTCCTCCTCCTCCTCCTCATCCTCTTCCTGTGTGATGGGTGGGACAGAAGGAACACTGTCCGGATAAAGGGGGCCTTGAGAGGCAAGGAAGTCCTCCTCTTCCTGCCTCTGTTCTGCCTCAAGTGCCCTGTCCATTATCCCACGCAGCGTATGCTCCAACAGGTGGACAAGAGGGACAGTGTCACTGATGCATGCACTGTCACTGCTCACCATCCTCGTGGCCTCCTCAAATGGTGAGAGGACAGTGCATGCATCCCTGATCATGCTCCACTGACGTGGGGAAAAAAAACCAAGCTCCCCTGACCCTGTCCTGGTGCCGTAGTCGCAAAGGTACTCATTGATGGCCCTCTGCTGCGTGTGCAGTCGCTGCAGCATGGCCAACGTTGAGTTCCACCTGGTGGGCATGTCACATATTAGGCGGTTCTTGGGCAGGTTCAGCTCCTTTTGCAGCTCAGTCAGCCGAGCACTGGCATTATAAGATCGGCGGAAATGCACACAGACTTTCCTGGCCTGCCTCAGGACATCCTGTAAGCCTGGGAACCTGCCCAAGAACCGCTGCACCACCAGGTTGAGGACGTGAGCCATGCAGGGCACATGGGTGAGCTGCCCCTGTCGCAGGGCGGAGAGGAGGTTGGTGCCATTGTCAGAAACGACCATTCCTGGCTTAAGCTGACGTGGCGTCAACCACCTCTCGGCCTGCCCCTGCAGAGCTGCCAGAACCTCTGGCCCAGTGTGGCTCCTGTCCCCCAAACACACCAGCGCAAGCACGGCATGGCATCTTTTTGCCTGCGTACTTGCGTAGCCCCTTGTACGCCCACGGAGCACCGCTGGTTCCAAGGACAGAGCACTGGAGGAAGAAGAAGAGGAGGGGGTGGAGGAGAGAGGTGTGTCACAACCAGTAGCAGTAGTAGTGTTTTGGAGGCGTGGTGGCGGAACAACCTCCAACACTACTGCACCTTGTCCTGCATCCCTCCCAGCTGCCAATAGAGTGACCCAATGGGCCGTGAAAGAAAGGTACCGTCCCTGTCCATGCCTGCTGGACCATGAGTCAGCGGTAATATGCACCTTACCGCTGACCGCCCTGTCCAGCGAGGCATGGACATTGCCTTCCACATGCCGGTAGAGAGACGGAATCGCCTTCCGTGAGAAAAAGTGGCGTTTGGGAACCTGCCACTGAGGAACCGCACATTGAACAAACTCACGGAAGGGGGCCGAGTCTACCAACTGAAAAGGCAGCAGTTGAAGTGCTAGCAATTTAGCCAAGCTAGCATTCAACCGCTGGGCATGTGGATGGCTGGGAGTTTACTTCTTTCTACGGTCCAGCAGCTGGGGCAGGGAAATTTGCCTGCTGCAATCGGACGTCGGTGTACTGCAAGTACTTGGTTGTGACACACCTAATTCTACACCTTCAGTCCTCTCAGAGCAGCTTTCAGAGAGGACTGAAGGTGTAGTGGGGATGGAGATCCCAGCTGATGAGGAGCAAGGAGAGGTCCGCTTAGTTCTTTGGTGTGGGTCTTTTATGTGTGCCTGCCAACGAGCTGCATGGCAGGTCGACATATGTCTGGTCATGCTTGTGGTGCCCAAGCGGCTGATGTTTTGGCCACGCGAGATACGCTTGAGACAAATATTGCAAATAGCAGTGGTGCGATCTGATGCACTCGTCTCAAAAAAGGCCCACACCAAAGAACTTTTCTGATAACGTGCAGAGGCAGCGCCCTGCACAGGCGGAGCTCTGCGGTGTTGTACAGTTGCTGTGCTGGCCTCTACCTGGCCTCCAGGGGGCATCCTGCCTCGTTGGACATGTGACGCCGCATCCTCCTCCTCCTCGTCCTCCTCCTCATCCTCTCTCCCTTCAGGCACCCACGTGGAGTCAGTGACCTCATCATCCCCTCCCTCTTCACCACTAGAGCAAACCTGGCAGTAAGCTGCAGCTGGTGGAACAGTACTGCCAGATTCCTCAAGCTGGGTATCATCATCCGAGCCTTCGAATCGTTGGGCATCCTCCTGGAGCATGTACCCAACACTGTGCTCAAAGAGTTCAGGTGACTCCTCAGGAGGACATGGTGGGTCTAGGGAAGGGGTGGCTGATGATGCCATTGAGTACGCGTTGGCAGCTGCTCTGCCAGTACCCTGAGCCTGGGTGAGAGAGGATGAGGAGGATGAGGAGGGCTTGGTCATCCATTCTACCAAGCCTTCAGCATGATGCGGCTCCACATGTCCAGCTGCCGAAAACAAAGACGCGCGTGTCCCATGGCCACGTGCTGATGACGATGCACGACCACGTCCACGGCCACGGCCACGTCCACTAGAAACAGAGCCTGCCTGCCCTGTGTTCTTGGCTCTGCACGCTCTGCCTCCCCTTGGCGGTCTTCCAGCCATTGTAGTCGGTAGTCCTGTGGGTGCTGCTGAGAAGAATATATAGGAGCTCTGTGTGATGCCACTAACACACTAGAAGTCCTATGGGTGCTTCTGCAAAGAAAATATAGGAGCTCTGTGTGATGCCACTAACACACTAGAAGTCCTGTGGGTGCTGCTGAGAAGAAAATATAGGAGCTCTGTGTGATGCCACTAACACACTAGAAGTCCTATGGGTGCTTCTGCAAAGAAAATAGAGGATCTCTGTGTGATGGGACTAACACACTACAAGTCCTATGGGTGCTTCTGGGAAGAAAATATAGGTCTGTGTGATGGGACTAACACACTTCAAGTCCTATAGGTGCTTCTGGGAACAAAATATAGGATCTCTGTGTGATGGGACTAACACACTTCAAGTCCTATAGGTGCTTCTGGGAACAAAATATATGATCTCTGTGTGATGGGACTAACACACTTCAAGTCCTATAGGTGCTTCTGGGAAGAAAATGTAGGTCTGTGTGATGGGACTAACACACTTCAAGTCCTATAGGTGCCTCTGGGAACAAAATATATGATCTCTGTGTGATGGGACTAACACACTTCAAGTCCTATAGGTGCTTCTGGGAAGAAAATATAGCTCTGTGTGATTTGACTAACACACTTCAAGTCCTATAGGTGCTTCTGGGAAGAAAATATAGGTCTGTGTGATGGGACTAACACACTTCAAGTCCTATAGGTGCTTCTGGGAACAAAATATATGATCTCTGTGTGATGGGACTAACACACTACAAGTCCTATAGGTGCCTCTGGGAAGAAAATATAGGTCTGTGTGATGGGACTAACACACTTCAAGTCCTATAGGTGCTTCTGGGAACAAAATATATGATCTCTGTGTGATGGGACTAACACACTTCAAGTCCTATAGGTGCTTCTGGGAAGAAAATATAGGTCTGTGTGATGGGACTAACACACTTCAAGTCCTATAGGTGCTTCTGGGAACAAAATATATGATCTCTGTGTGATGGGACTAACACACTTCAAGTCCTATAGGTGCTTCTGGGAAGAAAATATAGCTCTGTGTGATGGGACTAACACACTTCAAGTCCTATAGGTGCTTCTGGGAACAAAATATATGATCTCTGTGTGATGGGACTAACACACTTCAAGTCCTATAGGTGCTTCTGGGAAGAAAATATAGGTCTGTGTGATGGGACTAACACACTTCAAGTCCTATAGGTGCCTCTGGGAACAAAATATATGATCTCTGTGTGATGGGACTAACACACTACAAGTCCTATAGGTGCTTCTGGGAAGAAAATGTAGGTCTGTGTGATGGGACTAACACACTTCAAGTCCTATAGGTGCCTCTGGGAACAAAATATATGATCTCTGTGTGATGGGACTAACACACTTCAAGTCCTATAGGTGCTTCTGGGAAGAAAATATAGGTCTGTGTGATGGGACTAACACACTTCAAGTCCTATAGGTGCCTCTGGGAACAAAATATATGATCTCTGTGTGATGGGACTAACACACTTCAAGTCCTATAGGTGCTTCTGGGAAGAAAATATAGGTCTGTGTGATGGGACTAACACACTTCAAGTCCTATAGGTGCCTCTGGGAACAAAATATATGATCTCTGTGTGATGGGACTAACACACTACAAGTCCTATAGGTGCTTCTGGGAAGAAAATGTAGGTCTGTGTGATGGGACTAACACACTTCAAGTCCTATAGGTGCCTCTGGGAACAAAATATATGATCTCTGTGTGATGGGACTAACACACTTCAAGTCCTATAGGTGCTTCTGGGAAGAAAATATAGGTCTGTGTGATGGGACTAACACACTTCAAGTCCTATAGGTGCCTCGGGGAACAAAATATATGATCTCTGTGTGATGGGACTAACACACTTCAAGTCCTATAGGTGCTTCTGGGAAGAAAATATAGGTCTGTGTGATGGGACTAACACACTTCAAGTCCTATAGGTGCCTCTGGGAACAAAATATATGATCTCTGTGTGATGGGACTAACACACTACAAGTCCTATAGGTGTTTCTGGGAAGAAAATATAGGTCTGTGTGATGGGACTAACACACTTCAAGTCCTATAGGTGCTTCTGGGAACAAAATATATGATCTCTGTGTGATGGGACTAACACACTACAAGTCCTATAGGTGCTTCTGGGAAGAAAATATAGCTCTGTGTGATGGGACTAACACACTTCAAGTCCTATAGGTGCTTCTGGGAACAAAATATAGGAGCTCTGTTTGCTGCCAGTGCCTGCCTGCCACGAACACACTACAAGTCCTATAGGTGCTTCTGGGAACAAAATATAGGAGCTCTGCCTGCCTGCCACGAACACACTACAAGTCCTATAGGTGCTTCTGGGAACAAAATATAGGAGCTCTGCCTGCCTGCCTGCCACGAACACACTACAAGTCCTATAGGTGCTTCTGGGAACAAAATATAGGAGCTCTGTTTGCTGCCACTGCCTGCCGGTGCCTGCCTGCCACGAACACACTACAAGCCCCTCTTTCTAAATCAATCTTTCTAAATGAATCTATCTAACTCAATCTCTCTAAGTAAATCTCTCTAACTAAATCTAGCAGAGTGACACAGAACGATCCTGCTCTATCTACGCCGGAACAGCATGTGACCGGCGCCGACAGCGTGGCGGCCTTTTATAAGAGGGGCGTGTACTAAAGCCCCTGAGCTGTAATTGGCTACAGGCGTCCTGCCTGTAGCCAATTATGGCTCTTCGAGTTTCCGGCGCTGTGATTGGCCAAGCATGCGGGGTCACAGTGCATGCTTGGCCAATCATCAGCCAGCAATGCACTGCGCCGGCCGCGCCGGCCGCAATGCATTGCGGGGCCGCTCGCATCACACGAACGTGATGCGAGCGGCCAAAATAGTTCTGGGCTCGCCGAGCGAGCGAACACCCGGTGCTCGATGCGAACATGGGTTCGCATCGAGCACCGGGCCCATCCCTAGTCAGTACATTGGGATTGATCAAGTTTCATATATTTGTACCATAGCTTGTAGATTCTATAACTTTCACACAGAGTAAATAATATACACAGATTTTGGTTAATTTACCAAATAATTGTAGCAGTATACATTTTGGGCTAAATTGATGAAGAAAAATTACTTATCTGCAAAATTTTATAAACAAAACTAAGAAAAATGTTTTTTTTATTTTTTTTTAAATTGTCAGTCTTTTCTTTTTGATTATTTAGCAAAGAATAAAATGCCAGTGGTGGTAAAATATCACCAAAATAAAGCTCTATTCATCTCAAAAAATTATATAAATGTAATTTTGAGTACGGTATTGCATGACTGAATAATTGGCATTGAAAGTGTGAAAGTTGCTTGAAATTTGCCTAAGCAGGAAGGGAGTAAAAGTGTCCTGCATTGAAGTGGATGAAATCATCAGTTCAAGCAACACGATAATTAACTGAAAATGTACTACTAGATGTAGAAGTAGAGACTCTACTGCCATTTGTAACTTTTGTACCTTTTGTAATAGTAGAAATATTCTTTGCATTGTGGAGTATATGTCGTAACCTAAAAAAGTTACTTCTTGAGAGGGTTGAAGATTTGACTTCTCCAAATTGACAATAAAGCTCTTGATTTTTAAATGGGCCAGTGTCTGTTTGAACAAGTATATTGTCCAAATATGAGACTAAGGAAATACCTTTTTTCTTAGAGGAATAAGAGTTAGTAATAGCACCTTGGTGAAATACATAAGGGAGGGCCGCAAACTTTGAATGTTTTGTGCCCTGGCAATCTTTCACATCAAACTTTTGGAATCCCTCTGAAGATTTACAGATTGGAGCATGCAAATATGTGCCCCTGAGGTCTATTGGTAATATGAATGCATCTTTTGTCAACAAATTTCTTAGGGAATATATCAATTCTACCATAAAAACTCTTGTACCTGATAGAGCTGTTCAAAGTTTTTAGATTTTGCCTCAGCATAATGAGAATAATATTCCAATCCCTATTCCTTGTGGACATTGGTGCTGAGACAATGACCCTCTGGTCCTGTTGCTTTTGTATCAAAGAGGCGAAAGATGCTGTGTTTGATTTTCTTTTGAAAGGAAATGCATTTAGTAACCTTGCTGGTGGGGCAGCCAAAAATTCCAGTCTGTACCCCGACCTGATAATGCTCAGAAAGTATATGTTTTATGTGACCCATTTCCATTGCAAGTGGAAATTCCCCAAATCCAGAATAAACACCATTAGGGGCCTGAATCCTCACACCACAACTGAACACCGCGCCAACCACAGCCACTGACCGGTGCATCGATACATTCTCTTACCCTGTGCATACTGCGCAGTATATATCTTGCACAGTATGCACAGGGGAGGAGAATGTACTGGTGCACTGGTCAATGGCTGTGGTTGGCGTGGTGTTTGGTTGTGGTATGAGGGTTCAGGCCCCTAATGGTGTTTATTCTGGATTTGAAAGACAGCAGTGAGGACCTCAATTGTAAATGCCAGCCAAAACTTGTGTTCTAAGGACTTGGACTTGGAGGAGGAGGGTTTGGATGCTAGCCAGTTACCAAGGAGGACAGCCCTAGACTGCCAGTTAATCCTGGGGACAGGATGCATGGTTAGACCCCGCAGAGGGCTATTTCTGCAGGCGTTTTTGACCTCGCTACTACAGGAGGTCCACTCCTTCTGGTAAGAGTCCCCACTTATTGAGTTAGTATCACTCCGAGATCTCAATTTTCCTTGGTGGTGGTGAAATCCTGGAATATATCATCCTGCTGGATCTTTAATATTTGTGAACATTGTTGCACTGCATTTTCATTCATCTTTCAGAGACGTTCACATTGCATTCATCTCTCAAGAGACGTTTATATTTATATTCTTATATTTTGCATAAATTTTTCTCTACACGTGTGCAATTGATATTTCACATATATATATATATATATATTTATGTTGTCACTTTTTATATATAAATATATATATATATATTCATTCATAATTCTATTTTCATTCACTAAACGTGACCTTTGCCTTTATTATTTTCTGTTTTGCATGATTATATCTCATGTTTTTGTGTCGCTGCTATTTGCACTGTTTTTGACTATACCACTTCCATTTTCTACCTTTTTAAAGAAACCTGGTGATTTCTTCGCCATGGACTGATCAGTACAGTTTTGGAAGAATGTGAAAATTCTTCCAAATGTGAATGTGAAAAGCTACATTTTTTGATCTGGGTTTGTCAGAAGAATCTGCCAGGTTTTATTAGAAGGTATATTAATTTGAAAAACAGCACTATGACCTTTATCATTTTTTTGCCTCAGTGAGAGATAAATATTTCATCAGAGCCCAGGGAAGAAGTCACCTTTTCCTTATCCCTAATTACCAGCAGTAAGAAAGAAAGGATGCATATCATAGATTTTTCTGTTTACCCTGGAGTCACTGGAAGGATGTTCCGCTGGAGCAGAATCTAGATCTCCATCCATGATGACTGTTTCTAAATTATGCGGGTCCTTTACTGTCCTCCCATACAATTCAGAACTGCTGATCTTTTATCTTTGGGGGACTGGTCAATGGTCAGTAGTGAAATATTCCTGCTCCTGACTAGATTCTCATGTACCTTTTTTTTTTGGTGGTTTTTGGTGTTCCCATCCACCTTGGGGTGCTCCATTCCTCCCATTGCATTCCATGTAATATGAGTGTTTCACCCTTTTCATCTTAAACAGGGGCTGTTGCCTAAATATAGTTTTAGGCTGGGTGGTAGTTAGCCCAGGCTGATTGTATAATTTTCCACTTGGTCTTTCACTAAGCTCAGTGGGGCTGTGATTGCTCACTGCTGCTAGTAGGTGTCACAGAAACCAATGGTGATAGATGAGATGAGATTGCATGACAAGACTGAGTTAATGATATTTATTTTTCCTTCAGACAACCCAGTAGAATGTTCAGGCTGCTGGTGCATGCTGGGGGGGATATAAATACTTGGGACAGGCCTTGTGCTTGTTTTTTCCCCCCTGGGCCAAGCTGGGTTGGTTTGGTTTTTGTTGGGTTGGTTTAAGGTTCTGACACTGTGAGGCTGGACATGCATCTGTAGAGTGTGTAAGGGATCTGCTTGGTATATGGGACCCTTAATCCCTCACCTCCTTGACTGTTCTGCAATAAATAATGAACCAAAAAACATAATCAAACACACACTAGTACAAGATTCTTAAGGTACCACACCAATTTTTTTTTTAAATATAATACATTTTATTGAAAACATTCTATAAAAGATTGTTAAAAAAGACAATTAAAGCTGGACAACAATATCAGAGAATGGTATACTTCATTTGGCATATAGCAGATTACCACATGGATATAGTGAAGCATTGATATAGCAAATAATTAGAATATATATTACCCCCGATACAGTATTCCATCAGAGATTCCAATATTTTGTATATCTTCTACACATTTCAGGGGACAAAGACGGCTTCTTCAGGAAGAATCAATACATCTTTAAAGAGGAAAAGTGACTGGTGCCCAATGTTCTTTGCAGTCCCCTATCTTAGCCATGGGATGAAATGCTGGCCCACCCCTGCCTCTGGAGATGCCACTTTGTCCCCGGTGATATCAAGAATGAGCTACATAAAATATGATAAAAAATCTATCAGGGGGACTGAGATTCCATTGTTAAAGCTGTATCAGGTGCATATATCCAAGAACTCAAGTGCAAACATATTACCACTACAGTCTCTGAGAGATATAAAAATCTATTTGGTATTTTACCTGTTTAGCATCCACTATGACTTTTGGGTGGAATGATCTTTTATTAATTATTTTATTACAATTCTTCTACTGCATCTGTGATTAACCAAAGGATTGCTGATAACTAAGATACGTAAAAATAAATGAACTTTTTCTGAAAGTAATATAATCCGTTAAAACTGAAATTGACTTCATTGGCAATAGCTGAGACAAAACAGAGAATGAATAATGCCATGATTCACGCTAAAATGGTGGCTATCGAACATAACCAAGTTCCCAAATTTCATAAAATATGGATTAAACATTACCTACCGTCCTCTTTTGACGACTCAGTCCTAATGCCATGGTAGTTGATTTGATATTACATTACTCACACTGTACCTCGCTACGTCTCTTGGATCAACCTGATGGACCCTCCCTCTGTTCTTCAGCATCCTTCTCTCGATTCTTTCTTTCAATCTCTTTTACGATTTTGAAGCTCTTCAAATTACAGAGTATAGCATTATACTATACAGTCAGCCCACCATCTCTTGTTTATTCAAAAAAAATTCACCTTTTAGTGACCACCTTCTAACAGTTTCATGACATTACATCAGATTTTATATAATTGTCTATCTATTGTTCTGTACTCTTACCAAATTATTTAAACCTGAAAAACATTATATTTGCCATTATACGTTAAATAATGTATCTGTATTGTATATTTTATTGTACTAAATAAAATATTTTTGACAAGAAAACTGAAATGTATGTTTTTTTTATCTGACCAAATATTTTATTGCACATAGCAGCTGAATCTTCATGTATATTATCGATTTTTCTGGAGTTTTACATGAAAAGTTCAAATTATAACAGTGATCACACAAGTTTACTGCAGTTAAAGTACAGCTGCATCTGGTTAATATTAGTTTTTAGGTGGTCATCAGGTGTCCACCTTGGAGACAAGGGAACGAGAGGACTTGTGGAACTGGATGCAAACAATGCCAGGAAACTGTGGGAGGGCATTTTCTTTAAAGGATAAGTTCACCTTTTGTAACATGTTACACCCATATTCAGGTGTAACATGTAACATGGTACATATACACACCCCCAATCCCCTGTTTTGACAGTTAGTGGGGGATCTTCTCCCCCCCACTAGCTATCACAATCTGGAAAAAGTGCAGCTGTGAGGGGTTCTGCCCACCCAGCCGAATCATCCATTCCCAGTGTTCTGTGAATGGAAAAAATACAGGGTCAGACCTTTGCGGCTTTGCAGCCTTTGCAGCCTTTGTGGCTGTCGGCTTGTAGTTTTGTCAATGAACTACCACAACACTGTCGAGCACTGTGGTAGTTCATTGAGCTTCCTTTCACAGTATAACTGCCAGCTCGTATCTGAGGTATGGGCAGACGGATACACAGACAGTCTGCAGGATCATGGCATTACACCCACAATCTGCTGGTCGTGGGTACAATGCTTTACAGATCCCTAACGAAAAAAATAAATGCATATTTTTTTACCTGCAAATAAATGTTTATTTATTTATTTATTTTGTAAAGGTGAACTTATCCTTTAAGGGATTTGTGTTTTTACATTTTACCCTCGAAGCTGCATATAAATACACTCTTCCTGCTGTACAGTATTTTTTTTTTTTTAATTTGGTGTGTCCCCCAAGGCAATGCCCAGCTTTCCCTGCCTTTTTTGACAGTAGTTGTCCTATTAGCCCTAATAATGGCTAGAATGTATGAACAGGATTTGCCTCCTCATAAACTTTAATGGGATTTGCCGCTAAGCTGGAGTTTGCAGAGTTTCAAACAGGATTCGCCAAACCCTTGGTTAATCGAACCCTAGAAGATTCACGCATCCTTAATAAGAGTAACAGAAATATTACAGGCCTTTCTCTGTGAGATGTAGCAACCCTTTTATTTAATGCAATCCCTTTAGGTTCTTCTTTCTCAGGGCGAGAGAGACTGAACAGGGTAAAGCTCAAAGTTTGTTTTCTATCATCCAGGTAGATCTCATTTATAATATGTGCAGACAAGCTTAAGATAATGAAAATTTTTAGTACTTGAAATGCTGTTCTCCCTAGTAAGTTATATGCCTAAACTGACTATTGTAATGACTACTTTGCATAGTGTGAAAAAACGTCCTCTGCCATCCACACTAATAGTAACATCCGTGCATCTGAGAACGTTATGTGGATAAAATTGTTATCTTTAAATGTGTCCATTCCTATCCTTATTATTTGAACTTGCAAGGCTGTGGCTGTGACCCTGGAAAAGAGGTAGTTGTCCTGTGCTGGTAGCCAATCATGGATAAGAGACTGGGGTAAATTCACCAAGATACATTAGCTATTTTAACTATGTTGTTTTTTATTTTTTTTCATAAAACAAAAAAAAATCACACATCTAATCAAATCAAAACATTAAAACAAAAAGCTTATCAAAATCATTTTTTTTTCTCATGAAAACATCACAATTTATAAACTATTGAAAGTTTCTCTCATAAAATTGTATATGTATCATTAATTTGTTTTAATCCCTAATTCGAATGGCTCTATTTTCTTTTCCCATCAAAAAACACCTTCTAATTATTGCTATTATTGTTAGGTAGCAAAAGTTTAAAGTGACTCTAATGCCTCGTACACACGTACGGACTTTTGCCGGCGGACCTAAGTCCAGCGGACAATCCGCTGGACTTTCCGGCTAGGTCCGCTGGACTTTCCGAGGGTGTGGACTTGCCCACACACGCACGGACTTGTCCAGCGGATAATCCGCCGGCCAAAAGTCCGCGGGACTTTTGAAAATGAACGGACTTGCCCACACACGGAGCAGTCCGTTCATTTCGAACGTAACTTCAGGTTACGTAGCTAGCGTAGGCAGTAAATGCCGCCGCGCTAGCTCCGCAAGCTGGCATGGATTTAAAGGGAATCCCCACGCCGAAAAAACGGCGTGGGGGTTCCCCCCAAATCCATGTCAGACCCTCATCCGAGCACGCAGCCTGGCAGGCCAGGAAAGGGGTGGGGACGAACGAGCGCCCCCCCCCCTCCTGAGCCGTACCAGGCCGCGTGCCCTCAACATGGGGGGTGCCCTGGGGAAAGGGGGGCCGTGCGGCCCCCCCCCCCCCACCCCAAAGCACCTTGTCCCCATGTTGATGAGGACAAGGGCCTCTTCCCGACAACCCTGGCCGTTGGTTGTCGGGGTCTGCGGGCGGGGGCTTATCGGAATCTGGGAACCCCCTTTAATAAGGGGGCCCCCAGATACCGGCCCCCCACCCTATGTGAATGAGTATGGGGTACGATGTACCCCTACCCATTCACCTAAGGTGTAAAATGTAAAGTAAAAAAAAACACCCACACTTTTGAAAAAATAGTTTATTGCACTGCTCCGGGGGTCTTCTTCCGTCTTGGGGGTCTTCTCGCCGGACTCCCCCGCCATTTACCAAGCTCTTTTACCGAGCGAGGGGAGTCCGGCTACCTTCTTCGTCGTCGCCGCCGTCTGGGGGTCTCGATCCGCCTTCGGGGGTCTTCTTCCGTCTTGGGGGTCTTCTCGCCGGACTCCTCCCCTCTCTTCTGCTCTTTTACCTAGCTCTTTCACGAGGGGAGGTGTCCGGCTACCTTCTTCGTCGTCGCCGCCGTCGTCTGGGGGTCTCGATCCGCCTTCGGGGGTCTTCCGGGGGTCTCTTCTGTTCTTGCGGCGGTCGTCGTCTTCCGCGCCGCCGGCGCCTTGTCCTTCTTGTTCTTCTTGTTCTTCTTCTTCTTCTTCTTCCGATGTTGACCCGACGCTCTCTCTGCCCGGAATGCCTGTGCCGCTCTGAGCTCGGACTTATATAGGGACAAGGGGACAGGGTCACATGTTCATGTCACATGGTGACCCCGCCCCCTTGCGATGTCACAGTCCCAGCATCCTCCGGGACTGTGACAACACAAGGGGGCGGGGTCACCATGTGACATGTGCATGTGACCCTGTCCCCTTGTCCCTATATAAGTCCGAGCTCAGAGCGGCACAGGCATTCCGGGCAGAGACAGCGACGGGTCAACATCGGAAGAAGAAGAAGAACAAGAAGGACAAGAAGAAGGACAAGGCGCCGGCGGCGCGGAAGACGACGACCGCCGCAAGAACAGAAGAGACCCCCGGAAGACCCCCGAAGGCGGATCGAGACCCCCAGACGACGGCGGCGACGACGAAGAAGGTAGCCGGACACCTCCCCTCGTGAAAGAGCTAGGTAAAAGAGCAGAAGAGAGGGAGGAGTCCGGCGAGAAGACCCCCAAGACGGAAGAAGACCCCCGAAGGCGGATCGAGACCCCCAGACGGCGGCGACGACGAAGAAGGTAGCCGGACTCCCCTCGCTCGGTAAAAGAGCTTGGTAAATGGCGGGGGAGTCCGGCGAGAAGACCCCCAAGACGGAAGAAGACCCCCGGAGCAGTGCAATAAACTATTTTTTCAAAAGTGTGGGTGTTTTTTTTTACTTTACATTTTACACCTTAGGTGAATGGGTAGGGGTACATCTTACCCCATACTCATTCACATAGGGTGGGGGGCCGGTATCTGGGGGCCCCCTTATTAAAGGGGGTTCCCAGATTCCGATAAGCCCCCGACAACCAACGGCCAGGGTTGTCGGGAAGAGGCCCTTGTCCTCATCAACATGGGGACAAGGTGCTTTGGGGTGGGGGGGCCGCACGGCCCCCCTTTCCCCAGGGCACCCCCCATGTTGAGGGCACGCGGCCTGGTACGGCTCAGGAGGGGGGGGGGCGCTCGTTCGTCCCCACCCCTTTCCTGGCCTGCCAGGCTGCGTGCTCGGATGAGGGTCTGACATGGATTTGGGGGGAACCCTCACGCCGTTTTTTCGGCGTGGGGATTCCCTTTAAATCCATGCCAGGTCACGGAGCTAGCGCGGCGGCAGTAACTGCCTACGCTAGCTACGTAACCTGAAGTCACGTGCTAAATGAACGGACTTGCCGATGAGCGGCAAGTCCGTTCATTTCAAAAGTCCCGCGGACTTGCCCACTAACGGCGGGATTGTCCGCTGGACTTCCAAGTCCAGCGGATAATTTGAGAACAAAACCTGAAACTTTAGTCCGCCGTACTTTGGCGCCAAAAAGTCCGCCGGCGCCCACACACGAGGGGATTATCCTCTGGACTTCAGTCCAGAGGATAATCCCGCGGGATTGTCCCTTCGTGTGTACGCGGCCTTAGGCAATTTTTTTTTACATTTAAAAAAAAAAAAAAAAGCACCCTGCAGAAATGTATACTTATCTCTCCAATGGGCACTGTCTTGGATCTTTGCTGTGTTGAAATGCCTTCTCCATAATCTTCATATTGGACACTTCTGAGAATTTCCATCCACTGGAGGCTAAAGTTGGCCAAAGACTGTAAGATTTTTCTCAAAGAGCCCCACTGACTGGAAGAGAGGAATCATGATTCTCCCTTCCAGGCTAAAGAGAGTAGATGGAGATATCTCCATTGCTTGCTATTATATTCTGAGAGGCAGAACCCACAAATTTCAATTTTCAGATCGAAGGATGCCGGGTGTGAGGATGCTGACAGGTTCACTAACAGCTCAAATTTAGGTTAGTTCATCAGGAACTGTCTGAAATTTGCTTTGCTCATTATAAGCTTAAGTCCCTACTGTGTCCTGTAGTGATGTAGCTGCTGGGTGGAAGAACCATGACATGCAACAGACAACCAGACAGTAAGTACCAACACACACTTTTTCTGTGTTGTATTGAACTGTATCAAGTTGCCTTTGTTTGGGGTATGCTGACATCTGGTGGTGGTTTTGGGGCACTGCAACTTGTTTACTATGTGATTTGGTTTCTCCCTCCCCTTGTGTTTAGTAGTAATTTGGTTAGTCCTGGCTAGACCATCCCTGTTTTGTATCCATGTTCCCTTTGATAGTATTATTACTTCACAGAGGCAGGGCTTAGGAAAGCCATTGTTTACCTCCACTTCAAAATATTGGAAAATAATAATTGCAAATATCCAAAGTAAAATTGTATTGGATTCAGCTTATGTGTCCTACTGAAGAGATAAACTGCCTGTGGATGCCTGCAAAGCCAGAAGGGGACCATGCTGTCGGTACAGACTGGGTCTGGAGGTATATCAATGCATAAAGTGGTATTTGAAACAGAACATAATTGATAATCTTTATAGTATTGACTTTTACATGCTGTATTCAGTTGATCTGTGTTATATTAAACCAAAAACACCATTTTATTTAAATAAAAATAAATAAATGAAACACAATATAATAATAACACTGCATGTGTTAGGCTTTGCTGAGTTTGATCCCAGTATGTAAGTTTTACCCAGTGCACTTCACTTTATTTATTTAATGCATCATCAGGACAGAGTTAAGTTTATAGTGGCTTGATAACAGTTTTAATAAAAAGAAAATATATGCAAAGCAGTAAAAACATAACTTGCTTGAAAACAAAGTGTACTATTAATATTACCCCCATGATGCCACTCTTTTTAATTTTTAAATGTTTCCTTTTATATCAAAGACTGCCTGGCTAATTCAACTCATTTGTATTATATATTTTTTTTATTAACCAGGAATAAACCGTTCCTCTATTTATCCACAAATTAGAACAGAAATAGAATAATTACATATTTGTACCTTACTTTGTTAGAATTTTATGAGCAGAATTATGTACAGCTGCCTGAGGAATCAGACTCCTTTAAAAAAAAAAAAAAAAAAAATGTAATTGTAACAAAGATCCTTTCAAAGAGGATATTGTAATGATTTAAGCATTTATTTTAAGCTGCTGCATTACCACAATGTTTGTATGCTTGTTTTTGTATATAAATAAATAACTTAATGCTATAACCTAGAAGCTCTTTAATTGCTATATTATACCTAGAACATTAAATGCTAACATGAGCTTAGGCCACCACAAGTATGCCAGAGTGTTTGAACGTGCTGTAGACTTTTAGAGGTCTACTAGTATAGGAAGTCATTTAATCATTTCAAAGCTGCTGGTAAAATAAATTGCGTTCAACTTAAAAGCGTAATTGTAACTGAGGATTTGCTTTCAATTATATCTTTGCAACACTAAGTACGGTGGGTTTACTTTGCTTCAGTGTCACATAAACCCACAGTTTGGATCTCTACACTGATTCAATGGTAATCAGAGATGTCCTCTTTAAAATAAAAAAATAAAAAAAGTTCTCCACCAGTCCCCAAACCTCAAGCGTTATAATATATGCCCAATGACAGCGAATCAAGAATCTTAAAGTTGATTTCCATATGCTCTAGCCAAACACACCAATGTCATGAAAAAAACTTTGTTATAGATACAAAGACAAACTAAAAAAAAAAAAGTGTAAGAAAATGAAGGGAAGGAAAGAGGGGAAGTTCAAATTCGTTTAACCAACACCATCTGATGGAGCCAGGACTTTACTTATTCTTAATGTAAATTGATGCTTCTTTCCAAAAAAACTAATCTAATTATATATTTCTGGGAATGTCAGCTGTATTGTTTCTCAGATTTCAAGGAAACAGGAAACACCCAATTTAAGTGCTGAAAAGGTTGCTAAACAACACAATTTATTCTGTATACTTTCCCCCGGATAGATTTACATGTATTTAAATACATTGATACTTCCAACGTTTTAATGGGAAAGATGTATGTTTGATAAAGAGTCAGGTTCAATAAAAAGGTTATATGTAAAATGTTTTGTCAATCCAGAGAGTTGGGTATAGTTTAGGTATATCTGTTAATATACCTAAGTTTACTATATTATTATCACCAAGTTTCCAGCTTAATTATATTTAAAGTGGATCTATAGTAAAAAAAAATTGGGGTTTTCTCTATGTCTGCATGTGTGTGTTTGTGTGTGCGTGTGTGGGGGGGGGGGGGGGGTGAGACGCATGCACAGTGCATTGTACATGTGCAGCCCATTTCCTGCATCTGTAAAATATAGAGAATGGAGCCAGCTGCTGAGATGCTATAATTTATATATACATGTGTGGGAGTTATATCATCAGTGGCCATACAATTCCCAAAGAAAGAAGACTCTAGTCTAAAAAAAGTGACAAAGAAAATAAAAATGGCTTTAAAAGGCATTAAAAATTGCTACCACCTCAGGCGGAGCACTTGTTTTAGTATTGGAAGGCCAAAACCCCACGTGCATTGGGAATTAAGGAAGGACCAGCAGACCCATTTTTTAATTGGTTCCTTGCAGGGGAAACGCCGAACAGAGCCAAACCTAATCATATTCATATCTGTGGGAAGTCATACCCCTTCCGGGTTCAGAGCTGTCAAACCCCAACCACTCTGGCTGAGGAAGAAAACGATCAAGTATGGTCTGTGTGAAGGTGATATTAGGGGTTTTATAGACCCCTGATGCCTCTTTAAAGAGAACCAGAGAGAATGGACAAAGCCACTGCTTTTGGGCACAGCGCTGGATCAAGATCAAACTCAGGTAAGTATAAGAGGGGAGAGGGCGGAGGTGCACACAGACCTTTTTTCCTTAATGCATAGAGTTTAGTAAGGTAAAAATAACCTTATACCTTTACAATCACTTTAAATGAACAGATCATACACAAAGGGAAGAAGGAGTTAATGTACTGGTCACATACAATAGGAAGATGGAAATGAGGAGGTCAATGTCCAGAGTTACAGGATAAGAGCGGTGAAGGAGTTATATAGATATCAAGGTCAACAGGAAACAGGGGATCAGGTGGCCAGGGGAGAAGGAGGGATGAAAGGGTTAAAAACAATCAATGAATATCCTGCATATCTGCTGCTGACTGTGATCTGGCATTTCTCACTTTCCTCACTGTAAAAAAAGGACTGGGCTCCTAGAGGTAAACACTTTTGACAACTGTGATCGATGTGATTGGTCATCACAAGGATCATGAGGTACAAAGCTGCTCGGATTGGCTCAGTACACTGTGTCTGTGATGTGAACTGTCCAAGGATAGCTCACATCACAGTCATTAACAGGTGCACTTGTTGCCCGAGGGTAATTTCTGCACTGGTATTTATAAGTGGTAATGCAGAAAAAAGCCTCCACCACTTCACCTTTTAAGACGTATGGTGGTAGTAAAGTACATTAAAGAGGAACTTTACCCATCGGGGAATCCTTATCTGATGTCATGTGATGTCAGAGGGGGGCAGAGTCACCCGTTTACATCACCGAGTGGCCCTGCCCTTGGCTATATAACAGCTGTCACAGCGAAAAGGCTGCAGTCGGCGGGACACCTCCCGTGGAGGCAGAGTTTTTCCTTTTTTTTTTCTCTGGACCATTGGCACCGGGATCGATGATGGATTTACATCGCAGGACACTTTTTTTTTTATATAAAGAAGTTGTCAAAAACCGTCTGCTGTAGTTTTTTACTTTTTTTTACACTTTTTTTGGTTAAAGGGTAGGGGTACAATGTACAATAGGGGGGGGGCAGGATCTGGGGGCCCGCTTGTTAAAGGGGGCTTCCAGATTCCGATGAACCCCCCGCCTGAAGACCCCCACAACAACCGGGCAAGGGTTGTGGAGATGAGGCCCTTGTCCCCATCAACATGGGGACAAGGTGTTTTGGGGGGACCCCAAAGCACCCTCCCCATGTTGAGGGCATGTGGCCTGGTATGGTTCAGGAGGGGGGCTGCTCTCTCATCCCCCCTTTTCCTGTGGCCTGCCAGGTTGCATGCTCAGATAAGGAACCCCACGCCATTTAAAAAAAAATAATTTCAACGATTTTTATTTATATTGCCGGGATCCGGCAATACATTACAGCCGCAAGCAATTTTAAATGACATTTTTTTCCTTTAGAAATGTCATTTTGCTGTGGTACTGTTATAAACATGGGAAAGAGGCGCTACTTTACAGGCAGACTAAGGGGACCCCCAGGCACAATATTTAAAGGAATATTTCATTTTTATTGTTTCACTTTAAGCATTATTAAAATCGCTGCTCTTGAAAAAATGGCCGTTTTAAAAACGTGATATATGTCCTCTGGGGCAGGACTGGCATCCCCAAACACTTTTTATGGCAATAACTTGCATACAAGCCTTTAAAATTAACACTTTTGATTTTTCACATTTGTGTCCCATAGACTTTAACGGTATTTGCATGTTCGCACCAATTTTTTGTCTGTTTGCATGTTCTGGTGCGAACTGAACCGGGAGGTGGATGTTCGGCTCATCCCTAATTAAAAGCCTTCTGTGTGCAGCAGCCTCCCTCAGCCCCCTTAATACTTACCTGAGCCCCATCTCTATCCAGCAATGTCCACGAGTCCCTCGGCCATCATTCTCCCTCCTGATTGTCTGAGACAGCGGCGGTGCAATGGGCTCCCGCAGCTGTCAATCAAAGTCAGTTAGCCAATCAGGAGAGAGAGGGGTGGGGCCGACCTGGGGGGTGCCCCTATAGCAAGCTGCTTGCTTTGGGCGCCCTCGACACGAGGGAGGGCCCGTCTGCCTTGTGCAAACCCACTGCAACAGAGCAGATAAGTATAAATTGTTTGGGTTTTTTTCATTTTATTAAAAACGAGACTTTACAATCACTTTAAGGTTTTTCACCTTAATGCATCCTATGCATTACAGAGAAAAACCTTGTGTGCTGTAAAATCCCCCTCAATCCCCACTTCCTTATACTTACCTGAGCCCAATCCAATCCAGCAAAGTGCATGAGAGCAGCTCCCACTGTTGTCTCCCTCCTCCCTGGGCAAATTGATAGCAGCGGGAGCCAATGTGCTGAGCGAGTGGGGGGGTGGGGCCAAGCCAAGATCTCAGAAATGTTAAAGATTAAGCAAAACTTCTTTGACTTCTACTAAGAGGGCTGTAAACATAGCCAGTGGAATGGGAACAGGGCCCTTTGCCAGGGTCTTAGGCCGGTTACAGATGAACCAACAGTTGCATATACAATAGGTCCGAATCAGAGCTCAGTGACAGAATAAATCGTGTGAATATTCATTTCAGTTATCCAGTCATGTGAAAAGCACATTCCTGTTCACATCAAAAATTCAATCATGTGAAGATTAAAAAAAAAAAAAAACAGGAATTTGTTTTCTACAGGGCTGGATAATAGAAGTGAATATTCACATCCTTTTTTGTGAAGATTCTTAACTCTTTTAGTGAATCAGCTTACTTGTGTTCACATATTTCGGTGATACTAAAAAAAAAAATTATAATGATAAAATACCCACAAAAATCCTTTGTATAACTGCTTTGTTAGCTAACATATTGTATGTTCTCCCTCACCATCACTTCACACACCTTCGTTTGTCCTTTTTCCCCTCAGCTCTTTTGTGTTTGTTTTCCGTTTTCCCACTCCCCTATCCCTCACCTCCCCCTTCTTTTTCTCCCCCTTTCTTCTTTTTTCATCACGTGTCCACCTGCCCTCACATGCTCACTGCTTTCCTCATCACATACCATATCCCTCACCTTCACACTACGGCTCACATCCCTTACTTCATGCCTGGCCAGCCCATCATCCCACTTTCCTCCCCCCATTTCCCTCCCCCTCCCCCCCCCCCTCCTTCTTTCCCTAGTCCCCTTTTTCCTATTCCGCTATGTGTATGAAGCGCGCCATACACGTATGCTTTTCCCAGTCACCCCCCTCTCTTCTTTTCTCTTTTCTCCCTTTTCCCATCCGTATCCTCTCTCTTTCATTCCCCCTTCCCAACCCCTTTTTCTGTCTCCTTATTATTAGACATATTCTTATTTCATTACCCATTTCCTCTCTGATTACAATCTAATATCCACAAACATCTATCCTTTTACTAAATGTGACACACCCTACATGCGAGGTGAACTGTGACCCTGAGGAGGCTGAGGCCAATGACTTTGGCCACACCTCCTAAAGCATGGAAAGGTGCCACTTCCAACTATGCCTGAGGGACTCTCTCTCATAAAGAGCATCTTCTTTCTCCCCTTTGCCTCTACTGTATATAGACGTGCTCCTTAATGACTTTTTGGTACTTTCCAGGAGTCTGCTACCGTGGGTGTCCAACTGTTCGGTCTCTCCTCGCCTCATCTTGGCCCCCCCCCCCCCTGCCCTCCGTGCCCCCGGGGTCCCGTTCAGGGGTCTCCTCCGTTAGGCCAGTCCAAATGTGTGACTCCTCGTAAGACATATACGGCTTGGACGATCCTTTGCACCCTGATTCACCAATAGGAAGTTGGAATTGGTAGCCACCAGGAACAACGACGGGACTTTTTTACAAATACCCATGCAGAAGACTATCCCACACACTACACCCATACCGGTAACTATATCGATAAGAATATATAAATAATAGATATGGACATGAGTATAAATATACAGAAACATATAACTGAGAAGTTGTTGTTACAATGTCTTTTCATTTCCAGCTGACAAAAATGCTCTGAGGAAGACCGATACAGACAACAGGTCGAAACGCGTCAGTTTTTTGTCATACCCTATAATCACTGCCTTTGACTCTATTAGTAGTGGTGTTAGGGAATATTCGTTGGTTTTATTCTGTGTATTGTGTTTGTATTTTTTACTCTGTATGGGCCTGTGTTTTTACACTCCTTTTTTATGTGTCATCCTATTCTTTTAAATTTTGAATAAACATTGTAAATTGATTTGGATGGATTCTGGTCTATCATTCCATATAACCGTCTGATTACTTCTACCAGACGGCTATTGCTGCCTAAAAACCCCACCACCAAGGGAGAACCTTTTTCTTTTTTTCACATATTGTATGTTCATTTTTTTCTGTATCAGTGTTTATCTTCGCCTTCTGTATTGCCCTCTTATGCAATAATAGATTAGAATGCTCTATATGACTATAATACTGATTTAAAGCAAACTTCCACCTTACACTTGGCAGCTTTGTTGCAATTTATTTTACATTTTTTTTTATTTGATCAGCCACAGTAATATGCCACTACAATTTGAAGTTATTCCCAGTTTCGAGTAACCAAAACTAAGCTAACAAAGGACCTGATGAAAAACGTTGCTAATTGCCAACCAAATCTTATAACTAGCATATCAGATTGTAGCATAGTCTGTAATTATATAGAAAAAATATATATAATAAAAAAAGAAAATGATTTGCCAAATACTATAGTTACAGGTATTAGCCTTGCTCTAGTTCCTGATGCAACTAAAGTTTTCTATTAATTAGTCTTGCATATAAAATATACAATACAGAGTTTAAAGTGCATATAAGCCCTAACAATTAAATTCTCTTTTTTGGTACTTTTTGGTCTGTATAGTATACCATTGAAAGGGATTTGTTATATCTGTTTCACAAGTGCAAATTATACCTGTTAATCCTGCCAGAAATCCCGTAAGCTTGAATCAGTCCTGCTAGAACACCTCCCCATATGTTTTTGATATTCTGCTGTGCTAACATTCTTTCTGACCTAGGGAAAAAATAAGTTGTTACTCCATGGATACAGTATTTTGAGTGAGCGCTGTGTTAATAGCAGGATCACCAAGTAAAAATATAGGGAAAAGCTGAAAAGAAAATGAATACAGCCACCACTAGGGATGAGCCACTTGGCTGTTCGCCTGTTCACCGAACAGCGAACAATTTGGGGTGTTCGTGGCAAATTCAAAAAGCCGCGAACACCCTGTAAAAGTCTATGGGAGAAATCTAAAGTGCTAATTTTAAAGGCTTATATGCAAGTTATTGTCATAAAAAGTGTTTGGGGACCTGGGTCCTGCGCCAGGGGACATGTATCAATGCAAAAAAAAGTTTTAAAAACTTACGTTTTTTCGGGAGCAGTGATTTTAATAATGCTTAAAGTGAAACAATAAAAGTGTAATATTCCTTTAAATTTCGTACCTGGGGGGTGTGTATAGTATGCCTGTAAAGGGGCGCATGTTTCCCGTGCTTAGAACTGTCCCTGCACAAAGTGTCATTTTTGCAGGAAAAAAAGTCATTTAAAAGCACTCGCGGCTATAATGAATTGTCGGCTCCCCATAATACAGAGAACAGTCATTGAAAGTCATTGATGAAAAAAAAAAAATATGCGTGGGGTTCCCCCCAAACTCAATTACCAGGCCCTTAATGTCTGGTGTGGATTTTAAGGGGAACTCCATGCCAAATTTAAAAAAAAAAATGGCGTGGAGTTCAACCCAATAATCCATATCAGACCCTTTATCCGAGCACGCAACCTGGCAGGCCACAGGAAAAGAGGGGGGACAAGAGAGCGCCCCCCCTCCTGAACCATACCAGGCCACATGCCCTCAACATTGGGAGGGTGCTTTGGGGGTCTGTGACCCCTCAAAGCACCATGTCCCCATGTTGATAGGGACAAGGGCCTCATCCCCACAACCCTGGCCGGTGGTTATGGGGGTCTATGGGCGGGGGGCTTATCAGAATCTGGAAGCCCCCTTTAACAAGGGGACCCCCAGATCCCGCCCCCCCTGTTTGAAATGGTAAGGGGGTACAAAAGTACCCCTACTATTTCACAAAGAAAGTGTAATAAATTGCTAAAAAACACCCATACATCACTGGGAAAGCCTGGCTTTCTCCTTGCGTCAGAGGGGGGCAGGGTCACCCTGTACATCACTGGGAAAGCCTGGCTTTTCCCTTGCGTCAGAGGGGGGCGGGGTCAGGTGACGGGTGGCTATCGCTAAATAGCAAGAGTGGATTACCACCGCTGGAATATTTTTTTTATTTTTTTTATTTTTAATAAAGGACTTTTCCCAACGGTGTCAGTGTTTTTTTTAACAATTTTTTACACTTTCTTTGTGAAATGGTAGGGGTACGTACCCCCTTACCATTTCAAACAGGGGGCAGGATCTGGGGGTTCCCTTGTTAAAGGGGGCTTCCAGATTCTTATAAGCCCCCCGCATACCCCCACAACCACCGGCCAGGGTTGTGGGGATGAAGCCCTTGTCCCTATCAACATGGGGACATGGTGCTTTGAGGGGTCACAGACTTTGAAATGACTTTCAATGACTGTTCTCTGTATTACGGGGAGCTGACAATTCATTTTAGCCACGAGTGCTTTTAAAATAATTTTTTTCCTGCAGAAATTACACTTGCAGGGACAGTTTTGATCACAGGAAACATGCGCCCCTTTACAGGCATACTATACACAATCCCCCAGGTACGAAATTTTAAGGAATATTACACTTTTATTGTTTCACTTTAAGCATTATTAACCACTTGCTTACTGGGCACTTAACTCTCTTCCTGCCCAGACCAATTTTCAGCTTTCGGTGCTCTCACACTTTGAATGACAATTACTCAGTCATGCAATACTGTACCCAAATGAATTTTTTGTCCTTTTTTTTCCCACAAATAGAGCTTTCCTTTGGTGGTATTTGATCACCTCTGGGTTTTTTTTTATTTTGCGCTATAAATGAAAAAAGACCGAAAATTTTGAAAAAAATTCATTTTTCTTTGTTTCTGTGATAAAATTTAGCAAATTATTAATTTTTCTTCATAAATTTTGGGCACAATTTATACTGCTACATATCTTTGGTAAAAATAACCCAAATTAGTGGAAATTATTTGGTCTTTGTGAAAGTTACAGACTCTACAAACTGTGGTGCGAATTATACAAAATTGATCACATCTGATGTACTGGTGACCTATCTCATTTCTTGTGACCCGAACAAGCCAGGAAAGTACAAATACCCCCAAATGACCCCTTTTTTGAAAGTATACATTCCAAGGTATTTAGTAAGAGGCATGGTGAGCTTTTTGATGTTGTCATTTTTTTCCCACAATTCTTTGCAAAATTAATTATTTTTTTATTTTTTTCCACAAAATTGTCATTGTAATAGGTTATTTCTCTCACATGGCATGTGTATACCACAAATGACACCCCAAAATAAATTCTGCTACTCCTCCTGAGTATTAAGATACCACATATGTGGGACTTTTACACAGCCTGGACACTTAGAGAGGCCCAACATACAGGGAGCGCCATCACGTGTTCTAGGAGCATAAATTACACATCCAAATTGTTGACTACCTAGTACACTTTCATAGGCCCTGGAGCACCAGGACAATGACACGTGGCACTGACGTGGCACTGATGACAGGTGGCACTGATGACACGTGACACTGATGTGGCACTGATGACAGATGGCACTAATACGGGGCACTGATGACACGTGACACTGATGACAGATGGCACTAATACGGGGGCACTGATGACACGTGACACTGACAGATGGCACTAATATGTGGCACTGCTGACAGATGGCACTTATACGTGGCACTGATATCATGTGGCACTAATACGTGGCACTGATGAGAGATGGCAATAATACGTGGCACTGATGAAAGATGGCACCGATATGTGGCACTGATGACACGTGACACTGATGACAGATGGCACTGATACATGGCATTGATGACACGTGCCACTGATAACAGATGGCACGTGACACTGACAGGTGGCACTTTTGACAGATGGCACTGATACGTGGCACTGATGACAGATGGCACTGACGTGGCACTGATGACACGTGGCACTGATATGGCACTGATGACAGATGGCACTGACATGGCACTGATGACAGATGGCACTGACGTGGCACTGATGACAGATGGAACTGGGGACAGGTGGCACTGGGGACAGGTGGCACTGGTAGATGGCACGGATGGCACTGGGGACAGGTGGCACGGATGGCACTCTGGGGACAGGTGGTACAGGGGACAGGTGGTACTGGGGACAGGTGGTACTGATGACAGGTGGCAGCTGGGACAGGTGGTACTGATGACAGGTGGCAGCTGGGACAGGTGACAGATGGCAGCGGGGACAGATCACTTTATTTATTTTTTTAACTTACAGCGCACCGGCGCCGTTCCTCTCTCCCTCCTCACACGCTGTCTGTGTGAGGAGGCAGAGCGGCGCTGACAGATGATCTCATATGTTTGCATATGCAAACATATGAGATTATCTCTCATTGGACAGCCCGATCTCGCTGTAAACGGCCGCTGTGATTGGCCGTTTACAGCGATCTGTGACCGGCTGTGTCCGACGGACACGGCCAGAACAGAACTTCCCCGATGCGCGCTCTCAGGAGCGCGCATTAAGGAAGTAAACAGGAGGACGTCCAGGGACGTCCTCCCGGCAGGGAGCGTCCGTGCTGCAGCCGTCTTTCGGCTATAGCGCGGGCGCCTAGTGGTAAAATCACTGCTCCTGAAAAAACAGCCATTTTTAAAACTTTTTTTGCATTGATACATGTCCCCTGGGGCAGGACCCAGGTCCCCAAACACTTTTTCTGACAATAACTTGCATATAAGCCTTTAAAATTAGCACTTTTGATTTTGAACGTTCGAGTCCCGTAGACTTTAATAGGGTTCTAAAGTTCACACAAACTTTGGTCTGTTCTGGTGAGAACCGAACAGGGGGGTGTTCAGCTCATCCCTAGCCACCACATTACACTAAGAACTGGTAAGCTGCAATATACACTCACCGGCCACTTTATTAAGTACACCTGTTCAATTGCTTGGTAACACAAATTGCTAATCAGCCAAACACATGGCAGCAACTCAATGTATTTAGGCATCTAGACTTGGTGAAGATGACTTGCTGAAGTTCAAACCAAGCATCAGAATGAAAAAGGAATGGGATTTAGGTGACTTTGAATGTGGCATGGTTATTGGTGCCAGACGGGCTGGTCTGAGTATTTAAAAAATTGCTGATTCACTGGGATTTTAACGCACAACCATCTCTAGGGTTTACAGAGAATGGTCCAAAAAAGAGAAAATATCCAGTGAGCGTCAGTTGTGTAAACGAAAATGCCTTTTTGATGTGAGAGGTCAGAGGAGAATGGGCAGACTAGTTTGAGATGATAGAAGGGGAACAGTAGCTCAAATAACCACTCTTTACAACCAAGATATGCAGAATACCATAGCTGAGCTCACAACACATAAAACCTTGAAGCAGATGGGCTAAAGCAGCGGAAGACCACATCGGGTGCCATTTCTGTCAACTAAGAGCAGGAAACTGAGGCTACAATTTGTACAGGCTCACCAAAATTGGACAGTAGAAGATTGGAAAAATGTTGCCTGGTCTGATGAGTCTCGATTTCAGCTGCGACATTCAGATGATAGGGTCAGAATTTGGCGTAAACAACATGAAAGCATGGATCCATCCTAACTTGTATCAACGGTTCAGGCTCGTGATGGTGGTGTAATGATGTGGGGGATATTTTCTTGGCACACTTTGGGCCCCTTAGTACCAATTGAGCAGCATTTAAACTCTATGGCCTACCTGAGCATTGCGGCTGATCATGTCCATCCCTTTATGACTACAGTGTACTCTTCTGATAGCTACTTCCAGCAGGATAATGCACCATGTCACAAAGCTCAAATCATCTCAAACTGGTTTGAACATGACAATGAGGTCACTGTACTCCAAATGCCTCCACAGTCACCAGATCTAAATCCAATAGAGCACATTTGGGATGTGGTGGAAAGGGAGATTTGCATCATGGATGTGCACTCGAAAAATCTGCAGTAACTGCGAGATGCTATCATATCAATATGGACCAACATTTCTGAGGAATGTTTCCAACACTATGCCACTAAGAATTAAGGCAGATCTGAAGGCAAAATGGGGTCCAACCCGGTACTAGCAAGGTGTACCTAATAAAGAGGCCAGTGAGTGTACTATATTACATTTTTATTCTTGGGTTTAGATGCACTAAGTTCTTCATCCAAGCATTGTTGTAGTGTTCTCGTACTCCCCACGATCTAGTGATCTGATAACCACCGTTAGTAATGCTATTTTCAAACCCATCCACTGATGTCTTCTTGCTGTCTTAGATATAGAATGCCTAATGTAAAAAAATATATTGGTACACGAGTCATACCCACAATCACCAACCAGATTCAGACCTCTTTTGGACATTTAAATGTAACTGGTGATTATGGGTGAGCTCCTGATTTAGTCTAAATCCTTGTTTTGACTGAAATGGGTTTGTTTGGAGGTTCTGCAGCAGAAAGTGGAACATTTATAAATATAACTTTTTTTGTGAATGAGTAGGGGTGCTATGTACCCCCTACTCATTCACATAGATGGGGCCAGTATATGTTTTTTATTTGCTTTTTATTTGCTTTTTGCAGGGGTTCCCCCTTAAAATTAATGCTAGACCCAAACAGCTCCCTGACAAATGAAATCGTTTTTTTGTTTTTATATATGCCTTCTGAGGCAGTGCCCAGCCCCTTTTGTTATTTGGTTGACTGTTCCTTGCCTGTTAACTTAGAAAATGGCCAATACTGGCCAATACTAGCATTTTGCTCCCCTTGACTTCAATGGAGTTCAAATTTGGCATCCAAACTTCAGGAAAGTTCACAATACCTGCCCCAAATGAAAACCCATGTATGTTCAGCTCATCACTACTGGTAATTAGGGATCTGTTTAAGGTTTGGTCCAACATTGGCTGTTGGGGAGCTCAGACGATACTACAGTGATTATACATGATGGCTTCCCACTGTCAATGGTAGTTAAGGACGCCGGCAGGTGCAGGTACCACTGAGTCATTAGCAACCAGTGATGTCACTGGCCTTATTTACTTCTTTGTCCAGGATTACCTGACCATGTAAGCAAAGTAGCCAAGGATAGTTTTACAAAATGCGTATTTTCCCCCTAATCAAACCAGTCTTTTTTAATATTCTTTATTTTCACATTTTATAGAATTGTACATACATTGATCTTTTATATACTTTGATGCTTAATCAAAAAATTAATTCTTCCTTAGCCCCCCTCCCCCCCTAAAGGAAAAAAAAAAAAAAGAGAAAAGGATGGGCCTACCCTGTCTCGCTCACCACCTTCTATTCTCCTCCGCACTCTTTTTCCCACATTCTTAAGAATCCCTCTGTTCTCCTAAAGTCCTCCCATTGCTTCCATAAATTGTGATGTTTCCCCTCTGTGTCCTCTGCCTTGTGGATTGACTCTTCTACCTTTCTTGTCCATTCCACCCTCTTAATCCACTCTATCATAGATGGGGCATTCGGAGTCTTCCACAGGCAGGGGATCAGGGCTTTGGCTGAGTTCAATAGATAGGGGATTAATGTAGACCCATATTGTCTCACACCCATTTCTGTGTCGCGGAACAAACATGTCCATGGTTGTTTTTTTAACCCTTTCTCCTGTTATGCTATAAATTGCCTCTATTACCTGGCTCCAGTAATTCCCTATTTTGGGGAACTCCCACCACAAGTGTGTGAATGTCCCAACCACTGGACAGCCTCGCCAACAGGTTGGGGAATTGTCTACGCTATATGCATTAGCTCTCTGTGGGGTTACATACCACCTTGCTATCAACTTGTATGACATTTCGACTGTTTGTGAATCCTTTGCTACCGAGCATTTCTTTTCCTAGATTAAAACCACAAAAATGCATAAAGTCTTCCCCAAGAATCCACACCAGGCCCCTATCCGAGCATGCAGCCTGGCTAGCCAGAAAAGGGATGGAACAAGTGTGCCTTCCCCTCCTGATGCATACCAGGCAACATGCCCTCATCGTATGGGGGGATACCTTGCTAGGGGGAGACTCCCCTGCCAAAGCACCTTGTTCCCATGGTAATGAGGATAAAGACCTCATCCCCACAACCCTGGCCAAGCAGTTGTGGGGGAGGTCTGAGGTTTGGGAGCTTATTGGAATCTGAAAGCCTCCTGTAATAATAAGTCCATATATGGTCAACGACATCACCCGGGAGATGCCTTCCCTTTGCTTGAAGCAGCTCTCTTGCTGCATGCTTGACCCCCCTTTCCTGGGCAAGCAGACTGCATGCTCAGATAAGTGTCTGGCATGGACCTTTGGGGGACCTCATGCAGGTTTATTTTTTTGGGGGGGGGGGTTGTGTGGGTTTCCCCTTATAGAGCTGAAGGACCTGGTATGAATTGGAGTGAAAATCCCATGCTGTTTTTTTTGTGTGGGGGTCCCTCTTTAACATTTACTTCAAACCCTAGGGTAATGGTCTGATATAAATGAATGGAATCCCAGGCTGCTCTGTTTACAAACAGAAGTAAGCAGAAGTACTTTTTTTTTTGTAAATATCAACTTTGCTGCAGTAGGTTGTATACATTGTACAGATGAACCACTTCACAGACAGGGTCAGGACATCCCCCAGGCATGTTATTTAATGCAATGTTGCATTTTCGTGTTTCACGTTAAGCATTACTAAAATCACAATTGCTTTGGTACATGTTCCCTGAAGCAGTGTCCAACCCTCATGCAATTTGTTTGACAATCCCTTGCCTATTAGCCTAAAAAAGTGCCCTTTTACCTTTTTAATATCCGACTCCCATTGACTTCAATGTGATTTGTATACGGCACCCAAACTTTAGTAATATTCACCTAACATTCCTTTAACTGTACTTTGAGCTAGAAGAAAAGAAAGAAAATGATTACAGTATGGGCTTCAGGAAGTACCCTCCAGGTGATAATAGGTGGAGCTGAATATAGAATTAGCTTCAATGGATTACAGAAAATTCAGTCTTCCTGATTTTGCCACAACTGCAGTGTTTGCTGGATAACATTAGTAGTTTAATGGTTGGCTTGGCCATCTGGAATTGTTCTTTAATGTTATACTATACATTTTCTATTATTAGATTTTTTGCTTGCACAATTGAGCATTAGGTTCTATACATGCACAATACATACATGTTATTGTGCACTCAAAAAAAATAATGTTTTTTTCAACTTTCTTTGCTCGTCTTAAAACATGCATATTCATGGTAGTAGTCTATTGTTGCTAAGTGACACTAACATTAAAGTACTCATTATTTTTATACTAAGTAAACTGTAGAAATGTGTCTGTCTATTTAAATGAAATGCTGTTTTAACTAACAGTTAATAGTGTTGACTGCTGTGTAATAGTCATTTTCATTTTTTACAGTATTTAATGACTTTCTGATGACTTAAATTCTCTGTAGGGATACTTAAATCATTGCATTAAGGATGAGCGATTTTAGTACACAATGACTGATTGATGTAATAGTATGTAGACTGATGATTAGCTTAATAAATGCAGTCATGTAGTCATGTATGCTACTGTGTCTACTGACTAATGTTTAAGGTGATATCTGATTACTTTAAAGTGAATTTTTTGTCCATACCAGATCAATTTCAATGACTTTTGACATATAAAAAGTATTTGTCTGCCTATTATACTTCTTACAAAGCTATAAAGACTAAGATTTTTTGATGCTGACCACTTAACCATGTAATATCCTTTAACAGGCAACCCTGTTCTTTGCAGCATTTTCAAGGATACAGTACTTCTTTTCCTGTAATATGGTAGGTGGAAAATGCCTAATTCAAAAACTGGACCTTTTTAAATATCTAACATTGGAAATGATCGATAGAAAGCTTATTTTGTAATTCCAATTATATTATTGTAAATGTAAGTTAGTATGAAAGACACTAAGACACTAATTCGACATTGTTCATATGAAAACAAGGTATACTGTATAATATATATATATACACACACAGGTATTTACAGTATATACACTCTCGGGCAACTTTATTAGGTACACCTCGCTAGTACCAGGTTTTACCCCCTTTTGCCTTCAGAACTACCTTAATTCTTCATGGCATAGATTCAACAAGGTGTTGAAAACATTCCTCAGAGATTTTGGTCCATATTGACTGATAGCATCACGCAGTTGCTGCAGATTCACCACATCCAAAGCTGATCTATTGGATTGAGATCTGGTGAGTGGTACCCAGTGTGGTCTTCTGCTGCTGTAGCTCATCTGCTTCAAGGTTCGATGCGTTGTGCATTCAGAGATGGTATTCTGCATACCTTGGTTGTAACGTGTGGTTATTTGAGTTATTGTTGCCTTTCTATTATCTCGAACCAGTCAGCCCATTCTCCATATCCTCTGACATCAACAAGGCATTTTCATCCACACAACTGCCGCTCACTGTATATTTTTTCTTTTTCGAACTATTCTCTATAAACCCTAGAGATGGTTGTGTGTGAAAATCCCAGTAGATCAGCAGTTTCTGAATTACTCAGACCAACTCATCTGGCGCCAACAACTATTCCACATTCAAAGTCCCTTAAATCCCCCTTTTTCCCCATTATGATGCTCGGTTTGAACTTTGGCAAATCGTCTTCACCACGTCTAGATGCGTAAATGCATTGAGTTGCTTACATGTGATTGGCTGATTAGCAATTTGTGTTACCAAGCAATTGAACAGGTGTACCTAATAAAATAAAATGGCCAGTGAGTGTATATAAAAATAAACGTTGAGCTTAAGAAAGAGTGCATGCTTGAAATCAGTTGCTATATTCCTTTAATGTACAAGTAAAAGAGCATTTAATATATTAGTGAACTTCACATATCTTAATTTGCTATGTTGCAGCAGTAAATATGGAGCCTGTTTGATGTAGATGTTAGATTTTTACAATGTTTAGCAAATAAAATGACTCATTTTTAAAGCGTTTGTTACCCCAACATTTCATAATCCTCATATGTGGCTGCTGTACCATGTACTCCTATGAGTAAGTATCCTGTTGTCTTTTTATTGCTTCCATTGTGTCAAATCCCTGGTGTTCCTGCTAGTCTCTCTGCTTTCCTAATAAAAATTGACCACATGAAGCAGGAAAACACACCGTGGTCAGTTCTCTAGCTATGCTGGGAACTCTGTGTGCTCTCCTCCACTGATCAGACTTGTCCTGAAACCCCCTACCCCTGCACAGCCTGTCACTGTGAAGATTAGTGTGTTGCTCCTCCTTCTCCCCCTAGCTCTTATGCAGCTGAGAACAGAGGGAATGTGATCACTTATAAAAAAAGGGAAAAGGGTATTTATGTTTTTTTTATAACTATGGAAAAATGTTTTGCCTTTCATTTCTATTTTAAATTGAATGGGTTGTTTTACAAGGAGGTGATTGTTTAAGATCAGTTTAAGTGAATATATATATATATATATATATATACAACTTATTTAGAAGGACTTGTTTCATCTCTATGTATCACGTGAGGCTAGTCATTTCACTGGGTATATGTAAGGGTTTACAACCACTTTAAGCTTTAAAGTGGTAGTAAACCACTGTGTGTGTGTTTTTTTTTTTTTTTGGAACCTGCAAGGTAAAGCCATAATGTGCTAGTATACCTTAGAACTTACCTCCAGCTGCTGGACAGATTGATAGCAGCAGGAGCCATTGGTTCCCGCCACTGTCAATCAAATCCAGTGACATGGGAGCGGGGGGCAGGGCCGAGTCCGAGTCAATGGACGCAGCAGCGGGACTCGGGAGCAAGCCCGTATGGGTGCCCCCAGGAAAAGCATCTTTCCGGGGGGCAACCAATGAAGAGGGTGCACAGGCTGCACAGAGCAGGTAAGTATAGGCATGTTTCTTATTTTTTATAAAATAAAAACAGGGTTTACAACCCTTTTAAGGTTATTTTCATGTATCATCAAAAGATCATGTTTTGTAACTATAGCATCAAGAATGCTTCAGTGATGCAATACAACAGCACAGACCACATAGCTATTGTGCTACCTAGTTTTTATCCACCCAAGTTCCTGTGATCAGCAGTGAGATTTAAGAATCATTATTTAAAAAAAGACCCATCCCTTACAGTAGATACATAGCACATGCAACTTTTGGTTGTACAGACACTGCATAAAACTATACCCATAAATAAATAATTGAGCATTACATGTATAGTTCCCCATAAACACCTTTTATAGGCTGTTCATATATATTCCAATATTGTAAATGTGATTTTGGTGTCAATATTATTCTATTGTAGATCAGAATGGCATTCAAATGTATAGTATTTGAAGCCTATGTTTTTTTACAAGCAGATAGTGTGATTGCACACAAGTAGGGATGAGCCCGGTGTTCGATTCGAACCCATGTTCGAATCGAACATCGGGCGTTTGCCCGCTCGGCGAGCCCAGAACTATTTGGGCCGCTCACATCAAATTCGTGTGATGCGAGCGGCCCGCAATGCACTGCGCCAGTTGCAGTGCCTTGCTGGCTGATGATTGGCTAAGCATGCACTGTGACCCGCATGCTTGGCCAATCAAAGAGCCAGCGGCGAGAGGAGCAATAATTGCCTGTGGCCAATTATAGCTCAGGGGGTTTAGTACACGCCCCACAGTATAAAAGGCCGCCGCGCCGGCGGCCTCGCATATTGAGTTGTGTTCCAGCGTCAGTGTCATGTGCTGCTGACTGCGGACATTATGTGCTATGAGTCTGGGTATTAGTGTGTGCGTGCTGTTAGTACAGCATTGCAGTATCACATCTGGGGGGTGTCTATAGTATGCCTGTGAAGGGGGGCATGTGTCCTGTGCTTAGAACTGTCCCTGCAAAAAGTGTCATTTTTGCAGGAAAATAAGCTATTTAAAATCACTCGCGGCTAATGTATTGACGGCTCCCGTAACACAGAGAACAGTCATTCATTGAAAGCCATTCATAAAAAAAAAGTCATTGATAAAAAAAAAAAAAAATAAAAAATAAAAGTGTGGGGGTTCCCCCCAAATTCAATAACCAGGCCCTTTAGGTCTGCTATGGATATTAAGGGGGACCCCAGCCAAAAGAAAAAAAAAATGGCGTGGGGTCCCCCTCAAAATTTATACCAGACCCTTGAGGTCTGGGATGGATTTTAAGGGGAACCCCAGCCAAAAAAAATGGTGTGGGGTCCCCCTCAAAATCCATACCAGACCCTTATCCGAGCACGCAACCTGGCAGGCCGCAGGAAAAGGGGGGGGATGAGAGCGGCCCCCCCTCCCTCCTGAACCGTACCAGGCCACATGCCCTCAACATTGGGAGGGTGCTTTGGGGGTCTGAGACCCTCAAAGCACCTTGTCCCCATGTTGATGAGGACAAGGGCCTCTTCCCCGCAACCCTGGCCATTGGTTGTGGGGGTCTTGCGGGCGGGGGGCTTATTGGAATCTGGAAGCCCCCTTTAACAAGGGGACCCCCAGATCCCGCCCCCCCCCCCTGTGTGAAATGGTAAGGGGGTACAAATGTACCCCTACCATTTCACCAAAAAAGTGTCAAAAATTGTAAAAATGACAGGAGACGGTCTTTGACAATTCCTTTATTAAAATTTATATATTATATAAATATTATATTTATATATTTATTATTTCTTCATCCTTCGGTTTCTTCAACTTCTCCTTCCGGCATCTTCTTTCATCTTCTTCTTCCATCATCTTCTTCCTCCGATCCGCTTCTTCTTGCTCTGGTCTTCTCGTCCGGCATCTTCTTCCATGGCGTCGGCGTCTCTTCTGGGCCGCTCCACGCAATGGGAGGCTCCCGCTGTGTGAGGCTTTGCTGCATCTGACAGGTCTTTTATAACGGAGGGTGGGGCCACCTGGTAACCCCGCCCCCTCTGACGCACGGAGACGTCATGGGGAATTCCCTATGGCTTTCCCCATGACGTCAGAGGGGGTGGGGTCACCAGGTGGCCCCGCCCTCCGTTATAAAAGACCTGTCAGACGCAGCAAAGCCTCACACAGCGGGAGCCTCCCATTGCGTGGAGCGGCCCAAGAAGAGACCCGGACGCCGTGGAAGAAGATGTCGGACGAGAAGACCAGAGCAAGAAGAAGTGGATCGGAGGAAGAAGATGATGGAAGAAGAAGATGGAAGAAGATGCCGGAAGGAGAAGATGAAGAAACCGAAGGATGAAGAGAGGAAGAAGGAAGAAGACCAGAAGAAAGAAGATTTTAATAAAGGAATTGTCAAAGACCGTCTCCTGTCATTTTTAAAATTTTTGACACTTTTTTGGTGAAATGGTAGGTACCCCCTTACCATTTCACACAGGGGGGGGGCCGGGATCTGGGGTCCCCTTGTTAAGGGGGCTTCCAGATTCCGATAAGCCCCTGCCCGCAGACCCCCACAACCAATGGCCAGGGTTGTGGGGAAGAGGCCCTTGTCCTCATCAACATGGGGACAAGGTGCTTTGGGGGTCTCAGACCCCCAAAGCATCCTCCCAATGTTGAGGGCATGTGGCCTGGTACGGTTCAGGAGGGAGGGGGGCCGCTCTCGCCCCCCCTCTTTTCCTGCGGCCTGCCAGGTTGCGTGCTCGGATAAGGGTCTGGTATGGATTTTGAGGGGGACCCCACGCCATTTTTTTTTTTGGCTGGGGTCCCCCTTAATATCCATAGCAGACCTGAAGGGCCTGGTTATTGAATTTGGGGGGACCCCTACGCTTTTTTTTTTTTATTTTTTATTTTTTTTATCAATGACTTTTTTTTTTATGAATCGCTTTCAATGAATGACTGTTCTCTGTGTTACGGGAGCCGTCAATACATTAGCCGCGAGTGATTTTAAATAGCTTTTTTTTCCTTTTTTTCTTTTTTTTTTTTTTTTTTTTTAGAACTGTCCCTGCAAAAAGTGTCATTTTTGCAGGGACAGTTCTAAGCACAGGAAACATGCACCCCTTCACAGGCATACTATAGACACCCCCCAGGTACGAAATTTAAAGGAATATTACACTTTTATTGTTTCAATTTAAGCATTATTAAAATCACTGCTCCTGAAAAAACGTCAGTTTAAAAAAAAAAAAAATTGCATTGATACATGTCCCCTGGGGCAGGACCCAGGTCCCCAAACACTTTTTATGACAATAACATGCATATTAGCCTTTAAAATTAGCACTTTTGATTTCGAACGTTCGCATCCATTGTAACTAATAGGGTTCTAAATGCTCGCACGGACTTTAGGTCCGTTCGCGGGTTCTGGTGCGAGAGGAACCCGAGGGTGTTCGGCTCATCCCTACACACAAGGATAGGTTTTCCTTTGATTCTCAGAAAATACACTGTAGTATGCATTACTTCATTTTGTTACCTACTGTGCATAATTACTTGTAACACATTCTTCCACTCATTCTCTGTAAATGTTTATCATTTGAATTCTAGTTAGTCAGGCTTTATCTTGACTTCTTCCAAAAAAAAATACTAACTTGTTAAAAGGCGCTTCATAATATTTCTAATTTACCAGGATTTTGCCAACACAGGTTAAGAAACAAAGGCATTTCAAGAGATATACATGTAGCATCCTCTAGTTGTGCCAGGTGTGTACAGATAGATTTTTGTTAGAGTATGTAAATTTAAGCAGGCTTGGATGGTAGCCAAACCTGTCTGTTTTGATTCTGGGTTGGCAGGAAGCCAGGAAGAGCTGGATGACTAGCAGACAGCATCACTGAGACCTCCCCTCTCCTTCCAGAACTTGTTAGAAACTTTCTTGAAAGGAGAGGAGAGGTGGTGCTGCCTGGAGTATTCTGAGGGCCCTATCCAATCCCCAACTAGAATTGGCAGGGGGCAGGCTCCCTCAAATACTGAGGGTCAGCCCAGCTAGGGTGGAGTTGTGATTGGGTGTAAGATGGAGATGGGGTGTTAGGCTGTCGGGGCCTTGGAAGGAGCTCACCAGTCTAGGGGGTGGGGGGGTGACCCTGGGCCTGGGCTCGGGTGCTGATGAGACCCTCTTACAACCCACAGAGGTGTCCTGACCAGGAGGTGCAGGAGGAGTGAATGTTCACACAGGCAGGAGGACTGGAAGGCACGCCTGAGAGGACTGGGAGAGTGCAGTCTGGGATGGGTGCACAGCCAGTGGAGTGGACTGTGGTGGCACAGGCAGTGAAAAGAGGCAGCTGCAGCCAGGAGGACTGGCAGGGCCTGAAGATGTGGTGCTGGGATTAGTAGCCACATGGACAGCTAGCACTAGGACTACCAACATATTTGCTACACCAAAGGGGCCCACGGTCCCTGCCTGCAAAGAGCCTTTTCTGAGGCCTGGCTAAGCCAGTGTCAGGCCTAAAATATAGTGCTAGCTGGTCCGGGAAGAGGTGTAACCAAGTGATGTGCTGGAGCTGGAAGTAGGGAAGTATATATACAGGGAGTGTATATAGTTCAGTCCCAAATCTTTAACTTTTCTTCAATCAAGTGGGCATTCCATACTTACCCTTACCCCATCCAATTTAAATTCCCCCAATGAAAACAAAAAAAAAAAAGTGCAAGGACTGGTTTTCTGCCTAAGAGTGATTGAGAACTGTGTGCCTGATTGTGCAGGGTAAGAAACGGACCACATCTTCCAGCCCCCTCTACTGGGGTACCGATACACAAAATTCAGTAATATATAATTTTTATTATAGAAGGTAAGTATAAGTCAATTATGCAAGGCAGCTAGCAGCAGGTAAGCAAACAAAATCTCAAAAGTAATCAATAAACTAAAGTGCACATCTCAGTGTAACCAAAATAAAATCTCACATAGAGCACAATGTGAAGTAACATAAAACACTCTGATTGGAGAAAAGTAAAACAATCCAATAATTATGTATGACAAAATGAAAATAAAAATCCCTTTAAAATCTAATGTGTCTGTGTTTGACTTCCACCATCCAAATAACTTGACACCACTTGCGACTGAAAGTAATATCGCACTCCCCAGATCCAAAGCTGCTAACACAGCCAGTAGTGCATTTGGATTAATCAATCAGGACTAGAGTTGAGCGGACACCTGGATGTGCGGGTTCGGCCGAACTTCGGAAAAAAGTCCGGGTTCGGGACCGAACTTGACCCGAACTCCGAACCCCATTGAAGTCAATGGGACCCGGACTTTTGAACACTAAAATGGCTGTAAAAAGGTAATGGAAAGGGCTAGAGGGCTGCAAATGGCAACAAAATGTTGTTAAGAACATGGCAAGTGATCTGCAAACAAATGTGGATAGGGAAATAACTTAAAATAACATAAAAAAATAAAAAATAAAAATAAAATGCTGGAGGCCCCCTTCTCAGCAGAAGAGGTACAGGAAGTCATTAAGAACCTCAGAAACTCAACGGCACGATGCCGCACATATGGTGGGAATACCCCAGAATACGCACTTTCTGGAAAAAATTATTAACTTTCATCAGGAGACTGGGTGGGAGACAATGTGAAGGAACCGGAGGCACTGTCAGCAACCCAATCTACTATCGCCTGTACTTGTCCTGGCCTCAACATTCGTACAGCCTCATTAGGCGCGCCAAAATACCGATGCAGGCTCTGTCGCCTACTCGCACCTGAGAAAGGTGTTTCACTAGTGCGTGTAGCTGGCACAGATCGACCACGTCCTCTCCCTGTAACAGGAGCGCCACCAGCAGCACCACGACCCGGGCCATGTCCCCTTTTTGATGATCTCCTCATATTTTCAAAATTTATGATCTCGCCCTAAATGGGTGTTTTTGTCAATAGCAGAATACACGTACAGTGTCTAAAACGTTTATGAACACGCAGAAAATGCTATTGGGAAGAAAAAAAAACGCAAAATTAAATTTTTTTGCAATGTTTTTCCAATATCAGAATAAACAGATAGTGTCTAAAGCGTTTATGAAAATGCAGAAAATGCTATTGGGGAAAAAAAAACACTGCAAAATTAAAGTTTTTTGCAATGTTTTTCCAATATCAGAATACACGGATAGTGTCTAAAGCGTTTATGAAAACGCAGAAAATGCTATTGGGAAGAAAGAAAACACAGCAAAATTAAAATTTTTTGCAATGTTTTTGCAATATCAGAATACACGGATAGTGTCCAAAGCGTTTATGAAAACGCAGAAAATGCTATTGGGGAAAAAAAAACACTGCAAAATTTTATTTTTTTGCAATGTTTTTGCAATATCAGAATACACGGACAGTATGTAAAGCGTTTATGAAAACGCATAAAATGCTATTGGGGAAAAAAAAACACTGCAAAATTTAATTTTTTTGCAATGTTTTTCCAATATCAGAATACACGGACAGTATGTAAAGCGTTTATGAAAACGCAGAAAATGCTATTGGGGAAAAAAAACACTGCAAAATTAAATTTTTTTGCAATGTTTTTACCAATATCAGAATACACGGACAGTATGTAAAGCGTTTATGAAAACGCAGAAAATGCTATTGGGGAAAAAAAAACACTGCAAAATTAAATTTTTTTGCAATGTTTTTCCAATATCAGAATACACGGATAGTGTCTACAGCGTGTATGTATGAAAACGCAGAAAATGCTATTGGGGAAAAAAAAACACTGCAAAATTAAATTTTTTTGCAATGTTTTTCCAATATCAGAATACACGGACAGTATGTAAAGCGTTTATGAAAATGCAGAAAATGCTATTGGGGAAAAAAAAACACTGCAAAATTAAATTAAATTTTTTTGCAATGTTTTTTCCAATATCAGAATAAACGGATAGTGTCTAAAGCGTTTATGAAAACGCAGAAAATGCTATTGGGAAGAAAAAAAACACTGCAAAATTAAAATTTTTTGCAATGTTTTTGCAATATCAGAATACACGGATAGTGTCTACAGCGTGTATGTATGAACACGCAGAAAATGCTATTGGGAAAAAAAAACACAGCAAAATTACATTTTTATGCAATGTTTTTCCAATAGCAGAATACACACAGACTATGGTGTATCTCTTAGTATATGCAGTGTTGGTCCTAATGGTGCACTGAGCTTGCAGGTAAAACTTTTATATTTTGTCTGGCACTGGCCTCATGGCACTGTTAAAAGACTGTGCACTGCACCCCAGCCAGGGTACAATTGATTTAGGAATCTCTTCAATAATTCTCTCTGCCTCTTTCTCTTCCTTACTAAAGAAACTCCCTACTCTACTCTAGCTATGTAGATCGCTCACTGATCTAACTAATTAGAAGCAAAGTTAAGGAATGCTGACTGCCTGACTGACTGAATCACACTAAAGCCCCATACACACGGTCGGATTATCCGCGGACCAGGTCGGTCGGATCCTGTCCGTCGTACTTTGTCCGATGTTGGTGTTGCGTACACACGGTCGGACTACGTTGTCGGAATATCCGGTCTGCAAGAACGTCGTGACGTAAGTCGTCTTCCACGAGATTAGAAAAGTGAAGTTCAGCACCACGTCAGGCACCCGTTGGGCTCCTTCTGCTGATCCCGTGTTTATCGCGAGTTAGTCGAAGTTTGGTGACTTAAGATTCGCGCTTCTCAGTTTTCTGACTCAGATCGTTACTGCTCTTCAGTTTGTGCTTGTCGTGCGTATCTGTTTATTAGTGCGTGTAGTCAGTTCGCATTTGTTGGTCATTGCGGCCTATATCTTGATATAGGACGCTTTGATTTGCACTGCTCGTTTCTGGTATTCATTTCGTTCTTTCAGGCCTTGCTGTTTATCGGTGCTTTCTGTTTGTCCGTTCTGACCAGCCGACCTTTTGTGACCTTGTGAGCGATGTTTCCCGTGCGTACTCGTCGCCGAGTTCGTGCTGTACGCGGAATTGGTGTCGGGCTTTTAGCTTTGACCCAAGACCCGTCCATGAACAGAGTGACGAGGAGTATGTGGACCAAGAATTGGTTGCTTCAACGTGACCAATTCTCGCACATGCCTTTGCTTCGTGAGATCCGGGAGAATAATCCTGATGATTTCAGGAACTTTTTCCGGATGACGGACCCCGATTTTCACCGTCTTTTGGCTTTGCTGACCCCCTTTATCAGCCGGCAGGATACCTGCATGAGACAAGCCATTACTCCGGAGCAGAGGCTTGTTGCCACGTTGAGGTACTTGGCGACAGGGAGAAGTCTTCAGGATTTGAAGTTCTCTTCAGGTATCTCTCCCCAGGCCCTGGGAATCATTATTCCAGAGACCTGTTCTGCCATCATCGAGGTCCTGCAGGAGGACTATATTAAGGTAACATTTCTACTTTACTATTCCCTTCTATGTATGCTCTGTTTGCTAATGTCTTCTATTTTTGACCTCCTTCCCTAATTACCATGATTGCAATATGCTCTAATATGCTGTGCCCCTTTTCTCCTTCATGCATTTTTCCCTTCACTTACCTCCCCAGCATGCTCTTCTGGCCCAATAGACACCTATGGCCTAGTCACTTAAGCAATGTCTTTTGTCTGCTGCATAGTATTGTTTGCCCCCAAACACCCCCTAAAATATGCACAAATGTTTGCTGTGTGGTTTACTTCATGTAGAGCCCCCTTTTTTTTTTTTTTTTTGTGGGGGGGGGGGGGCAAACTCATTAGGTACCCCCTCCCCCAACTGCTCTGTCAGATGGTACCAATCCTCTATCTGCTGGCTTTCCCAAGGTCAATACACACTATATACCTACCTCTTTATAGTGGGCATCTTTAGGGATGAATTCTGCAAAGCATGTAGTGCAAGGGGCTGCCTCCATACTTTCCATTTCCTATTTTTTTGTGTTCTTTCCCTCCTATTAGCTTGCTTGGTAATTTCAGAATGTCACAATGTGCTTTCCTTTTTTTTTGGGGGGGGGGGGGGGGTTGAAATGTTATTTTATCTTTCCTGTGGGCTGCCAATAGTGTTAAGTAAGGAGGGTCTGGCCAAACTAGCACACATTATTGAGCCATTTGGCAATCAATGAAGTGCAGAGGGTTACCTGTCCAACCCCCCCCCCCAAAACCCTAGTTATTGGCAATGGCCCATCAGAAGTGGGGGGATTGATGGGGGGTGATTAATCTGTGAAGGGGAGCCTCTACTTTTCTGTGCAAATACTTTCCAGCCTCCAATTTTAAACAATGCTCTTGTTCCAAGATGTTGATTGTCTAATCTGCTTGCAATGTTTATGTGCAAAGTGACTAATTATTTTTTTCTTGTTTCACTCCACAGTTCCCTTCCACGCCACAGGAATGGCAGACTGTGGCCTCCCACTTTGCCAGCCGTTGGGACTTTCCTAACTGCGGAGGGGCAATTGATGGGAAACACGTCCGCATCGTCCCACCGCCCAACTCGGGGTCCTACTATTATAATTATAAAGGGTTTAATAGTGTAGTGATGTTGGCGGTGGTGTCGGCGACATATGAATTTATGTATGTGGACGTGGGGATGAACGGCCGGATCTCGGATGGTGGTGCCATTGCGCACACGGAGTTCTACTGGCATCTCCAAAGTGGCAGTCTGTGCTTGCCACCTCCAGAGGAGAATGCAGAAGGACTCCCCTTCGTCTTTGTTGCAGATGAAGCGTTTGCTTTGACTCCCCATCTGATGAGGCCGTTCCCGATGAGGACCCTCACCCCAGACCAGAGGGTCTTCAACTACAGGCTGTCCAGAGCTGAAAGAGTTGTTGAGAACACTTTTGGCATCCTGGCCAGCCGCTTCCGCCTGTTCTTGACGGCTATTAACTTGGCAGAATACAAACTCAACCACATAGTTCTTGCCTGTTGCATATTGCACAACTTCCTCAAAAGACATAACAGGAACTATGTGGTGCCCGTTGGCCCAGATGTGGAGGGCCCTCCAAATGCTGACCTCACAGCCCTTCAAGTGGCACGTCCAGGCTTGCCCCCTCTAAATGCCTGCGCGGTCCGCGAGCAATATATGGACTACTTTGTGGGTAGGGGGGGGGCCATTGCTCTGCCTGACGATGTGTGAGAGGCATTTTTTAATAAATCTTAGTTTTCAACCAACCTATGATTTCTTGTCATTTCCGTATTCTTTTTAGCTTATTTTACCTTGAATTTTTTTCCCTTTGCCTTCGACAGTGGGAATGCACTTTCTGGGCAAAAGGAGGTAACAGTCTCTTCTTCCCAAAAAGATTATTCTCATGTTGTGTGTTTGATACCTAATATTTGGTCTAGAGAAGGTTTGTAGTGCATAACTGACACCCAAAATACTCCTTTTCATCACCAGGTCAGACATGTGTGTATTCTCAAAAATGCTGTGCTTCTTCTTGCCCAAACTGACAACATCTTGGTTATTTACAACATTGTTTACAAACATTCCGCAATTGGTAAAACCAGGCATGGAGCAAAACAGAACCTAGGAACTAGGAAAGTTCAACTTTGTAAAGTGAAGACAAGATCAGACATGACTATATGTTCAAAGTGTGTTTGATCTTGCCTTCATCACATGGGGGGTCACCCCTGGAAAGTGGAAATTTAGAACATGCACACAATTTTGGTCTGAAAATGGTCATTAGATGGTAAAACACATGCCTAGAAGCTTCAAAAGTGCCATTTTCCATCATGGGGATGAATGGACGTTTTTTGGGGTGCAACCCCTTCACCACAACCACTTTCGTAGTTCGTAAAGTGGTTGCACCCCCAAAAAAACGTTGTCATTCATCCACCATGATGGGAGCTAGCACATGTGGACACAATGTGTGCATGTTCCAAATTTCACACAGTTCTTAAGTTGCAAATGTGTTCAGAAGCAGGCACAAATGTGTGTTAATTACTTGGTGCGTTTTCATATTTTTCCTAAAACATCAATGATGTTCTTCAATTTTTGTTAAACATCATTGATGTTTTGCTTTATGTAATCTAGATCTCTATTGCAGACCATTATCTCCCCGATGAGTACGTGGGCACTCTCTGTGGTAAAGTGCGATTTTTCTTCCACAACATCCACGTCACCTAAAAACCACAAACAAACAAAAATCGGGTGTTGGAAATGAGGCAGCCATACATTGATTAGCTTACCAGTAGCTGTGTTCTCCCACACTCACCTGTTGTGGTGACAAGTTCTCCAAGTTGATCTCTCCTTCCTCCTCCTCCTCCTCTGCTTCTGCTCTTTCCCCTTTTTTGGGAGGTGTTGGTTTTGGGGTTTCCTCAGACGGCCCAAGTTTTCGCTCCCCTATGAGAATGTACAAAAGGAAGATTTAGCAACACAATCTATTGAGGGCAGAAATAGGAAATTACAAACATTGCTTGAAAGTGAGGGACACTATTTTTGTTTGGCCAGTTACAAATGCCAACAACATGAATGTAGTCACTTTGTAAAGGTGCTAAACTTACTAGCTTTTTGGTAGAAGTTTGTCTGATGGAGACCCCCCTCTAGTATCCACTGGAGCACATGTGTGGAAAAGCATAATAAAAAGGGGGTTTGGGTGTCCCAGCACTAGTGCTCTAGAGTCCAGATGGGTAAACAGCTACTGAGTGACCTCTCCTTTACATTGAATAAATTTGGTTTACGCTCTTGATGACATCTCTAGTGAGAACAAACTTCCTTTCAATAAAAACTTCACCAAACCTCGTATTATAAGTGGCCGAACGATCGAGGTTGCGTACGATCGAATGGACACACACGATCATGACAGTGGCAGAAAGATCGAGGCTGAGTACGATCGAATGCACAGACGAACCTGAAAGTGGCCATTTTGGAATGTACAACTTTGTAAAAATCAAACCACATGGAGCAGTATGCAAGCAAGAAATCAAACACAAAACACAACTACTTACTTTTTTGAAGAATTCGCTTGATCTTTCTGTACTGATCGGCCTCCCTCAGTTTCAGGTCTGACCAGCGTTTCCTCAGTTGCTCCTTGAATCGTTGTACCCCAAAATGATTGTACAGCCTTCTCACAACTTTAGACATGATCTTGGCCTTGCGGACATTGGGGTTGAGGTAAGGCCCATACTTCCCATCATAGTCGCTCCTCTTTAATATGTCCACCATCTCCAACATTTCTCCAAATGACATATTGGAGGCCTTGAATTTCAGGCTCCGGGATCGGGACGTTTCTGCCTCCGGACTTTCCTTGTCCTCCTCCTCGTTGGTGGGATATTTGGGGCGCACCTGCTGTGTCCCTGCCATGTGCTCTCCCCACTGCGCCGTAAAGAGAATGGGTGGGGAATAGACGAGAAAGATCGTCAGGGGCGGGCGGAGTTTGACGCATGCGCACTGGATATAAAATGTCACACGCCTGTGTCGTAGCCACGATCTGGGAGACGAGGGGAGAGAAAGCTCACGCACGAGACGATCGCTAGAAACGAAGGTACAATTTGACGTTGGTACATAACTAGCCTAGACTGATTCGAACTTGAGGCTTCTTTATGGAGAAGATTAGGAGAGTTTAGCCTGACATAATTTATAGTGTTTTGTGTGGTGTTGTGTCTTGCAGAGATTATGAAGGGATTCAACGACGTGAGTTTTCTCCCCCTCTTCATTGCCAAATACAGGGAATTTCCCATTTTATGGCAGGCTAAACACCCCCATTACAGCATCAAAGCAAAGAGGCACACAGCCCTGGAGGAACTTGTGGAATTTGTCAAGCCAAGGTTCCCCACGGCAACTGTTGATGATATAAGAAAGAAAATTGTCAGCCTGAGGAGTGCGTATATCAGGGAGCGCAAGAAGGTCCGGAAGTCGGAAGAAACTGCAACTGCAGCAGATCAGGTCTATGCCCCCAAGCTCTGGTACTATCAGAGTCTACATTTTCTCAAAGACCAAGCTGATGTCACGGAGCCACTCTCGACTCCTCCTTCCACGCTTCCTTGCACGCAGGCCACCCCTGATGAGGCTTCCGAGGAGCAACCTGGGCCTTCCAGTATGGAAGAGGTGGAGGAGCCCAGCTTGTTCCAGGTATAGTAGTTTTGTTACCATTTATGTGAATAATGAATGATGTTCACTTAATTCAGGATCCCCAATTGCTTAGTTCCTAACGTGTTTGACATATCAACTGACAGTAGTGTTGGAGACAGTTGGGGCCAGAATCTAAACTGCAGGGCTGAGAATTGTATGGTTTTCTATTTGTAAACATTTTGCACCAGTCACTAGATGAGAATTGTGTGTGTTTGATGAACAAATAACTGAAACAATGTTCTTTTTTCATACACAGGAAGACCTCAGCCAGGAGGAGGCTGTGGAATGTGGCAGTCAGGAGGAGGCAGGGGTTAGTGGCAGCCAAGAGGTGGGTAGTGGCAGCCAAGAGGGGGGTAGGCCTCGGAGCCTGACTGACTCCCAAATCCCTCCCCTCCGCCTTCCCTACAGAAGGGCGAGAAGGGGGGGTGAGGCGGGAGAGTCAGCGCTCCGGATGATCAGAGAGGCTTCAGCCTCCCTACATGCCACACCCACCGACGAGGAGACCTTTGGCTCCGTGGTTGTCACTAAAATGAAGGGTATGGAGGTGAGGCAACGCAACATGTGTGAGGGGCTCATCCTCCATGTCCTAAATAAGGGGATGGCTGGGGAGATGACTCCCCTCACACATGTTTGCCATAGTTACCATGCTCCTCCTCCTCCTCCTCCTTCTGCCACCCCACCAGCACGACAGCCACAGCGTGCAAGGAAGCGTGCAAGGAAGACCTGAGAGTGCCGACCTGGATTCAGTCTGTTCTGAGAGAAGATGGAGCCTCTCGTAGTACCAGAGCCTGGGGACCTAGATGGCATCTGCTGCAGTTCCGGATGCTTTGGACTTCAGGACCAGATTGCACTCCCCTTATTATACGTACTCCTCAGGCCCCCAATTTTCTACGCTTGAAAATTGATGGTTGCCGTGGGGGTCCAAGGCTTTACAAATTCCACAAGTTTCACCATGGCTGCGTTCCTCTTTGGTTTGTTGCTGAGACCTAAATAAAGTTTTTTTTGATTTGAAATAATCATTGCCTATTGTGTTTTACTTTTCTACAATGACAGTTTTTCTTTGAGTAGGCTGGTACATTTTACTAATCATAAAGTATAATTAACAAGGTGCACCAACAACAAACAAACTCCTAGTAAATTTAAGCAACAAATACAAATGTTAATAATGTGGTTTTGCTAAGTTGAGACACACAACCCCCCTCCAAAAAATAAAATAAAAATCTCCTTCAAATATGTATTCACAAAAATAAAAAATAAAAAAAGACAAATCATGCTAAAAATATAACAAAGATTCTTTTACGATCTGAGTAAAAATAAACATGTAGTGTATAAATCCTGAAAAGTAATAAAGAACTAAGTTTGTGAGAAGTGCGGGTGAATAGGAGCAGCTAAAACATGTCATTCTTCTTGCATTGTAAAGAAAAAGAGAATGCGCTGCATTAAAGACATTTTAACATTGCAGCGTGACGAATGTGCTGTGTCGATTAGGAAAGGTAGTTTTACCTGACCGAGCGCTTCCGTCACAGAATTTCTTCTGAGCATACGTAGCACTTTGTCCGTCGGACAACCGTACACACGATCGGATTTGGTGTGATCGGACCGTGTTGTCGGAAAATCTATCCAGCAGGAGATAGGACTTTGTCCGTCGGACAATCCGACGTACACTGTCTGATGGTGCATACACACGGTCTGATTTTTCAACAACATTGTCCGATCGGACAGAATCCATGCAAAAATCCGACCGTGTGTATGGGGCTTAACTCCTAAAATCCTCTCAGCAGCACAGGAACCTGTCTATAGCAGAATGACGCTGTGTGCTGTGTGTCTGGACTATATATAGAGGCTGGGTCACATGCTGCACTGCCCAATCACAGCCATGCCATTAGTAGGCATGGCTGTGATGGCTTCTAAGGCCACACTAGTGAAACGATCGTCGATTGGCTGCCCTGCAGCTGTTAAAAAGGCGCCAATACAGCGCCGAACACCGGACCCGAACCCGAACTTACAGCCAATAGTTCGGGTTCGGGTCCGGGTCCCGAACACCCAAAAGTCCGGTACGGACCCGAACTTTACAGTTCGGGTTCACTCAACCCTAATCAGGACCCTTTCTGTATGATCATCCAGCTTCATCCATACATTTGGGATTTCCCAGAAACAACGGCTCACATCACTGCAGAGCAATAGATCACACACACTGCCACTGCCTATGAGAAAAGCACTTAACACATGGAGCCAACACCTAGGGGCTGTATATAGTGTAGTCATTTATTAAAGTTACTTTAAAATACACAAAATGTATGAAAATTGCATCCAGATTAGGGAAGAGCTTGGTGTTCGATTCAAACTCATGTTCGAATTGAACATCGGCCGTTCGCCTGTTCGACGAATCCAGAACTTTGTGGGCCGTTTGCACCAAATTAGTGTGACAGGAACGGCCCACAATGCACTGCGCCAGTCTCAGTGCATTGTTGGCTGATGATTGGCCAAGCATGCACTGTGACCCGCATGCTCAGCTAATCACAGCGCCGGCAGCGAGGAGAGGCAAAATTGGCCACAGGCAGGATGCCTGTGGCCAATTATAGTTCAGGGGGTTTAGTACATGCCCCACACTATATAAGGCCACCAGCGCGGCGGCCTTGTGTAGTATGTTGGCATGCAGGGAGAGAGCAGGATAGGCAGGGACAGTGTCAGTGCCAGCTGTGCTTTTTAACCTAGCGCTGTTACAGTGGGTGTAGTTTGCTTCCTGCACAGTATACACCTGAATCTACCCCCTCATTGCTGGTGTTGTGTAGTTCAGTTGTGCAACACAGGCATCTGCCTAATCTTCAGTGGGTGTAGTGTGCCTCCTGCACAGTATACACCTGAATCTACCCCCTCATTGCTGGTGTTGTGTAGTTCAGTTGTGCCACACTAAAGCATCTGCCTTATATTCAGTGAGTGTAGTGTGCCTCCTGCACAGTATACACCTGAATCTACCCCTCATTGCTGGTGTTGTGTAGTTCAGTTGTGCAACACAGGCATCTGCCTAATATTCAGTCGGTGTAGTGTAGCTCCTGCACAGTATACACCTGAATCTACCCCCTCATTGCTGGTGTTGTGTAGATCAGTTGTGCCACACTAAGGCATCTGCCTAATATTCAGTGGGTGTAGTGTGCCTCCTGCACAGTATACACCTGAATTTACCCCCTCATTGCTCTGGTGTTGTGTAGTTCAGTTGTGCCCCACTAAGGCATCTGCCTAATATTCAGTGGGTGTAGTGTGCCTCCTGCACAGTATACACCTGAATCTACCCCTCATTGCTGGTGTTGTGTAGTTCAGTTGTGCAACACAGGCATCTGCCTAATATTCAGTCGGTGTAGTGTAGCTCCTGCACAGTATACACCTGAATCTACCCCCTCATTGCTGGTGTTGTGTAGTTCAGTTGTGCCACACTAAGGCATCTGCCTAATATTCAGTGGGTGTAGTGTGCCTCCTGCACAGTATACACCTGGATTTACCCCCTCATTGCTCTGGTGTTGTGTAGTTCAGTTGTGCCCCACTAAGGCATCTGCCTAATATTCAGTGGGTGTAGTGTGCCCCCTGCACAGTATACACCTGAATCTACCCCCTCAATGCTGGTGTTGTGTAGTTCAGTTGTGCAACACAGGCACCTGCCTAATATTCAGTGGGTGTAGTGTGCCTCCTGCACAGTATACACCTGAATCTACCCCCTCATTGCTGGTGTTGTGTAGTAAAGTTGTGCCACACTAAGGCATCTGCCTAATATTCAGTGGGTGTAGTGTGCCTCCTGCACAGTATACACCTGAACCTACCCCCTCATTGCTGGTGTTGTGTAGTTCAGTTGTGCCACACTAAGGCATCTACCTAATATTCAGTGAGTGTAGTGTGCCTCCTGCACAGTATACACCTGAATCTACCCCTCGTTGCTGGTGTTGTGTAGTTCAGTTGTGCAACACAGGCATCTGCCTAATATTCAGTCGGTGTAGTGTAGCTCCTGCACAGTATACACCTGAATCTACCCCCTCATTGCTGGTGTTGTGTAGTTCAGTTGTGCAACACTAAGGCATCTGCCTAATATTCAGTAGGTGTAGTGTGCCTCCTGCACAGTATACACCTGAATCTACCCCCTCATTGCTGGTGTTGTGTAGTTCAGTTGTGCCACACTAAGGCATCTGCCTAATATTCAGTGGGTGTAGTGTGCCTCCTGCACAGTATACACCTGAATCTACCCCCTCATTGCTGGTGTTGTGTAGTTTGGTTGTGCAACAGAGCCATCTGCCTAATATTCAGTGGGTGTAGTGTGCCTCCTGCACAGTATACAGCTGAAGTTACCCCTTATTGCTGGTTTTCCCATCTCCCTGCAGGCCAATAGTATGTCTGGGAGGCCAACAAGGAGAGGCAGACAGTCACTAGCCAATAAAAGAGGGCAAGCAGGCTCTGTGTTTAGAGGCAACAGTGCTGGTCGTGGACGCGGTGCATCGTCATCAGCACGTGGCCATGGGACATGCTTGTCCTTATTTTCGGCAGCTTGACGTGTTGAGCCGCATCATGCCGAAGACTTGGTAGAGTGGATGACCAAGCCCTCCTCATCCTCCTCATCCTCTCTCACCTAGGCTCACGGTACTGGCAAAGCAGCTGCCAACGCGTCCTCTTCCCTCGTCTCAATGTCATCAGTCACTCCTTCCCTAGACCCACCATGTCCTCCTGAGGAGTCCCCCGAACTGTTTGACCACAGTGTTGGGTACATGCTCCTGGAGGATGCCCAGCGTTTTGAAGGCTCTGATTATGATACCCAGCTAGAGGAAGGCAGTAGCGTGAGCGCAGATAGAGGGGATGCTCAAGGACAGCAATCTGGCAGTCATGTTCCACCAGCTGCAGCATACTGCCAGGTTTGCTCCAGTGGTGAAGAGGGAGGGGATAATGAGGTCACTGACTCCACGTGGATGCCTGATAGGAGGGAGGAGGAGGCACATCTCCAATGAGGCAGGATGCCCTCCGGGGGGCAGCTTTAGGGCAGCACACCGCAGAGCTCCGCCTGTGCAGGGCGCTGCCTCTGCGCATTTTTTCAAAAGTTCTTTGGTGTGGCCCTTTTTTGATACGAGTGCATCAGATCGCACCGCTGCTATTTGCAACATATGTCTCAAGTGTATCTCGTGTGGCCAAAACATCAGCCGCTTGGGCACCACATGCTTGACTAGACATATGTTGACCTGCCATGCAGCTCGTTGGCAAGCGTACCTTAAAGACCCACACCAAAGAACAAAGCGGACCTCTCCTTGCTCCTCATCAGCTGGGATCTCCAACCCCACTATACCTTCAGTCCTCTCTGAAAGCTGCACTGAGAGGAATGAAGGTGTAGAATTAGGTGTGTCACAGCCAAGTACTTGCGGACACTCTGCTAGCAGTACACCGACGTCCGATTGTACCAGGCAAATTTCCCTGCCCCAGCTGCTGGACCGTCGAAAGAAGTTCACTCCCAGCCATCCACATGCCCAGCGGTTGAATGCTAGCTTGGCTAAATTGCTAGCACTTCAACTGCTGCCTTTTCAGTTGGTAGACTCTGCCCCCTTCAGTGAGTTTGTGCAATGTGCGGTTCCTCAGTGGCAGGTTCCAAAACGCCACTCTTTCTCACGGAAGGCGATTCCGGCTCTCTACCGGCATGTGGAAGGCAATGTCCATGCCTCGCTGGACAGGGCGGTCAGTAGTAAGGTGCATATTACCACTGACTCATGGTCCAGCAGGCATGGACAGGGATGTTATCTATCTTTCACGGCCCATTGGGTCACTCTTTTGGCAGCTGGGAAGGATGCAGGACAAGGTGCAGTAGTGTTTGAGGTTGTTCCGCCACCATGCCTCCAAAATGCTTCTACTGGTTTTGATACACCTCTCTCCTCCACCCCCTCCTCTTATTCTTCCTCCATGTCCTCTTCCTGTGCTTTGTCCTCGGAACCAGTGGTGCTCTATAGGCGTTCAAGGGGCTACGCAAGTACGCAGGCAAAAAGATGTCATGCCGTGCTTGCACTGGTGTGTTTGGGGGACAGGAGCCACACTGGGGCAAAGGTTCTGTCAGCTCTGCAGGGGCAGGCCGAGAGGTGGTTGACGCCACGCCAGCTTAAGCCAGGAATGGTGGTTTGCGACAATGGCACCAACCCCCTCTCTGCCCTGCGACAGGGACAACTGACCCATGTGCCCTGTGTGGCTCACGTCCTTAACCTGGTGGTGCAGCGGTTCTTGGGCAGGTACCCAGGCTTACTGGATGTCCTGAGGCAGGCCAGGAAAGTCTGTGTGCATTTCCGCCGATCATATAATGCCAGTGCTCGGCTGGGTGAGCTGCAAAAGGAGTTGAACCTGTCCAAGAACGGCCTTATATGTGACATGCCCACCAGGTGGAACTCAACGTTGGCCACGCAGCAGAGGGCGATCAATGAGTACCTGTGTGACTACGGCACCAGGACAGGGTCAGGGGAGCTCGGATTTTTTTCACCAGTGGGGCATGATCAGGGATTCATGCACTGTCCTGTCACCATTTGAGGAGGCCACGAGGAGGGTGAGCAGTGACAGTGCATGCATCAGTGACACTGTACCTCTTGTCCACCTGTTGGAGCATACGCTGCGTGGAATAATGGACAGGGCACTTGAGGCAGAACAGAGGCAGGAAGAGGAGGACTTCCTTGCCTCTCAAGGCCCCCTTTATCCAGACAGTGTTCCTTCTCTCCCACCCATCACACAGGAAGAGGATGAGGAGGATTGTGTCAGCATGGAGGTGGAGCCTGGCACTCAGCATCAGCAGCAGCAGTCTTTTAGGGATGATTTACAGTCCCAAGAAACTGGTGGACTTGTACGTGGCTGGGAGGAGGTGGCTGTGGATCATGTCATCCTTAGCGACCCAGAGGACTCTGGACCAAATGCGTCAGCTAACCTACACTGCATGGCCTCCCTGATCATGCAAAGCCTGCGGAAGGATCCTTGTATTCTTCGGATCAAGGAGAGGGACCATTACTGGCTGGCCACTCTCCTTGATCCACGGTACAAGGGTAAGGTTGCGGACCTTATCTTGCCGTCGCGAGGGAGCAGAGGATGAGACATCTCCGGTAGGCCTTGCAGAAAGGTCTGTGCAACGCGTTCCCAAAGACTGGGAGGTTACAAACTCCTGGCCTGTCCTGCATCCAGCGTTCTTTCGGAACGCACATTCAGTGCTGCTGGAGGCTTTGTCACCGATCATAGGGTGTGCCTGTCCACTGACTCGGTTGATCGACTGACCTTCATAAAGATGAATCAGTCTTGGATCACCACCAGCTACCAAGCACCTGAAGTTGATGTAACCGAATAATTTATTTTGAAATGTCACATCCCTTCAAGACTGCCTATGCTGATGCTGAGTGAATGTCCTGTTATGTTGATTGACTATCCTCTTCCTCATCAATGATCCTGATAATAGCTTGGAAGAACATTTTTGTTTCTGGGTGCCGCCACCAGTGGCTAAGGCCCAATTTTTCAGCCCCTGTTTAACAGGGGCATGTAATTACAATTTTTTATGCAATACTTTGCAGCAGGGCTCATTCCTGCACTCCAACTAGAGTATCTGGGAGAGGTTGCAGTGTCGTGGCACCAGCAGCAGTGCCTAAGGCCCAATTTTTCAGCCCCTGTTTAACAGGGGCATGTAATTACAATTGTTTATGCAATGCTTTGCAGCAGGGCTCATTCCTGCACTCCAACTAGAGTATCTGGGAGAGGTTGCAGTGTCGTGGCACCAGCACCAGTGCCTAAGGCCCAATTTTTCAGCCCCTGTTTAACAGGCGAGTGTAATTACAATTCTTTATCTAATAATTCACAGCAGGACCCATTCCTGCACCCACCAAGAGTAACTGTGAGGGCTTACAGTGATGTGGCAACACCACCACCACAACCACCACCACCAAAGGCCCAATTTTCCTGCCCCTGTTCAACAGGGGCATGCAATTACAATTCTTCATCTAATAATTCACAGCAGGGCCCATTCATGCACTCACAAAGAGTGTTTGTGAGGGCTTACAGTGTTGTAGCAGCACCACCACCAAAGGCCCAATTTTTCCTACCACTGTTCAACAATGGCATGTAATTACAATTCCTGATATAATAGTTCACAGCAGAGCGTTCCAGTGCCCACCAAGAGTAAGGCCCCTTTCACACTGGGGCGTTTTTCAGGCGCTACAGCGCTAAAAATAGCGCCTGTACAGCGCCTGAAAAAATCCGGCCCCATTCACTCCAGTGTGAAAGCTGAAGGGCTTTCACACTGGAGCGGTGCACTAGCAGGACGGTCAAAAAAGTCCTGCTAGCAGCATCTTTGGAGCGGTGAAGGAGCAGTGTATTCACTGCTCCTATACCGCTCCTACCCATTGAAATCAATGGGACACCGCAGCAATACTGCCGCAAAGCGCCTCTGCGGCGGCGCTTTGTGGGGGGTTTTAACCCTTTTTCGGCCACTAGTGGGGGCTAAAACCGCACCGCTAGCAGCCGAATACCGCGGCAAAAACGACTAAATATAGCGCTGCTTTACCGCCGACTTCGCTCCTGCCCCAGTGTGAAAGGGGCCTAACTGTGAGGGCTTACAGTGTTGTGGCAACATCAACATCTAAGGGGCAAATTTCTGCTGAGTATATACGGCAGGCCCCTACTTTCAAACATCCAACTTACAAAAGACTCCTACTTGCAAAGGGAAGAGGAAGTCTACCCCTAGGGAGGGAAATTCTCTCCTGTAAGAGTTAATATGGGAAAAATATGTCTCCTCTCTTCTGATGCTTTATCACCAATCCTTGTTTCAATAAAAAACCCAATTTTCCAAAAATATTTGTCATTGGGACGGAAAGTGAGGTGAAATGTTCTGAACAGGCGCACAGACAGCAAAACAAATTTTACAGGGATGATAACCCTTCCCTATGTTCTCCAAAAAGCTTAAAAATAGATTTTTTGTCTGGAGCTACACTTAACCACTTCAGCCCCGGACCAATTGGCAGCCAAAGGACCAGGCCCCTTTTTGCAATTCGGCACTGCGTCGCTTTAACTAACAATTGCGCGGTCATGCGACGTGGCTCCAAAACAAAATTGGCGTCCTTTTTTTCCCACAAATAGAGCTTTCTTTTGGTGGTATTTGATCGCCCCTGCGGTTTTTATTTTTTGCGCTATAAACAAAAATAGAGCGACAATTTTGAAAAAAATGCAATATTTTTTACTTTTTGCTATAATAAATATCCCCAAAAAATATATAAAAAAACATTTTTTTTCCTCAGTTTAGGCCGATACGTATTCTTCTACATATTTTTGGTAAAAAAAATCGCAATTAGCGATTATTGATTAGTTTGCGCAAAAGTTATAGCGTTTACAAAATAGGGGATAGTTTTATAGCATTTTTATTAATATTTTTTTTTTTATTAGTAATGGCGGCGATCAGCGATTTTTATTGTGACTGCGACATTTTGGCGGACACATCGGACATTTTTGACACATTTTTGGGACATTTGTCATTTATACAGCAATCACTGCTATTTAAATAGCACTGATTCCTATGTAAATGACAGTTGTAGTTAGGGGGTTAACCACTAGGGGGCGGGGAGGAGTCAGTGTGACGTGTTGTGTTTTTTTTTTACAGTAGGGGGGCGTGGCTGTACGTCTGACGTCATTGATCGGCGTTCCCGATGACAGGGAACCGCCGATCACTGACAGTCAGTGTAGGAAGCGTGGGGAGAGGTTTGTTTACATAGACCTCTCCCCGTTCTTCAGCTCCGTAACCCGATCGCGGGATACCAGCGGCGATCGGGTCCGCTGGTCCCGCGGCCGTGGTCACGGAGCTCCCGACCGGGCAGGCAAATTAAAGGGGACGTACAGGTACGTGCTTTTGCCTGCCCATGCCATTCTGTTGACGTATATCTACAGGAGGCGGTCGGGAAGCGGTTAAACATGTACCTGTTCCAAATGACAAACAGACACTACTTAAGAACAAACCTACAGCCCCTGTCTTGTTTGCACCGCCTGTATACTGCTTTTCAGAGTATATGGGTTTTAGGTATAGGGTTTTATTTTGGGTGCGGGGTTCCCCTTAATATCCATACAAGACCCAAAGAAGGGGCTGGTAATGGTCTGGGGTATGGGGGGGTGATGGGGTAGCCATGCCATTTTTCTTAAAGATTTTCATCCATATTGCCAGGACAAGACATTACATTAAAGCCGCAAGCAGTTTTAAATGGCTTTTTTTACTTTACAAATGTCATTTTGTGCAGGGACAGTTCTAAACACGGGAAACACATGCCACTTCACAGGCATACTTTAGACACCCCCCAGGTACGATATGTAAAGGAATATTTCAATTTTTTTTTCACTTTATGCATCATTAAAAAGACTGCTCCAGAAAAACGTCCATTTTTAAAACTTCTTTTTGCATTGATACATGTCCCCTGTGGCAGGACCCGGGTCTCCAAACCCTTTTTAGGACAATGACATGCATATTAGCTGTTATAATTAGCACTTTAGATTTCTAACGTTCGCATCCATTGTATTTAATAGGGTTCTAATGTTCGCGCAAACTTTCGGTCCGTTCGCAGGTTCTGGTGCGAACCGAACTGGGGGTGTTCGGCTCATCCCTAATCCAGATGCCAAATAATACAAGCAGGTAGCAGTGCACTTACTAAGATGGCCGCCAGTTCCGAGATCAGAAGTGACAGTGTGACATCGGTGAGGCGGAGCTAACCATATACCATTTTTTTTCTAGTATATTAAAAAAAATTATGAAAAACTTTTTGAATTAATTATTATTTATTTTTCATAAATATTTTATTGTTAGCTTACTGTATGTAAACAAAGAAAATGTGTACTTCCCATAACAGTGATTCAATCTCACTCATCACTTTAGCAAATGAATGAGGAGGACTTGCTGCTGTCTCGGGGGCCAGCAGGTACCTTTGTCTACTGTCTCTATCACTATGAGACAGAGGTAGCAGGAGGTTGAAGAGAATTATGAAGAGAAGGGAAAGGGTTGGGGTGCTGTCCGTGATAAGGAGGAGGAACAAGCTCACTTTCATTAAATGTATCTGTCTTGGGTTATCAATGAAAACCCTTCTGGTGATATTGCAAACTAAACTTTAACAGTCATCCTGACCAGAAAAGAAAATTATACCTTCCACCATTAATAGCTCCTGCCACCTCTCTTGGCCTATTCTAGTATTTCAATACTATATAAGTGGCACATCATTTTTTTACAGATTGGCCTCAACAAATGTCTTATGTTTTCCCAATTATTTCCAAAATATTCAAAAAGTTTATTTTTTGAATATTTTGGAAATAATTGGGAATATAAAGATTGGAGGGAGATCTAGGAATGCAGAGTTGTGCTTTTGAAGAGTGTTGTTTGTGCACTCTGTTTTGACATTCTTTAAAATTTCAATGACAATGCAGTGAATTACAATGAAACAAAGTAGCTCACAAACTATACTATTCAACTGTTTTGCTAATGGCCAAGTTGCATGAAGTTGAGGGTTTTAACTATTTTAACTATTTTTATTAGGAAGAAACATTCCCTAGCCTAAAAACTTTTTTCTCTCAAGCGACTGGTGGAAGTAACAGCAACAACAGATCTAAAAATCTGTTGTTGCTGTTACTTCCACCAGTCGCTTGAGAGAAAAAAGTTTTTCAGCCAAAACTACCTCTAAAAATGTCCTTTTTACAAATTGTAAAGAAACATATCGGGTGCTGTTGTTTTGTGTTTTAGCCAAGCTAAATGTAAATGTTGAAAAATAAATTACACATCCAAAATATGTGATCCCAGAATATGGTGTCTCTGTTGGTGCTTTTTGTTTTTTCCATTTTGCCTTCAAAGCCGCATTCCAAAAACCCTTTCCTCACTGTAGGGTATTTTTTTCATGTTTGGTTTCTAAAATGTCCCCTATTGAAGTACCCATCACCCCCTGTATTTTATTGACAATAGTTTGCCTATTATATTACATTCATATTTTGTTATGATGGCAGAGAGCCTTCCCCAAAGTCAAAACATAACAATCAGTGCTGCCGGCTATAGCCAAAGGCACTGATCGATGGCTTAGGAGGCTGTCTATTACTTTAAAGCAGGGGCAGGCAACCTTTCAGAGGTTGAGATCTACTAGACAGCACGAAGAACACATAGTGTGTCACAGTAGTGTCCTCTGCCCCCCCCCACACACACACAAAGTAGTGTCTTTTGCCCCTCCATAGTAGTGTTCTCTGCCCCTCCACCCCAAACAGTAGTGTCCTCTGCCCCCCTTCACATCACCCCCTCCCCACTGTAGTGTCCTCTGCCCCCCAAACTCCTCATAGCAGTGTCCTCTGCCCCCTTCACATCATCCCCCCCCCCCGGTAGTGTCCTTTACCCCTCTGTTCCAATTGCAGTGTTCTCTGCCACCTTCACATCGTCACCCCCCCCTGTTGTGTCCTCTGCCCCCATAGCAATCTCTGCTCAGTGAAGATGAGAGCTGTGCTGGCTGGGGGGAAACCTGGCAAAGCGGGGCCTTGTTCGCAATCTACCTGTCAGCTGCTCGCACTTGGCGGGCAGATCGCGATCAGATCCCTAGGCTTAGCAGGAGGGAGTAGATAGAACAAGGTTCAACTTTTTTGGGACAGTTGAGATTTACATACACATTCAGTTGCCTATATTCTGGATCTAATAATCATTTAGATGTGTGGTTTTCACTGAGTGCAACCTCAGCTTGTAAATTTAGCATATATTGCTAAGTTTAAATTGCTCCAATTAGGTATAATTTGATCACATTTTAGTTGAAGAGGAAGAAAATATTTGGAAAACTCCCTAAATTAGCATCACTAAATATTCTCAGGAGCTTGCACACTATAAAAAAAAATCAGTTTATAAAATTCTATATTTTTTTTTTTGTCCACCACCTTGCCTGCTTCATGGGTTAAACTTCATGCCACTGCACCCCAAGAAAAAATATACAAAATTCACTTTTTCTGAATCTTTTGATACCATCTACTAATGGCTGACTTGGTGTACCTTTTTCAATCATCACTTGGTAATATATACATTTTTTTTTATTAGTCTTTCTCCCTAGTCCAATGTCCATTTGAATGACTCTCAACATTTTATGGAAAAATAACTATTGGATTGGATATTGATAATTTCCTGTGTTGTTGGTTAGCCCTGTAAGAAGATCTCTGTTTTTATCAAATGAATGAAAAATTAAGAGGTTTTAAGCTGACCAGCTAAAGGTCAGGGGAAAGCCGTAAACATATCTGCATTAAATGTATCATCCCATACATTTTATTGTGGCTTTATTCCACAATGTTTGGGCTGTACTGCTATACTGTACCTTCACCAGCTGGAAGGAAGTGGGGTCACCAATTAAAAAAGAAACGCCTTGTGTGACTTGAATATTGTAGGCAACATTTGGTTTAAGTCAATGCTATGCCCAACAAAAATATAAGTATGCCCTTTCCTACTTGGTGGTAGAGTTGTCACCCCATGCCTTTAAACCCAAACACATATTAATTACACAGGTTCTGATGCAAATTGTATGCAGATAAGGCACTAAGTGAGTTTAATTACCACCTTAATCAGCCACAGAACCTGTGTAATTAATATGTGTTTGGTTTTAAAGGGATGAGGTGGCAACCCTACTTGGTGGTTGGGTGCATTTGACCAAGCCCCTCTTTTTGCACTAATGTATACTCATAAAAATGTATTATGCAAATCAGGTTGGTTTTCATTTCCAGTGAAGTTCTTTGGAGACAATTTTTGGCATCCAATCCATAACCTTATTAGTTATGCTGTTGGTTTAAATGTTGTTAGGGCAATATTTCTTCTAATTCAGTATTTCTGTATTATTTAAAAGATAAGCATATAAAAAGTCTAAATGGCATATGCCATGTAGTGTCACTCAATGTAATTAGTTACTAATCACCTTGTAAGTAGTATGAATTTAACAATTAGCTGTCGACATATGACAATATAAATTCTTGTATTTATTCATCAAAAACATACCAAAAAGCAGTTATAATTCTTATTTTATGCAGGAAAAAAAGTGAATGTATTTGTTTTAATTTAAATACATTAAAATAGCACAATCTACTATAACACCAATTATTGCACAAATTGCATATTGTTTACATTACTTTTTTAAATATATATCGTTTCTCTAATGCTTGCTTTTTTCTGATGTGATACTTGCGTTTTTTTTTTTTTTTTTTTCGTGCTGTACAAGAAAATCTGATTTCAATTTAATAAGTAAATAAAATTATAGGTGGCAGTTACAATATCTCACATTGAGAAACAGTCCAAAACCTGGGTGACAGATATTGACTGTTTGCCGATACAAGTGCCTACAAAGTAGGAGGATCTCAATTAATTTTAGTGTGAAATCATAATTAAATATAATTTCTTGCAGTGTAGATCAGATTTACATCACAGCAGCACTTTTTCTTTCTCAGACTACAGTAATCCTGCACCAGGAATCATGCTCTAAGATGTTCTATGCCTTTGTGTTCTTTGGGATACATCCCGTCCATGCAAACAATTAAAAAAAGGAGTCCTTCCAGTGTATCGTCCTAGTTTGTGCCCTCTGGTGCTTTCCAATCCATTTCAAAGGCTGCATGAAACCAATCTTCTCCACATTTTCTTCTCCTATTGTTCTTATTCATCAGAAAGAAAAACAAAAACAGCTTTAGAACTGTAGCTTACGCTATCTGTCAACAACAACAGACTTTTTTCTTTCTTTTATACTCCTTGCAGAATTAAATCCCATTGCCTCCGCCCCCTTCATATTTTATTGTCTCTTTTTTCAGTGGTAAATGGTAATTAGAGTCAATAATCTTTTGCTGAGAGAGCACCTTGTCCTCACAGTGTTTATATCACCATCAAAGATCTGCCTTTAGGCCCTGGTGTGTTAATAATTTAAGGTGTGCACAGCCTAGTTATAGCAGGAAGCCTAGTTATTGAGTTTGTAAACCAGCTGATGATTTATAGGAACACCTTGCATGAGTCATGCTCATTAAATAAAATACTTCAGTTTAATAAGGAACATGGGGTAAACAGCTCTTCTCATTACAGACTGAGCGGGCAATTGAAAATTGTTGAGCTTTTGTCACTATTTGTGCCATTTCGGCTTTGTCTTAATTGTGCAGGCGGGATATGTGTGTGTATGTGTTTTTTTTTTTTTGCTGTCTCTAAGCTGGAAGTGTTTAAGTATTCAATAGTTTCCCACACCAACTTAACATAACTTACAGCCTTCAGTTGCTCAAAAAAGTAAAACCCTTTAAACTGAGCAGCTAAGTGAAAAAGCAGAACATATTCTGACAGTTATACGTTCTATACACATTAAATCACCTTTTCTTACAGATATGATTTATTTTTCTCTTTTGTTGCATACAAAAATTAGGATCACAAAAAAACAGCATTTACTAGTTTGTGGTGGCAAACTACAGTTTATTTTTTATTTTATTTTTTGTTATATGACTAGGCTTCAAAGAGTGTCAGAGTCATCACACATGGGTCTGCTCCATCCTTAACTTAAAATAATTTCTCTTTTTGCTATAGGTATGCCAATGGCTTTTACATCATTTATATGTAACTGCTTTGATCACTACTATGATGAGAATTACTTCTTTATAAAATAAAACAATTTGCAATTAGAAAGGAATATTTTATATTTTTAGGATATTTTAGGAAGATATTTATTAACATTTAATAGATTCTCATTTTTTAAATGCAGAGTGGTTGATTTACTAAAGGCAAAAAAGTTGTTTACTTTGCAAGGAAAGTTGCACTTTGTAAGGGAATTTTCCCCATAGCCTATTAAATGTGGTGAAATTTCACTTTGCAAAGAATACTCAATCACGCGCAAGGAAATATTTTTGATTTAACATGGTTGGATGATGGATGTCTCATTCATCAAGCTCTGGGAAAAATTCCCTTGCAAAGTGAATAGCGTATTTTCCTTTGGCAAATCAACTCCAAAGTGTATTTTTAGTCTCAACCTGCTATGGAACTTCCTGAATTGATATAGTGAATATAGATGGGCTGAACTACCCCCCAGAACTCAGAACAGGGGAAAAGTTCTAATCCAAATGGCGAACCCCATTGAAGTCTATGGGAGTCTAACAGGAAGAATCAAAAGTGCCCATTTTGAAGGGTATTATGCAAGTAATTGGCCATAAAAAGGCTATGGGGGTCCGGGTACCGCACTGGGGGACATGTATCAATGCAAACAAACTTTACAAAAACAATCACTTTTTTCAGCAGCAGTGATTTTAATGATGCTTAAAGTGCAACAATAAAAATGAAAAAATCCTTTAAATCTAGTGCCTCGGGTTCCTCTTAGTCTGCCTGCAGAATGGCACATCTGTACTGTGGATAGAACTTACTGAAGCAAAACTGATATTATCGCCCCCCCCCCCCCCCCTACCTGACCTGACAGGCAGCATTCCCAGATAAGTGTCTGCTATGGGTTTTTTTTGGGGGGGGGGGGGGGCCTATGCCGCTTTAAAAAAATATATATATTTTGGTGTGCCTCAGAGGCAGCCATGGTGCCAAGAGTCACTATCCCCATTCTGGGCCTGTCATATTGGGCCATCTCTAGAGAGACTGCCTCAATCATACACAGTGGAAAAAAATTACGGTAACTAGAAGGCCCCCACTGCCAAAAATCTAGCAGTGGGGCAGCAAAGTGGGACAACTCTCTTTCAAACAACCAGAGATGTGGATGAAGAAGCTGAAGAGATACAAATCCCTGACTTGACTTGAGGAGGGCTTTAGAGTAGGCCTTAGGTAAACCTTTTTCATGTACTGGAAGAGTATAATAGAATACAGATAAACAATCCAGTGGTTCCCCCCAATAAAGACATTACAGTTATAGAGGTGGCGATTTATGCAAAGAGGTCTGTTCCAGTTTGTTGAACAAGTCTGTTGACACTGTGTGGTCTGTACTGTGTCAATGGTGCATAGGCCTGAATTCTACCTCTGGCTTGGCACACATCTCCCCCAATGTAAGTAGTGACCATCAACTTCTTTGCACTCGACTTGTCAAACTGTAGATACCATCTAATTTTAGTGATGGTGGACCGCTTTACTATGTTTGGGGTGTTTGTACTGACCCATTAGCAGACCACCATTCAGTTCAGGCACCATGTTTCAAAAGCATGTTCAAACAATGGTTACGCTCACTAAGCATTAAGAAGTCGCACCCCCTTACCCTGTACCACCCAAAGGGCAGGTTACATGAGAGAAGTTCATACAGACTCTGATACAACTGCTGAGAGGTTTATTACATAAGAAAAAAAAGGACCCTTTAGTTGTAGACATGGTATGGAAATACAACCATACAGTACGTTTCTCAACAGGCTGCTCACACTACCATGTTTTGTTTGGCCTTATGAATGAATTTAAATGCACTCTGATTTCCTGGACTTGGCAGTGGAAAAGATGCCTGTCTAAAATCTATCCGATTTTCAACTTGGGAACAGAGTGCTAGTCTGTTGTAAAAGCATTTGGAGTTAGAGCTGTCCTACAAAAGCCATTATGAGGTGTGCCAGTCTACAATATCCAGAGATAAGGAACTAAAGAAAAAACAGAGAGGATGAACTGGAAACACCCTAAACCCATTGAGACCCCAAAAGGGGGATTTCAAAGAACCTATCCAAGTTCATGAGCCACATTACCATATATCATATCATTGGTGGCTGTCTCCTGCTCTTCCACCATTATCTATAAGACCTCCAGGAAAGCCATAGATCCCAGCAATATTACATAGCCCAATGATCAGTGAGCTCAGGTCCATGCCCCCACTATAGAGACCCCTGAACCACCATCCACTGATGTGCCTGGACACTTCTCCTCCTGTACCGGAAGATGTAACTGGGACTCAACCCCTGAGGTGCTCCCAGAAACCAGCTATTGGGAGACTCCCTGGTCTGCAAATTTGCCAAGGACAGCTGGTTCAAGTGAGGTGGAGTGTAGCAAAGCTCAGATTTACATGCTCAGATGCAGGCAAGGGCTTCCTTTGCTCCATTTCTCACAACTCCTTGGGTTCCTTAACATGCCCAGGGAAGATAGGCTTCTCTGATTCTCTCATTCAACAGCTCATAGAGGCCACACCTGGTAGGAGAGGGGTAGCTGGACAAGTTTTAAGCTGCTGGGTAATAGTCCCTCCCCTGTCAGAACTGGTATGCAGGCAGCAGACAGGAGCCTAATGCAGCCAGCTTTGCCACAAGACCCAGCCTCTCCCCAATTGCTACCACAGTAATACAGTTTTCAGTGGAATGGCACTTCATCCTTTGGCCCTGGATCCCTCCAGTCGTTCTCCTGTATTACCAAAGCCACCCTGAACTTTAATTTATTTTAAGCTGTTAATGAGGCTAGTCGCAAGTAGTTGTGTTCTGTGCTATTTTACTGAAGTATAGGCTCTTCTCACTTAACGACCAGGTTCCATTCCAGCGACTAGGTCGTTAAACGAATTGGTCGTTAAACGAGGAGCCACAAGTAATCAATATTTTAAGCATTCTTTACTACTGTACTGTATTGTGAAAAAAGGTCTAAACACAAAACTCCAGCTTAATAACGTTGTTTTAATTTGCATAAGTACAGAACACAAACGAAAATTCTGTACTGTCCTGTACAATACAATAATGTATAGCATGTCGTTGGGTGGAGAGAGCTGGTCATAAGTCTGAGCGGTTGTTAAACAGGTAAGTCTTTAAATGTGGAGTATCTGTAATGATTCTCAGATTGACTCTGCTGATTTTGCAATGCAGCCACCTGTTACTCTGAATAAGTCAGAGAAATTGCTGTAAAGAGCCCATGTATGTACAGCTTTTGTATGTTTGTATGACTTTTATTATTATGCTGTGTATGCATGCTTTTTTGCAATTCTGAACCTGTTTTGCATTATTACTCCTTCTAACTTTGCACCTCTTTATTAAACTGCAAAATACAGTTTCTCCCTGTCTGATCATTTGGATAATTACCCTTTGTGTTACATCAGTACTGACTGTGTCACTGTAAAAATATTTCTGCTTGTGTCAGTGCACTACTAAGTGTGTCACCATGGACATGTTTCTGCTTGTGTCCATATGCTACTGACTGTGATATTGCAGAAATATTTCTGCTTTTGTGAGTATGGTTCTGACTGAGACACTGCAGACATGTTTCTGGTTTTGTCAGTGCGGTACGAAGTGCGTCACTGTAAACATGTTTCTGCTTGTATCAGTACAGTGCTGACTGCATCACTGCAGAAATTTTCATATTGTGTCAGTATGGTATTGCATACTTACCAACTGTCCCGAATTTCCTGGGACATTCCTGGGATTTAGACTCTTTTCCCGATTTTATTGTTTCCTGGGAAATGTCCAGAGAAATCCGGTTTTCCAAATTTTTCGCCGCCACTAGAGGTCTGCGGCCGGCGGAGACAGTGTCAATACAGTGCTGCTGGTTGGTGTGGCCATATCAGTATGGCAGTTTTGTTGCCTTTTTGCTTGTGATTGTGTTAGTTTGGTTTTAATATTTTTTCTGTGTGTTGTTTGTGTGCTGGGGGAGTGGGGTGCAACAGTTTAAACCCAGCCCCACCTGCACCTTCAGATTTCTGCTCTGACTGCCATGACTTGTGTCCCCTGATAAAAATTACCTTGTGCACCTCCTGTCTTCTGCTCTCCAATTGATGCCCTACCTGATGCATTGTGCCTACCACCAGCTGCCAGATCTGCTGTCTTCTCACCATAATATATATTGCCTGATTTGACTACAAGCAGCTGCTGTACCTTCTGCTGTCAGTCTGCAACTTACTGCAGCACCATTTTCCCTTGCCTACTTCTGGCATGTCACTTTTCTGTTTTTAAGGTGATTGCAGCCCTATTACATTATTGAAGACATCTGTCACTTAATTAGAAAATTTAAATATATATTGTATGGGTAGGGTCACTGGGTAGGGTCACTCTCCCTATTTGCCTGGTGATCATGGTAACAGGTAGGGGAACTGATTGCAATTGTCAAATTTTACAGTTTCCACTAAACAAATCTTGCAATAGGGTTGTGTGTTCTAGTATCATCTGTCTGAGATGAGATTTCTAAGAGGGATTTTCCCTCACTTTGGAGAGATTTGCTACACTTCTTTTTATGTCTCTGTGACACAAAGTGAAGGAAAATTTCCCCAATGGGACACGTAAAAAAAAAACGACACAGCTATTTGCTATATACTTTATCCAAAAAAAAAAAAAAAAAAAATTGGCTTTAGATATACTTTAAATACAATGTGGGCATAATATCTTCCTGAAGAAAAATAGCTTCCTTTCCACTTGCTTCTTGAAGGTCTCATCTGTGGATATCACTTTTTGCAAGGCATCACAACATATTGTGGTGAGTTTGCAGAACATTTAAAATGTAAAAATGTCTCTGAAATAGTACCTGAGTGGTACAACTACTTTGGAGTTCTGGGCAGTTCCTCCTTCTGTTACATTCAGTGTAAAATAAATGAAAAGGCTGGTATGCAGAGAGGGATTCCCTTGTCAAGTGTTAAGCCCCAAAAGCTACAGCACAGAGATCTCAACATCTACAGGAATAGAAAATGTTCAGTGGTTTAACTTTTTAGCATCCACAAAAACTAGAAATATTAGGATTGGACTGATCCTTTAAATGGCTGACTGGTCTCCGCTCCTGAATGTCCATTTGCAGTTAGAATAATTTGTTGTGCTTTTGTACTCGATAACCTAAAGTGCTACCAGTACTGATTACACCGTGTATTTCCTTGTTTTCATTACCTGCTGACAGATTGTGACAGAATTAGTCATCCTTACCAATAGTGTTTATGGTTCATTCACCTAACACAGACACAAATGTGTGGTATCATGTGAAAGAAAATTTCCAAGTCTTAGTTCAATGAGATCTACTGTGCATTTTTATGTCAATGGAAAAATATCAAATACATGTATTTTACATAGGATAAAGGTTTTTCATGGTATGGATCGAAAAAGCAAAACTAGGAGTTTTCATTTACCCAATATTTTGGAGAGAATATGAAGATCTAGGTGAAAATTTTACCATGTTGGTAAAAATAATGCATTAGAGTCAATAGGAATGCAACATTAGGATAATTTTTTGAGTTTTTTTAAGTGTGCAATGGTCTTTTAATGTCTCACAAGGGTTACGAAAGCTCCTTTTATCTATTCTGAACTTGTCTTGTGCCAAAAAATGTCCTTAACAGTTTCTACTTTGGGGAAATTTCTTCAGTAGCTAAATCAGTTTAGTCTAAATCCCTCCACTCATGCCCTGACATGGTGTGACAAACAGTCCCTTTCGGCCCATGGAAACACATGGATTGAATTTACCTGTCTCCTAGGTTATGCCATTTTATAAGATAAACTGGTTGTAGTGATGGCTCTTTAGGAGCATACAGAGGGTTGTTTTTGGGAAGGTTGCATGCAGGGAAGATACATGTCTACAGGTTAGAGTGGCCAGGAGGGTAAATAGGTTTTTGGTTGTTTATTAATCTGTGATTCCTCACCTCTGCGAGGGAACCTCTTTGTTTGGTCAAGTTTGCTGCAACACTGACTAATAAAATAAACATGGGAAAGAAGCCCTTAAACACACTTTGGCACCTGGGTTACCTCTCTGCAAGTTCTCTGCTTGAAGCTGTTTAGGGAGGAGCTCAGGCAAGTTTGGGAACAAATCCAAACTCACCTAAGATATCCCGCCAGGATGCTGTCAAAGTGGATAGCCGATCATAGGTGGCAGAGGCGTGCTCAACTGCACGTATACAAGGGTCATGTTTATGTGTGGCTTCAGGGCAGGGAACTCTCCCGCCACCTATTATCCTATGATTGGCTGTCTGCATTAACAACTTCCTTGCAAGATAGCTGAGGCAGGTTCAGACTCATGTTTTAACACACCTAAGCTCGTCCCTTAAGCTGATCACCCACAATGGATAAAAATCAGCCAGACTGGACAATGGTGAATATTTCTGGGTAACTTGCGACATTGAGACATTCTCTAAGAAAACATGAAGCATTTTTAAACCATTATACTGGCAGGTCCATACATTGTATGGACCTGAGAGTGGGGAGTATGGGTTACACACACTCCCGGTGGCTGCAGCCACCAGGAGTATATGTATATCTGGCAAGCTGACTTCTGGCTGTCAGATGGAAGCAATCCGTTGGCTATGCAGCCACCAAATTACTTCCGAACCCTCCAGCGTGCCCAGCCATGCATTCCAGGAATGGCATGGCAAGTGCTGCTGGGTAGAGGGGAGGGATGTGAATAGACAACCCCCACATACGCCCATGTACAAATTTAGATGCATGCTTCAGGGGCACCTATGCATGAAAAGATGATTGTGATACACATGCTACATATCACCACACACGCCAGAGTGAGAACAATAATTTTAGTACTAGGGCTCCTGCATAACTCTGAACTGATGGCCTATTGGGGCTTTTAAAGAGTTGCCTATGAAAAATATAGGATACTGAAGTGTATCGCCATTTCACAGGTGCAATACAATTTAAGATTTGGCATGTTGGGTAGCTATTTACTCAGTACAACCTCATTTGTATTTTACCAAATAGTTGGGTAAATTATTGGGTTTGTGTGCCCTAAAAAAAATTTGGTGTATTTTTTAATGACATTTTTGTTCCAAAGACCTTTGTGCTAATATTGTGTAACATAAATTGAATCTGTCACTCTTTTCTTCTCTAGGGTATCTGCTTTCATATAATATATATAATTGTGGGGGGGGGGGGGGTTAATGCAAACTTAATGCAAACCTTAGGGCTAAAATGACTTTTTAACCTCCTTGGCGGTATTCCCGAGTGTGGCTCGGGGGGGAACCTTAAGTATCATTAGCGGTAACCCAGAGCCACACTCGGGACTGCATCACAGGATCTTGAAAGAGGTGACTTACCTTGTCCCCACGATCCCGCAATGTACTCCCGCTGTGTCCGGTGGCCGGATCTTCCGTCCGATGCTCTGTGTGTTCCAGCTTCCCTTCCCTGCGAGACACAGGGAGGTGGAACTGGCAGCAAATTCTAAATGTATAAATCCCAACATACACAATACATTGTACTCTTACTGGATTATATTACTGTATCAAATCATTTGACCTCAGTTTGTCCCCAGTGCTTTGTCCAGTGCCCTTCCCTGCAGTTTTACTGTTCTTCCTGCGTGGAAACTGGAGAACAACCATGGCATCCAAAAAGCGTGCCTCTACATTTAAAGCGGTTTATGACCTGCTGAAAAACAGCGATAGCAATACAGAATCACTGGCAGAATTGAGTGAAATGGATTCGTGGGGGAATTCATCATTAGACACAGAATGTGATTTCAGTGACGATCATGCAACTGAGCTCAGTGATGTGCGGACTTTGTGCTCTATTGACTGCGGTATGGATCACGCAGCATCCCCAAGATTCCCATTTACTGCAGCACCTGGTATAAAAGTGGATTTTGAAGATGACAACTCCTTGGCATACCTACAACTATTTTTGACAGATTGAAAAGGTTATTGAAAAAATAGTTACGGCGACAAACCGGTACCAAGAGCAACAAGCTGCTTCGCATCGGTTTTAAAGAAGTAGAAAGTGGGAACCAGTGACCAAAGATGACATTTGGAAATGGCCTAATAATTCTTCAGGAAGTGGTGGGGAAAGAGACGCGGTGTAACGTTTGATGCTTTGGCCAATCACAAAGCCATCATCAGGAAGTGGACCACTTCCTGATGATGGCTTTGTGATAGGCCAAAACGTCGAAGGTTACACTGCAGCATCGTGTCTCTTCCGCCCATACCAAACTATCCGGGAATCGAGCAGAATGCCGCAAATGATGGCTTTCCTTATCAGGGCCGATTACCATTAACAATCACCTGCTATACACACCGGGTGCCAGGACTATAAGGCACTTTTAAATGTGAGTGGAACTATTTTAATCTGTGTATTCAATAAGGCTGGTTTTACGGCATTGCGCAATGAAGGTTTTCCTTTGTCATTTCCATCTATATTTATGAGGTGCACTCTTGCAAGAGACGTCATTTCAACAGGCTCCCCAGGGGTATCCCCACATGCCTATTAGACCATACTAGGGATAGTTGGTCAACATCCAGGGTGAGTGGATCTTTGTGGGGCACCCAGTCTGAACACCATTGCACAGGAGATGTCAATTTATGCACAAGCACTTCATTTCATCACCTAATGAGACTTTATTAACCCTCTGTGTGTTATGCAATTTGTTTGCGTGTTCTGTTTTTTTTGCATGTTCTGCATGTTTTACATGAATTTGATCAACCCTAAGCGCAGCAAAGTGTTTTTACATTCCTTCTTTGCCATTTTCTTACTAGCGAGCTTTTTTACTGCAGCTGGAGTTTGATGATCAGTTCTTTTATCCAAAGGTGCTAAGGTTTATATTTCTCAGTGGTGGGGAAATCCCTGCAGAAGTGGTATTGGACAACCAATAAATTACTTGCCACTCCATTCTTTGGCATGGTCATGTCAGCGTACAAATTTTCCTTGAGAATGAAATATTTACATTTTGAAAACAATGAAGAATTTGATGAAACTACTTATCCAGCACCAAAACTCAAGAAAATTTGGGAAGTATATCAAATGATTCTGAAGAATTTCCAACGAAGTTATGTGCCAGATAGAGCCATCAACATAGATGAAAGTTTAATGGCCTACAAGGGAAGGCTCAGCTGGATACAATACATGGCATCAAAGAGAGCACGATTTGACGTAAAATCCTTCACGCTATGCAAATCAACAACTGGCTACATTTGGAATTCAGTCCTATACACTGGGAAAGGAACCAAATTCAAAATACAGCAATTATGGAATGGCAACATCTTTTGTTCTTTCACTGATTGAGACATTGCTAAATCAGGGCTATTGTGTAACTACAGACAACTTTTACACATCTCCTGAACTTTATGAGTTCTTTCTGCAGAACAAAATGGATGCCTATGTAACCATTAGGGCTAACCAATCTAATCTTACCAAGACTGGAGAAATGGTTGCCTAGCAGAAAGGCAAAATTATGGCACTGCGATGGCGTGACAAAAAAGATGTGTGCCTAATGAGTACAATCCATAATACCTCCACTGTCTTGGTATGAACAAAAGGTGGGAAAGACATCATGAAGCCACGTAGTGATAGACTACAACAACACCATGAGAGGTGTTGACAGAGCCAACCAAGCAATGACATTCTATCCAGCAATGAAGAAAAAAAGTACTACAAGAAGATCTATAGGCATCTTCTTGAGTAGGGATGAGCCGAACACCCCCTGTTCGTTTCGCACCAGAACCTGCGAACAGACCTAAAGTTTGTGTGAACTTTAGAACCCTATTAAAGTCTATGGTACTCGAACGTTCAAAATCAAAAGTGCTAATTTTAAAGGCTAATATGCAAGTTATTGTCATAAAAAGTGTTTGGGGACCTGGGTCCTGCCCCAGGGGACATGTATCAATGCAAAAAAAAGTTTTAAAAACGGCAGTTTTTTCAGGAGCAGTGATTTTAATAATGCTTAAAGTGAAACAATAAAAGTGTAATATTCCTTTAAATTTTGTACCTGGGGGGTGTGTATAGTATGTCTGTAAAGGGGCACATGTTTCCCGTGCTTAGAACTGTCCCTGCACAAAGTGTAATTTTTGCAGGAAAGAAATCTATTTAAAATCACTTGCGGCTATAATGAATTGTCGGCTCCCGTAATACAGAGAACAGTCCATACCACACCCTTCAGGTCTGGTATGGATTTTAAGGGGAACTCCACTCCAAATAAAAAAAAAATGGCGTGGGGTCCCCCTCAAAATCCATACCAGACCCTTATCTGAGAACGCAACCTGGCAGGACGCAGGAAAAGAGGGGGACGAGAGAGCGCCCCCCCTCCTGAACCGTACCAGGTAACATGCCCTCAACATTGGGAGGATGCTTTGGTGGTCTGTGACCCCTTAAACCACCATGTCCCCATGTTGACGAGGATAAGGGTCTCATCCCCACAACCCTGGTCAGTGGTTGTGGGGGTCTGCAGGTGGGGGGCTTATCAGAATCTGGAAGCCCCCTTTAACAAGGGGACCCCCAGATCCCCCCACCCCCCCTGTTTGAAATGGCAAGGGGGTACAAAAGTACCCCTACCATTTCACAAAGAAAGTGTAAACATTTTTTAAAAAAAACACACAGACACCATTGGGAAAAGTCCTTTATTAAAAATAAAAAAAAATAAAAAAAAGATTCCAGCGGTGGTAATCCACTCTTGCTATCCAGCGATGGCTGATCTCTTCCAACGACGTCCAGCGCAGCGCATCCTGTCTCCACGGAGACACTGAGGGAATCCCGTCTTAGCAGAGGAGGACCGGGCCACTCGTCATCTGACCCCGCCCCCCCCCTTGACGCAACACAAGGGGGAGCTGGGCTTCCCCAGTGATGTATGGGTGACCCCACCCCCCTCTGATGTAACGGAAACCTGCGTTACATCAGAGGGGGCGGGGTCACCCGTACATCACTGGGGAAGCCCAGCTTTTCCCTTGCGTCAAAGGGGGCGGGGTCACCCTTACATCACTGGGGAAGCCTGGGTTTCCCCAGTGACGTACAGGTGACCCCGCCCCCCTCTGATGTAACGCAGGTTTCCGTTGTGGCCTGGTCCTCCTCTGCTAAGACGGGATTCCCTCAGTGTCTCCATGGAGACAGGATGCGCTGCGCTGGACGTTGTCGGAAGAGATCAGTCATTGCTGGACCCCGGAGAAGAGACCACCCATCGCTGGATAGCAAGAGTGGATTACCACCGCTGGATCCTTTTTTTTTATTTTATTTTTTTAATAAAGGACTTTTCCCAACGGTGTCTGTGTGTTTTTAAACAATTTTTTACACTTTCTTTGTGAAATGGTAGGGGTACTTTTGTACCCCCTTACCATTTCAAACAGGGGGGGCCGGGATCTGGGGGTCCCCTTGTTAAAGGGGGCTTCCAGATTCTGATAAGCCCCCCACCCGCAGAGCCCCACAACCACCGGCCAGGGTTGTGGGGATGAAACCCTTCTCCTCATCAACATGGGAACATGGTGCTTTGAGGGGTCACAGACCCCCAAAGCATCCTCCCAATATTGAGGGCATGTGGCCTGGTACGGTTCAGGAAGGGGTGGCGCTCTCTCATCCCCCTCTTTTCCTGCGGCCTGCCAGGTTGCGTGCTCGGATAAGGGTCTAGTATGGATTTTGAGGGGGACCCCCACGCCATTTTTTTTTTAAATTTGGCGTGGAGTTCCCCTTAAAATCCATACCAGACCTGAAGGGTGTGGTATGGATATTTAGGGGGAACCCCATGTCATTTTTTTTTTTTAATTTGACCCAGGGTTCCCCTTAATATCCATACCAGACCTGAAGGGCCTGGTAATTCAACGCTTTTTTTTTTTATCAATGACTTTCAATGACTGTTCTCTGTATTACGGGAGCCGAAAATTCATTATAGCCGCAAGTGATTTTAAATAGCTTTTTTTCCTGCAAAAATTACACTTTGTGCAGGGACAGTTCTAAGCACGGGAAACATGCGCCCCTTTACAGACATACTATACACACCCCCCAGGTACGAAATTTAAAGGAATATTACACTTTTATTGTTTCACTTTATGCATTATTAAAATCACTGCTCCTGAAAAAACGTCAGTTTTTAAAACTTTTTTTTGCATTGATACATGTCCCCTGGGGCAGGACCCAGGTCCCCAAACACTTTTTATGACAATAACTTGCATATAGGCTTTTAAAATTAGCACTTTAGATTTCTTCCATAGACTTTTACAAGCCTGTGGTTCAGGCTGACTTTATTTGGAAAGTTGCTGAACTGATCTTTCTGAACCACCAAACACCAATGGCTGTGAATAGAGCTGGACGTCGTGCTGCTGGCGTTGTCAACCCGGAACGCCTGACTGGTTGTCACTTCATGGTCTACATCCCACCAACCGAGAAAAAGTCAGCACCCACAAAGATGTGCATGGTTTGTTGCTCGAAGCGAGATGACAGTGGAAAGAAAATCCGAAAGGAAACCAGGTGCCATTGTCCTGATTGTGACGTCGGACTTTGTGCAGTCCCATGTTTCAAAATGTATCATACCCAGGATGTTTACAGAACCAATATGACTAGTAATATTGCACCCTTGTTTGGAAAAATTTCAGTGTTTTTGATTTGATTATACTATTGACTAAAATGTATTGAATAAAATGTATTATTATTATATTATTTGTTATTATTTATAGTTATTTATTATATTATAATTTATAATTTTGTGTTTCAAACGTTATCATACCCGGGATGTCTACTAGACTCTTGTTTGGACACATTTAAGTGAGTTATTCCTAAGAATTACAGGCCTACAGTATAAAACGCCAAGTTTCCATGCAAGCATCAAAAATCTGACATAATCATACTGCCAGGGAGGTTAAACAAAAAAAATCAAAAATGACTATGGCAGCAAAAAGGGTTAAAGCTTCCATTTAGATACCATGAAAAAAAATGTAAGACCAGAGCTCCAAAAAAAGGTTATTAGGTATAATTATTGGGTATTAGTGACAATATGATATGATAATTGATATTGATATGTCCATTTATATATTTAAAATTCTAATTAATATTTCTTCTTTTCCACCTATAATAGGGATAGATCATTTATTTTTGAATTTTTGTACTTGATAATGTTTTAGGATTAAATATCATATTGCTATGACTCATTTTTTTTTCTCCTTGATTGTACATAATTTATGGTGTTCATGGCTTTGTGGCATCCATTTTACCAGGGATGTTCAGGTACTTGTCTTATCCTCTATTGAGCCCTCCTTTGTTTTTAGGCCCATTTTTGAGGACTTGAGCAGATGATTCTTTGCTTGTTCAATTGTGGTGTGGCAGCATTTGACTACCACTTTAAAAAGGACCAGCAGGGGATATTTTGGTTCCCCTTTATCTTTTGCTACACCTTTGTACACTCTCATGACGTCCCCCTAAGGCGAAGTTGTATACCATCATGATTATTGTCTGATTATTTTATTGTTTATAGTGATAAAGATAGTCAGTTCCCTTGCTCCTCCTAAAGAAATAGAATGTTGATTTAGGAAATGTGTCAAGGATTGTATATTTCCCTGCCTCAACGATTCTCAATATAACTAGGAGATTGTGTGATCAATATATGAATATTATAGAAGAAAAACACACAATGATCAGGGATACATAATTGCTTGGATACATAATTTGCTTGGAAGATATTTGTGGAATTATGGCATAAGTATTTTCTCTTGTTTTAGATGGACAGCTCGTTTGGCATACCGTATGTTTATGTGGGTTTTTTAACTACTGTTTGGAATAAAGTGACATTTTATTAACCATCTTTGATTTAGATTATTGTGCACTGAATATTCCTATCTTTATTGTCAAATTGTTGTTGTTTTTTGGGATGTAAGTACAAATATGTAGCTTCAGTGCCTTGGAAAAGTATTCATACCCCTTAAAATTTTCCACATTTTGTCATGTTACAACCAAAAACGTAAATGTATTTTATTGAGATTCTATGTGATAAATTAACACAAAGTGGCACATAATTGTAAAGTGGAAAGAAAATTATAAATGGTTTTCAGTTTTTATTTACAAATAAATATCTGAAAAGTGTGGCGTGCATTTGTATTCAGCCCCCTTTACTCTGATACACCTAACTAAAATCTAGTAGAGCCTATTGCCTTCAGAAGTCACCTAATTAGTAAATAGAGTCCACCTGTGTGTTATTTAATCTCAGTATAAATACAGCTGTTCTATGAAGCCCTTAGATATTTGTTAGAGAACCTTAGTGAACAAACAGCATCATAAAGGCCAAGGAACACACCAGACAGGTCAGGGATAAAGTTGTGGGGAAGTTTAAAGCAGGGTTAGGTTATAAAGAAAATATACCAAGCTTTGAACATATCAAGGAGCACTGTTCAATCCATCATCTGAAAATGTATCATCTGAGTATTGCACAACTGCAAACCCACCAAGACATGGCTGTCCACCTAAATTGACAGGCCGCGCAAGAACAGAATCAGAAAAGCAGCCAAGAGGCCCATGGTAACTCTGGAGGAGCTGCAGAGATCCACAGATCGGGTGGGAGAACCTGTCCACAGGACAACTATTAGTCATGCACTCCACAAATCTGGCCTTTATGGAAGAGTGGCATTGTTAAAAGAAAGCCATACAAAGTCCCGTTTGCAGTTTTCGAGAAGCCATGTGGGGGACACAGCAAACATGTGGAAGAAGGTGTTCTGGTCAGATGAGACCAAAATGTAACTTTTTTACCTAAAAGTAAAACGCTATGTGTGGTGGAAAACTAACACTGCACATCACCCTGAACACACCACCCCCCCCCCCCCTGTGAAACATGGTGGTGGCAGCATCATGTTGTGGGGATGCTTTTCTTTAGCAGGGACAGGGAAGCTGGCCAGAGTTGATGGGAAGATGGATGTAGCCAAATACAGGGCACTCTTAGAAGAAAACCTGTTATGCGGCGTACACATGCTCAGACTTTCCGGCGGGATTGTCCGCCGGACCTAGTCCAGCGGACAAACCGCCGGACTTTCCAGCAGAGGTCCGCCGGACTTTCCGGGTATGTGGACTTGCCCACACACGCCCGGACTTTTCCGGCGGACAATCCGCGGGAAAAAGTCCGCGGGACTTTTGAAATGAACGGACTTTCCAACACACGATCGGAAAGTCCGTTCATTTAGAACATAACTGCAGGTAGACGGGACTAGCGAAGGCAGTGAATGCCACTGCGCTAGCCCCGTCACCTGGCATGGATTTAAAGGGGAATCCCTATGCCGAAAAAACAGCGTGGGGGTCCCCCCAAATCCATCTCAGACCCTTATCCGAGCACGCAGCCAGGAAAGGGGTTGGGACGAGCAAATGCCCCCCCCCCCCCCCTCCTGAGCCGTACCGATGTTAACACGTCGCTCTCTCTGGCCGGAATGGCAAAGACGCGCGGTGTTGTGACTTATATAGGGACAAGGGGCGGAGTCACATGCTCATGTCACATGGTGACCCCGCCCCCCCCTATGATGTCACAGTCCCGGAGGATGCTGGGACTGCGACATCATATGGGGGCGGGGGCCCCATGTGACATGAGCATGTGACCCCGCCCCTTGTCCCTATATAAGTCACATCACAGTGTGTCTCTGCCATTCCGGCCAGAGAGAGCGACGAGTCAACATCGGAAGAAGAAGAAAAGAAGAAGAAGAGGAAGAAGAAGACGGCGCAGAAGGTGGCGACAGCGGCAAGAACAGAAGAGACCCCGAAGACCCCTGAAGGCGGAACGAGACCCCCAGACGACGGCGGCGACGACAAAGAAGAAAGCCGGGCTCCTCTGATCGTGAAAGAGCTAGGTAAAAGAGCAGAAGAGAGTGGAGGAGTCCCGCGAGAAGACCCCCCCAAGACGGAAGAAGACCCCCGGAGCAGTGCAATAAAATATTTAAAAAAATTTGTGTGTTTTTTTTTATTTACACTTTTACACCTTAGGTGAATGGGTAGGGGTACATCGTACCCCATACTCATTCACATAGGGTGGGGGGCCGGGATCTGGGGGCTCCCTTATTAAAGGGGGCTCCCGGATTCCGATAAGCCCCCCGCCCGCAGACCCCGACAACCAACGGCCAGGGTTGTCGGGAAGAGGCCCTTGTCCTTATCAACATAGGGACAAGGTGCTTTGGGGTGGGGGGGCGCATGGCCCCCCTTTCCCCAGGGCACCCCCCATGTTAAGGGCACGCAGCCTGGTGCTGCTCAGGAGGGGGGGCGCTCGCTCGTCCCCACCCCTTTCCTGGCCAGCCGGGCTGCGTGCTCGGATAAGGGTCTGAGACGGATTTGGGGGGGACCCCACGCCGTTTTTTCGGCGTAGGGATTCCCTTTAAATCCATGCCAGGTGACGGGGCTAGCGCAGCGGCATTCACTGCCTTCGCTAGTCCCGTCTACCTGGAGTCACGTTCTAAATGAACAGACTTTCCGCTCTTGTGTCAGCAAGTTCGTTCATTTCCAAAAGTCCCGTGGACTAGCACACAGACCGCGGAATTTTCCGCCGGACTCGCGAGTCCAGCGGACAATTTTAAGTCTGAACTTAAAACTTAGTCCACTGCTTACTTTTTTAAAAAAATCCGGCTAAAGCTACAGGTAAGCGACTGTACTGACATCTGGAGGAACGGTCCATTGAGATCCAGCAGATCGCCGCAGATCCATCATCCACCCGGTATATCCGGTACAAGCCTTGCCGACTCACCCTGAGAGGGGTGAGTCCACCAGCTCTGGTAAGAGTACCCACCTTCACCGTTTTTCTTTAGAGCTTGTTAAACCGACTACACATCCTGAATACCTCCAGTGATATGCCTACACCTAGTGAAGACACTACAGATTGAACTGTTGTGGTTTTTTTTGGTCTTTTCTTTGTTATCCCACCCCTATTAACAGGACTTTTTGCATATTATTGTTTGGGTGGACTGCTTCCCGAATATATGGCGGATGTAGGCACGTGCTGAAGGGGCCTATTCACATGGTAGTACCGTGCACTACTATCTCCCATTTCTTTCTTGTTCACAGCTGTGATTGTATGGTCAGACAAGCTATATATCATTTGTTTGGTTTAGCCTCGCTGCCCACTGTATAGCGGTGTTTGCCCCCATCTATGAGAGTGTATACTACATCTGCCTGAGGGTCAGCTTTAGTTTGTTCCCTTCTCCATCTGTTATAATTTCTACATTTCCTAGAGAGCTGTGGTTATATTTCCTTATAGTTTGTGCTATACAAAGCTGTGACCCCTGAAGGAGACCGAATAGGAATTTGCTGTAAGCTGGGGTTGACTTGTCCTCTGCCCACAGGGAATAGGGGTATTAATATCTACCATTATCCCCCTCCCCCCCCCCCCCCCCCCCCTTCTCTCACAGGACACAATTTGCACATTTACTATTGTGTTACAATTTTATTTTTTATTTGTATTATTCCATGCAATCTTCAAACACTTCTATCTGAACACATACTTATATATATATATTAAAACTTAGTCCGCCCGACTTTTGGCAAGAAAAATCCCGCGGGAAAGTCCGCTCGTGTGTACGCCGCATTAGAGACTGCAAAAGACTTGAGACTGGGACAGAGGTTCACCTTCCAGCACTACAATGACTCTAAACATATAGCCAAAGCTACAATGGAATCGTTTAGATCAAAGCATATTCATATATTAGAATGGCCCAGCCAAAGTCCAGACCTAAATCCAATTGAGAATCTGTGGCAAGACTTGAAAATTGCTGTCCATAGACGCTCTCCATCAAATCTGACAGAGCTTGAGCTATTTTGCAAAGAAGAATGGGCAAACATTTCACTCTCTAGATGTGCAAAGCTGGTAGAGACATACCCAAAATAACTTGCAGCTGTAATTGCATATAAATTTTTTTAACAAATTTGAAAACCATTTATCATTTTCCTTCCACTTCACAATTATGTGCCACTTTGTGTTGGTTTATCACATAAAATCCCATTTACATTTTTGGTTGTAACATGACAAAATGTTGAAACTTTCAAGGGGTATGAATACTTCTTCAAGGCACTGTATATTTAATCCCCAATACAGTTTCATTAATTTTTTTGCTTAAGAAATTAAAATCTGACACATTTTTTTCTCTTCCCACTGTATCTAAAACCTAAAAAAAAAAACATGGAATAAGGTTTATAAACCTTTAAGTGATAATAAACCCCAAAACAAAAACAAAAATGTATTGAATTGCAGCTCACCAATTCCTAGATGTGGTGGCTGCATTCATTTTTTATTTTTTTTTCCTTTATTTTAACCTGATGATCCCAAGTGTTATTTTTCAACTTACCGGTACTTGAAAAATGCTTACTTACATTTTACTTACTTACTTTTTCAACAGATCAGGCTGCCCAGTAGGCAGTCATAAGGTTGAGAAAAAACTGTTACCACTGACAGGTAGTCGGCATTTATTCATTTATGTAAAACCTTTATCCTAAAAAAAAAAGTTTCTCACTGCTTATTACTATTATTATACACAATTTATATAGCACCAACAGTTTGCGCAGCGCTTTACAATGTAGAGGGGGGACAGCACAATTACAATACAGTTCAATACAGAAAGGACAGGAGGGCTCTGCTCGTGGAGCTTACATTCTAAAGGGAGGGGGATGGTACAAAATGTAATAGCTGCAGGGGATGATTTGATGGGGGAGGCTCGGGTACAGCTCTTAGGTGGGTGTGGGATAGGCTTCTCTGAATAAATGAATTTTCAGGGATCTCCTAAAGGTGAACTGGGTAGGGGCTGATTGGATATACCGGGTGCAGGGAGCTCCAGAGGATGGGAGAGGCTCTAGTGAAGTCCTGTAGGCGAGCATTGGGAGGAGGTAACTAGGGAGCTAGAGAGCAGGAGGAGCGGAGGGGGCGATTTGGGCGATATCTGTGGTGTTGGTGAGGTTGGTGATGTAGCTGGGGCGGATGTTGTGGATGGACTTGTATGTTGCGGTTAGTATTTAGAATTTTATACAGTGGGGTAGTGGAAGCCAGTGAAGGGATTGGCAAAGAGGGGCATATAAAGTGTTAGCTGGAGTTCAGCTTCAATTTGTTGGTCAATTCCAAAATCTGCTAGTCTAAAGCTGGCCATATACGATTTGAATGTGAGCTGGTTGAGAGATTTGAACCATGTATTGGCAGGCTGAGGGTATAAGTCAGGGTCAAGCAGCCTGCTGGATTTTACATGCAATTATTGTTATCGGCTATTATAGGCCCCCACCCACTGGGAGAATCCAATGGCTCCACGGGAGGGATTCCTCTGTCAACACTGTCTGTGAACCCGTGGTTTGCAGGAAAGAAATTCACCTTGTCTTTGGCCGGCCTAACACTACCATCTCTCAGACTGACAATGCTGCTGTCCAAAAGGTGTCTGCTTTACTACTTCATCCAGAATAAAGACATCCAAAGTCAGGAAGTGTGTTACTGGCAAGATCACCAGGTGACATAAAGGGAAAAATAAAACGAATGCAGCCGCATCAAAGGATTGGTAAGCTGAAATATATTACATTTTTATTTTTGGGTTAATTGTTTGGCTCATAAGTTTACATACCCTGGCAGAATTTATGATTTCTTGGCCATTTTTTTGAGCATATGAATGATAACACAAAAACCTTTCTTTCACTCATGGTTAGTGTTTGGCTGAAGCCATTTATTATCAGTCATCTGTGTTTAAATCATAATGACAACAGAAACTACTCAAATGACCCTGATCAAAAGTTTACATACCCTGGTGATTTTGGCCTGATAACATGCACACAAGTTGACCCAGAGGGGTTTGAATGGCTATTAAAGGTAACCATCCTCACCTGTGATCTGTTTCCTTGTAATTAGTGTGTGTGTATAAAAGGTCAATGAGTTTCTGGACTCCTGACAGACCCTTGCATCTTTCATCCAGTGCTGCACTGACATTTCTGGATTCATGGGAAAAGCAAAAGAATTGTCAAAGGATCTGCAGGAAAAGGTAGTTGAACTGTATAAAACAGGAAAGGGAAATAAAAAGATATCCATGGATTTGAGAATGCCAATCAGCAGTGTTCAAACTCTAATCAAGAAGTTGAAAATGAGGGCTTCTGTTGAAACTGAGTAGAATCACAGGGGTCTGATAATGTTGTAGACACAGAGTTTTCAGTCCATGATGACCTTCACCGCCAGATAAGAAGCAATAGTTTACACCCTTTTTGCTCCAAGAAATGGACTGTCTTATCTAGCTGGTCTGATCCAGTACCGGTATGGCGGGGGCCCCTGTTTTCTTTCACTTTCTATCAGTCACATGATGGAACCACCTACTTAACTGTTCCCTTGCTGTTAAGAGCATATGAATGCTAATTGGACTAAACTATATGGTCACACCTATAACACACCTAGACCTTATGCATATTCATACGAATATATTGTTAAACTTGATGTTCGTAAGTCTGAGACACTTCCTTCTTTATTCGGCCTGGTAGAGCTGAATATCCGTGTGTGTTGTGTCTCTCCACTGCAGTGAACAAACATCAAAAACATTCCATCTGCAGTGAATAAAAATGCACCTATCTGGATCTACTATCTCATCTGAATGTCTTGTTTGGTGACTCCCTAACCTGATTTAACAGCATAGTGCCTTTGGACTCCGATGCAGTCCAGTGGGCTCCCGGCCAGAGAGACACGAAACTCACGTTGAGCAGACAAGTGGCCATAGTAAGAAACGGTTATTCTTACTTATTCTGCTCTCCATGGCGAGTAATTAGTCCGACATTTGGCCAAGCCACTATTCCCTTTCCAAAGACTTCAGATTGATAGCATCCAAATCAGACCAATATCAATATGTTTTGATGTGCATAGACATATTTTCAAGGCTGAATAGAAGCCTGCCCGGTGGCTAAATCAAATTCCAAGACAACAGCAAAGAAGCACCTTTCCAAAGTAATATGCCGCTTTGGAGGGCCTGAAACCATAGAGAATGACAGAGGAACACATTTCACTGGACAGAGCATGCAAATTACAGTATCTCACAAAAGTGAGTACACGCCTCACATTTTTGTAAATATTTTATTATATATCTTTTCATGTGACAACACTGAAGAAATTACACTTTACTACAATGTAAAGTAGTGAGTGTACAGCTTGTATAACAGTGTAAATTTGCTGTCCCCTCAAAATAGCTCAGCATACAGTCATTAATGTCTAAACTGCTGGCAACAAAAGTGAGTACACCCCTCAGTGAAAATGTCCAAATTGGGCCCAATTAGCCTCTGGTCACCTAGAGTATGCTGTCCAGTTCTGGGCACCAGTCCTCAGGAAGGATGTACTGGAAATGGAGCGAGTACAAAGAAGGGCAACAAAGCTAATAAAGGATCTGGAGGATATTAGTTATGAGGAAAGGTTGCGAGCACTGAACTTATTCTCTCTGGAGAAGAGACGCTAGGGGATATGATTTAAATATACAAATTACCATACTGGTGACCCCACAATAGGGATAAAACTTTTTTGCAGAAGGGAGTTAACAAGACTTGTGGCTGAAAAATCAGCTTTACCATCTGAGGAGATAAAGAGCCTTATCCACCAATACCACAAAAGACTTCAAGCAACTGTCATTGATGTTAAACGGGGGCAATGCACGGTATTAAGAACTGGGGTGTGTAAACTTTTGATCACGGTCATTTGGGTAGTTTCTGTTGTCATTATGATTTAAAAAGAGTAAACACAGTTGATTGATAATAAATGGCTTCAGCCAAACACTAATCATGGGTGAAAGAAAAGTTTTTGTGTTATTATTCATATTCTCTGAAAAATGGCCAAGAATTTATAAATTCTTCCAGGGTATGTAAGCTTACGAGCACTGTATATATTTTTTTAGAAATTATGTGATCATAATCAAACAGATTTTACATTAGCATATTATATCAATCCCTTGGAAAGCACATTATATCAATCATATGCTCTCTTTAAAGGCTTACTTATATGTTCAAGAAAGGTTATCTCTAGGGGACGTTTGAGGGTAAGGACAAATACTTAGTAGTGTTAAGTAGTAGTTAATGAAAATGTTATTAACAATATTAGACATATGTGGGCAAGAACAGCCCACGTGGATATAAGGCAAAATAACCGGTATTTGGGTAAAAGAGAAGGATGCAAAAAACAGAGAACATAAAGAGCAAATACAGGTAATGTATTCCGACGTGTTTCGAGTATTTCAACTCTTCTTCAGGGAAATAGATCCAGCCTTTTTGCCACCCAACCTTTTTTTTTTTCCGTTTGCGGGATCTCGGCCAGTCTCACTCCACTATCTTCAATCGGTTGTGGTTTTTCAGCTGTGGCCACCAGGTAACCTCTGCATTATTTTTAGCATATTACCCCTAATACAACCACGTCATATCTTTGACGAGATGCATTTTGGCTACCCTCATTATTATTATATTTTTTTGCTTATCTACCTAACCTTTTAGGTTGCCCCTTCTGGGATCCTTGGAGGGTCTCCTCAGACGCCCCTTGTTGGGACTAACCCTGCTGCAGCTTTCTTTTGGGGGGAGATATTTGATGATCGGGCCTGGCCCCCAGGTTTTTTGACCAGTGCGGAGACACAGAGCAGCGTAACTTCCTTCCTCCGTGGCTTCGTGTGTTTTTATATTTTTATTAAAAATTCTGGATGCATTTATGATGAACTGAGCTCTCAATACAGGGTCAGTATATATATACATTTGTCTTAAGTACTTGATGTTACCATGTCAATGCTGTTATACCTCATATACTAGCCATACGCATTTCTCATGTTGTTTTTTCTTTATAAATGAAGTAAAAGTGATTTCACGCATACAGTAAAAGCAAACACCTATATGTGATAAACAATAAATGGAGTCATAAAACGTAGTGCCCCACGTGATAAATAACAATATATGGGGTCATAAAACGTAGTGCCCCACGTGATAAATAACAATATATATTAAAATATATATATAAAAACATATAACATATATAAAAAAAAAAAAAAATTTTTTATTTTTATTTCAATGATTATTTTGATACTTTAGTGATATATTTTGGGCCGACTAAGATAGCCATTATGTATATGCTTTTTAATATATGCACTGTTATACAGGTTTATACATTTAGGTATTTATGTGTCTAACCTATGCATTTGATATTGGCATCTATGTCTCTAAATGCACTGATCGTTAGCGAGAAGTCTATTGGAACCACATAATTGCTTATATGTAGGTTTCATTTTTAAATTCACTTTTTAAATACTTTTTAAGGTCTTTTTTTATTCATCATAAACAATAGATAGATTATATTCCTTATCTATAAATGATGAATATATGCTCAGAAGATTTCATTTCAAGATTTTAGTAATGCGTCCCAATCACTGTCTGACATATTGGAGTTGGTGTGTCGGGAAAAGCATCGGCATACTGACATCAATGTGTCCCCTAAACAGGTCCGAGGTGACAGTTCCGGTCTGATGACCAGAGCTTAACAACTCTAACTTCAAATGTGGTTGTGACTGTCAGCACGGATAGTTTCTGTGCTTAGGCATACTTTGTATTCTGTAAGGGTTCAAGCTTATTTTATTTAATAAATATTCAAATACTTTTACCTACTACACTATGGAAGGCTTCTTTTCCTCCACCCCCCTCTTTTTTTGGTGAGTTCTACCACCTGTTTTAGAAGGCCAGTTCTCGACAGTTTAAAGGTACATCTCACTATAAGGAGACACTTAGAAGCGTGGAGGATAAACGGAGGAGAAAACCAGCCCAGGTGTTTGGATATATATGCAGTTTACAAAGAAAACTTGAGGTGAGAGTTTTGGGAGCACATTTAAGGATTGTATAGGCTATTTACCTCATACCCCTCAGGAGCAATTATTAGAAGAGCATTTATACAAGACTGAACTTTTATACAAGACAGAGACTCTTATACAAAACATCCCCTCCCCTGTGTTTTCCTGGATTGTTTTTTATAACGTTATGGACTCAATTAATGCCTATACCCATTCTGGCACGTACTTTTAGATTGTGTCACTTTATTTATCACTTTATTTATCACATGTTTTTATATATATATTTTAATATATATTGTTATTTATCACATGGGGCACTACGTTTTATGACCCCATATATTGTTATTTATCACGTAGGGCACTACGTTTTATGACTCCATTTATTGTTTATCACATATAGGTGTTTGCTTTTACTGTATGCGCGAAATCACTTTTACTTCATTTATCTATTTGTGGGTTGTGTACACTATTAGATTTTGCTGCTGGTTTTTATTTAAGATGTATTTATCTACTTAATTTTAGCACATTGATATATCATATATATTTTATTGATTATTCATTGTTTACACCTTGTGATTACCACACTCTCATATTTATTTATTATTTTATATACATTCCTAGTCCATTAGTATAGTAGCACGAAGGACACTTTCACATATCTCGTTTTTTCTTTATAGATTTATATGTACTTATGCTGATCTATTTCCCTGAAGAGTTGAAATACTCGAAACGCGTCGGAATACATTACCTGTATTTGCTCTTTATGCTCTCTGTTTTGGGCATCCTTCTCTTTTACCCATATACCTGTTATTTTGCCTTATATCCACGTGGGCTTTTCCTGCCCACATATGTCTAATATTGTTGATAATAACATTTTCATTAACTTACTACACTACAAAGTATTTGTCCTTACCCTCAAAAGTCCCCTAGAGGTAACCTTTCTTGAACATATACATTTTTGGGATGTGAGTCGGGCCAAATCAAGACCAACTGCAGCAATTCCCCCCGTATTTTAATGGCTTACTTAAACTTTCTGACTATGCTTTATGTTGTTTTATTCACAGGTGTGACACGAAAAACAGTAAGGACTCATTTTGACTTGCTTTGCTGTCTAAAACACAACCCACACGCCTAATTACCAGACAACTGCACCGCAACCGCACGCTCTGTGCACAATTGCCGGATGGTTACAGCATGGCACCATTCACTCGAATGGGTCATGCTCAATGAGCAGTACCTCATATCAAGCGTGACAGGGGGTATAATTCCTGCGCAGCCACAAAGCAAAACATCACGACCGCAGCATTTGTACACCCCAGCCTGAGCAGCAATAGGGGGAGCAGTTAGGGACACTAAGGGCTCATTTAAACTTGCTTCAGCTTCAACACACATTAACGGCTAGTTTACACTTGCTGAAAAACAAGGCTTTGGACAGGCTTTGTTAAGGCTCTTTGAACGCTAGTTAAAGCTCCTGTCACTAAATAAAATGGCAAGCTTACTATTCTGTTTACACCTTTCTTTTGCTTTGCTTCAAAAATTATACCCCATGTAGCTTTAGACCCCTTTCACACTAGGGCAGTGCGGGCGGTAAAAAGGTGCTATTTTTAGCGCTGCTTTACCATCGTTTTAGCGGCACTATTCAGCTGCTAGGGGGGGCGTTTTTAACCCCCGCTAGCGGGCGAAAAAGGGTTAAAACCGTCCGCAAAGCGGTATAGCCGCGCTGCCCCATAGATTTCAATGGGCAGGAGCTCTTTCACTGCTCCAAAGATGCTGCTTGCGGGAGTTTTTTTTAATGTCCTGCAAGCACACCGCTCCAGTGTGAAAGCCTCGAGGGCTTTCACATTGAAGACACAGCAACGGCTGTTTTAGGGCACTTTGCAGGCGCTATTTTTAGCACTGTAGCGCCTGCAAAGTGCCCCAGTGTGAAAGGGGTCTAGGGGTGCTTCAAAGTGTCTTCAAAGCCTCCATAGAAGTCTATGGCAAAGCTCGCTTGAAGCCCCACTGAAGCCCCACCGAGGCCTCATCGAATCCCCATGAAGCCTCACCAAAGCCCCACCGAAGCCTCATCAAAGCCTCATCAAAGCACCAAGCAAAGCAAGGTATAAACAGGACTTACTAAGGGCTCATTTACACTTGCTTCGGCTTCAACACACATTAAAGCACCTACCGCTTCAACATGCTTTTATGATGTGTTTTTGGTGCTTCGGTGAAGCTTTGTTGAAGCTTTGGTGGTGATTTGATGGTGCTTCGGTGGTGCTCTTTTGAAGCTTTGTTGAAGCTTGGCAGATGCCCTGTGTGTGTGTATATCTCATACTTGCAATTTCTCCAAAACAAAGCGAAGCTAAAGCTGAATTAAAGCCTCTCAGAAGCTGCACGTGCTTCGAGCGAGCTTTGCCATAGACTTCTATGGAGGCTTTAAAGACGCTTTGAAGCACCACTAAAAGGACATGGGGTATTATTTTTGAAACAAACAAAAGCAAAAGCAAGGTGCAAACAGGACTGTAAGTTAACCATTTTATTTAGTGACAGGAGCTTTGACTGGCTTTCAGAGAGCTTTAATCATTTCAGCGTTTCAGTGTTTACCCCCTTCCTGACCAGGCCATTTTTTGGAAATATGGCACTGAGATGCTTTAACTGACAATTGCACGTCGCGCAATGTTGTACCCAAACAAAATTTATGTCCTTTTGTCCTATGTCCAAAATAGGGGATGGATTTTGGCATTTTTATTTTATTTTTTTATCTAGTAATGCCGGCCATCAGCGACATCAGGACTGCAACATTGCGGCAGATGGATCAGACACTTTTGACACTTTTTTGGGACCATTGACATTTATACAGCGATCAGAGCTAGAAATAGCCACTGATTACTGTATAAATGTCACTGGCGGGGAAGGGGTTAACACTAGGGGCGCTCAAGGGGTTAAGTGTATTCCCTGGGAGGTGTTTCTAACTGTAAGGGGATATGACTAACTAGAGGAGGAGCCAGATCGTTGTTCCTACTTAGTAGGAACAGACAATATGTTTCTCCTCCCCTGTTAGAACAGGGATTTGTGTGTTTACACACATAAATCCTCATTCTGGCTCTCATGCCCGCGATCTTGTGTGGCTGCCGGCAATCGTGCCAGCCGGGCACACGCATCGATCCCCCCCGCCGCGCACACGCGCCTGCTATGGCTCTTAAAGGTCCCGCCGTACATATATATGGCGATTCGCACAGGAGAGCCATCCGGTCGGGAATCGGTTAATCACTTCAGCTCTGGAGGATTTGGCTGCTCAATGACCTGAGCATGTGTAAGTGACAGTGATCGATTGATACTGCACTTGGGTGGGCTGGGCTGGGCGGAGGGGCTAAACGTTGGTGCTAGCAGGTATCTGGGCTGTTTCTGCTAACGCTGTGTTTTTGGGAACCCTAAACTATTGGGGATGCTAATATAGTTCTAATCAGATCAAAGCTATCGATCCGTTCAGACACTATACTACTAAGGGAGATGTATGGTGCGTGCGTGGGTGTTAGCGCTACTGGCACTAGTCTGACGCTGCCTGGGGTGACGCAGACCCTGACTGATGCTAAAACCTAACTGATATCACCTGCCGGTGATCAGGGAGTTAAACCTTTATTAGGTATTATACGGCGGGTGCCCTGACGCCATAAAAAACAAACTAACTAACCAGCGTCACCCATGACACTAACACGGTGATCACTGGTGACAGGGGGTAAAAGGGTTAACTAGGGGGCAATCAGGGGGTTAAAACCTTTATTAGGTAATATATGGGGGTACCTGATACTATAAAAAATGAATTTCTGAAGGTTTACAACATTGCCCATACAGCTACAGACAATTTTCTTGCCAGGATATGTATAGTGTGTCTGCCCAGAACTTCTGATTGGCCATTTACAGCCATTTGCAATGGCTATTCACAAATGATTGTATGACATTTCTATTTCAAAATCTTTTTACCTCATTATTTTTTTGGCCTTCTAAATATTTCCTCCATCTAAGGGAAGGTTTACACTGCTGGGATACAATTTTGATCTGACTTTCGGTGCAATTATGTTGTGCTACGAGGATGCAACTTGAACTTGGATGCTGCTTAAAAACTACTTGGATGTGGTTTGCATATTCTATGGAGCTAATATCAAGCTGGAATTGCACCAAAGTAGTACAGGAAACGTTTTTTAAATTGCTCTGTGCATTGATGTGAACGGATACCATTGAAAACAATGTGCTTTCCGTTGTAATGCAATTCTGTGCGACTCAAGTTGCATCTGAAATTTCATTAGTGTGAACTAGCCCTAAAAATTCATAGCCGATAAGCAGTGAATGAATACCCGGATATACAGCCCAATTATGAAGTGCAGGATCAAGCACAATCACGTCGAGCATTCAGAATTTATATGCTGCTCCTGTCTACATGTATCCTTTAAAAAAAAAAAAAAGACAATAAAAGCCTAGTTTTACTTTATAGAGTTGCTCTAAGGCATTTTTAGATTGAGACATGTAAATATCCCACAACAAGTGAGTACTTGACTAATGAGATGCTTGATTTATGGGACTGTACACAAAAGCCAGGGTCTGGGTGGGCAGGTTTTCAAAAGGAAGACTGGCTACCCTTTGTTTCATGAATGACTATATATACTTTTTTATTGTAAGCTTGTAATATCTAAACAATTGTGAATTAATGCTGATCTCCATTAAAACAACTAAAATACATATATGAGAGTTGTTTTACCTGCCAATGGGTTTGTATTTCTACCTATTCATTTCTGCAATTTACACAGCCAGGCAGATGACACCACTTTTTCTGCTACACCTAATGAATACAGTGGAATTAATGCTGATCTCCATTAAAACAACTAAAATACATATATGAGAATTGTGGTACCTGCCAATGGATTTGTATTTCTACCTATTCATTCATGCAATTTACACAGCCAGGCAGATGACATCACTTTTTCTGTTAAATCTAATGAATACAGTGGTGCCTTCTCTCCAACATCTGTCTGCTGAATGGATAGTGAAGGAGCAGCAGCAGACTGATATGCTCATTCTTCTGCTCACTCTGCTCAACATTTTCCTTGTCATTACATTTGCATGTATTACACCCCTTCTATTGCTGGCCCTCCCTCTGTCAGGGCTCATGTACAGGTGATAGAAAAGTATGTTCATTTTCAGAAATACATTTAAATATTATGACTACCTATCTACAATAATGTTATATATGTGAGCTTATCTGTCTAAATTTTAGCTTTAACATTTCTTTACATTGAGATTACAGCTTTTAATACTAGGTTCACATAGCCGTGAAGCCACAATGATCAATGGTTATGATGGAAGGGCCATTCAAACTCCAGCTTTTATCCTCTAGATGAGATATCTCATTTAGTTCAAAATATTCTTCTTCTAAATTTTAATCAATTTATTTTTATCAAGGTGCGTAAGTTAAGACCATTCATAGCCTTGAGCACATCTAGGTAAAAGTTCCTTATATTAAACTACCTGGACTGTTACCAAATGACATGGCTTTTCTAAATAATAAATCAGCTACATCTGCTTTTTAGGGAACTTATCTCCAAATAAATAGCAAGTGCACCCAAATAAATAGCAATTGCACATACTACAGTATATATCTTTCTGACAAGTTTTTGGAATAGCGATATGATTCAGTGTAGTAGAAATACACTATGGCTGATTATCAAAACCATTCATTTTCTTGCTAAGCCAGCTCTAAAAAAAAAACAGCAAAGGCATAATCTCTTACATATTTTCTGTACTTCAAGTACATATGTAGAATTAATTCTGATTTCATGATTTAGGAGGAAGCAAATGAATTAATTAAATCAATGCAAAAAAACCTGAAAAAGTGATTTGAAAAATAACTTTTAAAGTAGCCTTTAAAAGCCAGTGCCTAAAGACAGCATTGTTGAATCATGTGTTATCATTTGAGTTTCTTTCTTAAAAATTACAAAAAGCCTGATTTTATCATGCCCAGAAAGTTACAAACGGCATCTTCCTGCCCTTTTTATTTTGCCTTGACAATATTCAAGAAAATGAATCTGTAGGGTGGGGCTTAAACACTTAAACCTATACCCAGTGAAGTGAGTTGCCTCAGGTGATACACAGAGATGAAACAAATTCTCCTAGATAAGGTGTACCCGTTTATCTGCAGTCTTCTCTTTTCTGCATCCGACCAAAGTCCAGAATTTATAAAGCTTGCCTGCGTGGTCAGAAAAAAGGGAGCAGAGAGATGGAATTACACACTGTGGAGCTCAGTGAGGACAGCCCTGCCAGCTAATTGGAGGGAAATAACACACCCCTTCACACAATATACAGGATTTGATCTGTTGCTGCCAATCAGCTGGAGATCCCTCCCCTTTCAACTTTTTTCTCTTGGTGTCATGAAAAATTTGTCAGAAATGACTCATGCTTATAGCAGAGGAATGAAGCAGCAGACAAAAATTATACTTAGTGCTCTTAATTGAGACAAGTACACACTATAGAAGGATATGCTTATTTCATATTTTATGCCTGAGGTTTACAACCAGTTTAAGGGTTGATCCTAAAGTTTATCTAATGCTTTTTAAGGGTATCTAAACCCAAAAGCTTAACTTAACATATTGCAGTTTGTCAGTCCCAAAATGTGGTAGCTGTATTTGTTTACATTTTTTAGCCTAAGATTTTTTTTTAGCAAGTGTAGAAAACTTTAAGGGTTGATCCTAATGCTTAGCTAATGTTTTAAAAGTGTATCTAAACTCAAAAGCAAAACCTTAAAATATTGCAGTTTGCCAGTCCCTAGATGTAGTAGCTATATTTGTTTACATTTTTTAGCCTAAGAAATTTTTCAGCAAGTATAGAAAATACCTAATGATCTTGCCAAAAATACAATGTTTTTGTCACCTGTAAACTGAAAAGACAGCAAAACATCCTTATCTTTGGTGTGTCAACTACTAGTCCCATCAATCCACCATGTGATAGACATAAACAAAGCCAAACATTTTTGAAGTCCAGCCTGTGTGATAACAATGGCTCCTTCCATAGATGCAGTGGAAAAATAGATATGCTTTAAGTATTCCTAGATGTAAGTGGTTTGTGAGCATTGTACAAGTACTTTCTATTTGCATTACATTCTCTGCTTTCAGTGATTTTTTTTCTGCATAATGCGTGTGACACATTTCTCTCAATGCATTTGTGCCCCTTTAGAGTTTTATTACAATATAACTTTTATTTGTGACACACTAAATTATCAACCTTTATAAAAAAAAAATGTTTACAATTTTGTCGTGTGTATCTCTTTTTGCTCTACGCCCCAAATAGAGGAAAATGTCTCCTAAACTGTATGCAATGTGGAACAAAAATGTTATGGGGTGTAGCATATAGCTAAAAATGAAAATGCAATGCTGTAGAGTAGAGCATTGTCGATCACATCATCATCCAATGATCAATGAATAATAATCATCTCAACGAAAGGAAAAAACAAAAATCGATCATGACAAACTACATGTCCAAACTCCATGACAGCTCCTAGCTGAATGTAAACAATGAAACTGATTGGCTGCTCTGATGACAGTCTATGTTAGTGCAGCCAGACAGTGTCCCTGACCACTAGCCCCACCAGTGCCAGTGTCACCAGGCCAGTGCAGCCAGTCACAGTGTCATTGATCACTGCCACACAAGACCAGTGTAGCCATAAATTGTGTTCTTGATCACTGCCACACTAAACCAGTTCAGCCAGCAACAGTGTCTCTGTTTACCACCACACCGGCCCCAGTGTCACCAGACCAGCAACAGTATTCCTGATCACCAGCATGGATGGGCTCAGGCATGTTCAGACATAAGATACAATGTCTGGTAAGTAGGTAATCAGTCCAAACTTTTGAAAATGTTCACACACATAGTATTCCCACATCCCATGCAGAATGTGTTTTGAGCTGAAACTCTAATGCCCCGTACACACGGTCAGAAAATCCGACCACAAAATCCATCGGATTTTTTCCGACGGATTTTGTCCGACACTGGTGTTGCATACACACGGTCGGACAAAGTTGTCGGAAAATCCGATCATTCTGAACGTGGTGACGTTTGTTGCCAATACGGGACTACGTAGAGCCTAGTAGCCAATATCTTTGGTCTTGTAATGTGATCTGAGCATGCGTGGCACTTTGTCCGTCGGAATTCGCTACACACGATCGGAAAAAGTCCTATAGGACTTTGTTGTCGGAAAATTTGAGAGCAGGAGATAAAACTTTGTTCGTCGGAAAATCCGACGGAAAAAGTCCGATGGAGCCTACACACGGTTGGAATTTCACACAACATTGTCTAATAGGACATTTTCCGTCGGAAAATCCGACCGTGTGTACGGGGCATAAGTATGCCAAAGCTGTATGTTGGAAATATCTTAATAAATTAACTGTGTAAAAAAAAATAGATTTTCATTTTCTTTTTACATTTGTCATAAACTTTGGTTTGGTTTGCTTTGGTTTGGATTCAGCATCCAACTTTCTTGATATACTTGGAGGCAGTTCTTCACATTGGTTATATCTAAATGTTTATTTTTTAAAACAAAAATGTGGTGTCACTTTTGTAACAAATGCAAATTGTCAGAAACCAATTGTCAGAAACCGAGACAGAAGTACAGTTAAATCACACTTGTTTAATAATAAAATAAATAGAACAAACATAGTCAAAACATAGCCAAAGTTCAGTAACCGGAACGGATAGTCAGACAAGCCAGAAAGTCAGGAAGCCAGGAATCAGCGTAGTGGAACAGCAAGCAGGATCTGGAGCCATAAGGAATGTCAGCCAAGCAAGTCTTTAACAGGAGCGCAGGAGATAGTCTCTGTGATGTTGACTAAGGCGAAGGCAGAGATCATCTGGGCTGGACGGCTTAAGTAGGCGGGACTGACAAGCAGGATATCATCAACAGGTGAGTCACTGTGGAAAGATAGGAGCTGGCAATTAGCTGACAGCTGAGCGGCCAGCTCAGAAAAGGAAGGGCTGAGCCCAGCCCTGGCACAAATATAAAAAAGCCAAGAATTAAGAATAAGAATCAGCTTACCTGCTAGACCCAGATTTAGAAAAAATCATCAGGATATTCTTAGGTATTATTCAGTCTAAATGTAGATAGCAATGAATATTTTATGCAATAGTATGAACACTTATTAAAAATTCAGTAACAAGGTATCTGCTCATTAGAAATTAATTTGTTAGATGAAGAAGTTTGAACAAATGGCGATACCAAAATCCCAATTTGAATGAAAAAAGAGAACCTTCTAAGAAGGGGAGGGGGAAATATGAGGCCACATACCTCTGGGATTTTTTGTTAATGGTATCTAGGTAGGTTGATGTATAGGAACAGAAATATAGATGTATATATAAAAATATAGAATTTTATTTTCCCATAAGGGTAGAAAACAACAAGGACACAGGTAATACATCCATACTTTACAGACATATATGTTACATCAGATGAAAATGTGGAGCTTCGCCATACTCGACATGTTTCACTCTATGGAGTTTCTTCAGGAGTTTGATAGGTTAAGCTCAAAGATATGCTAAAATAACAGAATCGCATGAAAAACGCATCCTTTTCTCAAGAATGTACAAAACAAGTGTACATATTCAAACAATGTATAGAACAATTGGCTCAAGCAAAATATACATCTAGGTGATTGATGCGATTCTGTTATTTCAGCATATCTTTGAGCTTAACCTATCAAACTCCTGAAGAAACTCCATAGAGTGAAACATGTCGAGTATGCCGAAGCTCCACATTTTCATCTGATGTAACATATATGTCTGTAAAGTATGGATGTATTACCTGTGTCCTTGTTGTTTTATACCCTTATGGGAAAATAAAATTCTATATTTTTATATATACATCTCTATTTCTGTTCCTATACATCAACCTACCTAGATACCATTAACAAAAAATCCCAGAGGTATGTGGCCTCATATTTCCCCCTCCCCTTCTTAGAAGGTTCTCTTTTTTCGTATCTGCTCATTAACTCATGATTTTCTTAATGTAATCCTTCTCTAAAAGCAACCCTTCACCAATGTTTACAGAAAATGCTGCTAAATATGAACTATTCCGCCTATAAATAACATAGTGGAGCTAAATGAGTGAGCGTGCCTCTTTCAGACATCATACAGAAGGTAAAACAGAACTGTCAATCACAACTCATGCCTTAAACCTCAGATTACTTGACCTGTTATCCCTTTTTCTGCAAACCTCATAGTGGATTCTGAATTCATGATATCCTCATACCCATTACCAAAACCTTTAAAAGTTTGATCTTCCATGTATTGTGAACAGACATGTTATTATTGCAAAACGTGTTGCCTTATTTTACTATTATATAGGATTTCTAAAACCCATTGACACACCTTGACACTTGAAAATAAAATAAAAACTTATTAATGAAAAATGTATTTAAACAAAATGCTTAACTTTTTAAAGATATTTATTTTTATCAAAAAAATTATCCACTTATTTTAATTTAAGCAACTGGCCACATCAAGCATTTAAACTGGCATCTCAATAAACATTTGGGCCATGTTATGTGGATAGGTTTGAGCTTATTATCTATCAGCATAGGGGTTGCCTGACTAAATTCAATGGGGTCTGGGGTGACTGGCTGGATATCCCTGGCCTAGCCCCGGCAGACCTTGTTATGAGATTGGCTTTATCCACAGGGATATGGACGCTTTCAGGGGCCGTATGGCCGAGGCAAAGCAGTGAATCTCAGTGATGGAAGACATTCAAAGGGACCACATGGCAGATATTCATACCCTCAAGATCAAGGTACACCACCTGGAATCCCAAGCGGAGGATGCAGAGAACCACAAATGGCAGAATAACCTCTGCATCCTGGGCCTCCCAGAAGGAGCAGAGGGGGATAACCCTTTGGTGTTCATTGAGACCCTCCTGTGACAGCTCCTGCCTAATGCCCAATTCTCAGCCCATTTTTCAGTGGAGAGGGCCCATCGCATACCGACTGCCAGGGGTCCCCCAGGGGCCGCACCACGCATGCTTATATTCAAATTGCTGAACTTTTGGGATTGTGACCTTGTGCTGTGGGAGGACCTGGGGTACGAGAAGGCCAAGCTTATGGTGTTTCCAAATTACTCAGTTGAAACGCATCGCCTGAGGAAAACCTTTTATCATACCCGGGCCCGCCTGAGAGCCCAGAATATCAAATACAGCATGCTCTTCCCGGTGAGACTGAGAGTGCAAGACAGTGATCGGGTAAAGTTCTTCACCTCCCCAAGGGAAGCGGCATCCTGGCTGGATATGGTCCAAAGAGAATGACACCCTCAGGATACCTGCTGGGAACCCCTGGTTGATCGAGACCCTGTGCCTTATTTTCATTGGTATTTTTACCGATGACTGCTCATTCATCCTTGGGTAATGTACTATGCAACATTCTCCTACATGTCTGAATGAGCATTATGGGCTTCCAAGGTAAGGAGGCTCTACTAATCTTGTTATCCTCTGTTGCATACTACATTCTCCTTCAAACTCGATTGCTCCTCAGGAAAATAATTGGTTTATCTGACTGGTGGTTGCAAAGTTTCTACCTTATTTAAGTACTGTTCCCTCAGGTTTTCTGGGAGGCCTGCACCTCATTAGAATATGCCGGTTAGGTGTGTTTGGAAGTGTATTCTCTTTTTTCATTGTTGCCAAGGACCTACTGCCTCTTGTGCATATTTCCCCAGAGGGGTGAAGTTTCACCATTATTTGTTTGGGGATCCAGGCCATCCTCAGTTTGGGGGGGGTGGGGAGTTATTTTTGGGTTGCTGCCTTGTTAACTGTTTTGTTTCTACTGAAGCTGCATGATTTACTTATATCCATGTCACACATGTTAATGGTATGCTGTCTGAATGTATGCTTCCAATCCATCTGGGTTCTTGAATTTGTTGTTGCCCAGTACTACTACTTGTTTTCCCTTTTCTCCATGTCTAATTTTCCTGTAGTCTCTTGGAACACGAGAGGGATGAACTCCCTGTCAGGAAGTCTCTGTTTTTTTGCTTCCTGAAGGATCGCAATCCTCAGCTGTGTATCCTTCATGAAACTCACTTGGTGGGCAATAAGACACTCAGCCTTGAAAAGCCTTGGGTGGGTTTCCACTACCACTGTAGTTACTCTAATTTTGCCAGAAGGGTGAGCATATTAGTACGGAAGTCACTGCCCTTTTAGCTGTTACACTTAGAGTTGAACCCAGATGGACGGTACATTATAATACACGCTGTAATAGACGGTCTTGAGATGGTGCTAGTTGGTCTATATTTTCCTCCTCCAGCCTCATCTAAACTACTCCACAAGATTTCTATGGTGGCTGCGTTCGTCACAGTTAACATACTTATAATGGTTGACTTTAATATGCCTCCGGACCTTGGACAGAATGTCCTCAGGTAAGAGCTCCTACTCAGACTTGGCGTCTTGGGCAAAGACATATGGTCTTGTTAACGTTTGGTGTTGGAAGAATCCAACCTGTAGAGTATATACGTGTCATTCTGCCACATACAAGATGTTCTCCCGTATACACCTGGCCTATGTGGGGAGGTCCTCTCCTTGCCAGGGACAGGAATGTTAAAATATTGCTTCGAGGAATCTCTGACCATGCCGCAATACTGGTCCAGATTTCCCTTTTATCAGGAAATGGGGGACAGGCTGTGGAGGCTCTCCAGACTCTGAATTGCTAACCCAGAGATTGATAATGCTTTTTGAACACAGTTGCTTGCATACTGGAGAACTAAGGCTGACTCAGCTGCAGAAGCGGCTGCGTGGGATGCCTTTAAGGCTTTCAGGAAAGGACAATATCAGGCAGTCATTGGTAAAGTACATCATAGAATGAGTGAAGCAGAAAATAAGGGCTACCAGTTTAGAACGACAGTATATTACCACCAAAGACCCCCAGGACTACAGTAGAATGCAGGGGGTGACTTGTCTTACAGGGATGTTACAGGGATGTTACTACGTACATCCCTGACTAAGAAAAAGCTGCTACAACAGTCACAGAGATATTTGAGCAGGATGAATGCACAGGTAAGCTTTTGGCCTGGCTGGCTCCTGAACAGTCCCCAACCATGAGCGCCCCTTGTATTATGACCCCTTCAGGGAACATGCTAGCGGATTCAACCCCTATTACCGAATGCTTTGCTGAGTATTACAGGAGTTTGTATAAATAAAGAGTTAGTTATTCTCCATCATACCTTTCTACATATCTTACAGCAATTGACTTTCCGGTGCTGACAGATGAGTACAGAGCCAGATTGAGACTCACCAATTACCCTTTAGGAAGTCCAGATAGCCATCTCCTCTTTGCAACCAGGAAAGACCTCCGGACCAGATGAGTTTCCCGTGGAATTTTACAAGACATATGTGGATGAATTAGCACCCCATTTTCACACAATGCTTCTCAATTCGTTGAGAGACCATACCCTTCCTCTAACATGTCTGAAGCTGTCATAGTGGTAATCCCCAAGCCGGGAAATTATCCATATTCGATGTGCCTCTTATTGTCTTATTTTGTTACTGAATGTGGACCCTGAGTTGTTAACAAAGATTCTGGCATAAGGATTAAACACGGTAATTACAGCTTTGATTCACCAGACCAATCTGGTTTTATGTCGGGCAGAGGAACCAACATAAATGTCAGAAGGTTACTTACCCACATTGCTAATGCGACTGAGGATTCTCCAGGACTGGTCACATCGCTTGACGCTGAAAAAGCGTTTGACTCAGTTGAGTGGTGGTTCCTCTGGAAAGTACTAGATGGCTTTGGGTTTGGTCCCAATTTTATCAACTGGTTGAAGCTGCTTTACCACAGTCCTATGGCCAGAGTAAGGGTTAACGGGGTGCTTTTTGCCCCTTCCCCCTTACTAGGGGGATGAGGCAGGGGTGTCCCACTTTCTCCGGAGCTGTTTGCCCTGGTAATTGAGCCCCTGGCGATTCTTCTCCTCAGGGAAACCAGGGTGGTGGGAATTCCAGTGGGACCCCTATGTGACAAACTCTCACTTTATGTAGATGAGGCATTGCTTTATCTCAAAGACATGGACTCATCTTTATATTCTGCTCTAGACATTATAGATCAGTTTGGTCATTTCTCAGGGGTTCGCATGAACTGGGGGAAATCGGTCCTCTTTTCCCTGTGTGACTCACACATCGCTGCAGTGGGTAGATGAGTTCTCAATTCCTTTATTTCTTTAGGAACAATCCTGTCCCGGACTCTATGGCCCCTTTCACGCGGGGGGAGCGGCGTCGGCGGTAAAGCAGCGCTAAATATTTAGCGCTGCTTTACCGTCGTTTTTGCCGCGGTGTTCGGCCGCTAGCGGGGCAGTTTTAACCCCTGCTATCGGACGAAAAAGGGTTAAAACCCCCCGCAAAGCGCCGCTGCAGCTGCGATTTGCCGGCTGTATTGCCTCAGTATTACCAGGTTGTCCCATTGATTTCAATGGGTAGGAGCAGTATAGGAGCGGTGAATACAATAAAATGCTGTGTATATGCCGAGGGTGCCCCATTTCCTTAGGTCGATGTCAGCCCAAGATCCCACGACACTTCTTCCCCATTCAGATGCTGAGCCTTAACCCCATGTGACTCGCTACGTCACAGGGGTTGTGGAGACGAATAGACTGAGAGACAAAGAGAGGAGCCAAAGACAGACGCACATGCGTGGGATTATAGCCACCAGTGGCAAAGCTAGACATTCTTTCACCCGGGGCAAAGACTCCGTTCGGCCAATAGAGCAGAGGGCACTAGGGCAGCGCACAGTGTCAGAGAGGAAGAGTGGGTGGAGGGAGAGAGGCAGAAGTGAGTGGAGGGAAATAGAGAAGAAGGAGAAGAGATAGGAATAGGAGGGAAAGAGAGAGATGGGAAAGTAGGAGAGAGATAAATAAAGAGGAGAGAGAGCTGGGGGGAAGAGGTCAAGGGAGAGGAAGGGAGGTGAATAAGGGGGTGTGAGAGAGAGAGAGGGTGAGAGAGAAATAGAGGGGATGAGAGAGAGAGGAAGGTGAGGGAAGGTGAGAGAGAGGGGATGAGAGATAGAGAGAGAGAAAGAGATAGGGGAAAGAGAGGGTAAGGGAGATGATGTAAGAGAGAGCGGGGGGTGAGAGAAAGAGGGGTGAGAGAGAAGGCAAGGGAGAAGATGTTAGAGAAAGAGGGGGGTGAGAGAGAGAGAGAGAGAGGGGTGAGAGGGGGTGAGGGAGAGGATGTGAGAGAGAGGGGGTGATAGAGAGAGAGGGCAAGAGAGAGGGCGAGAGAAACGGTGAGGGAGAGGATTTAAGAGAGAGAGGGTGAGAGAGGGTGAGGGGGAGGATGTAAGAGAGAGAGGTGCGGTGAGAAAGGGTAAAGGAGAGGATGTAAGAGAGAGGGGGGAGTGAGAGAGAGAGGGGTGAAAGAGGGTAAGGGAGAGGATGTAAGAGAGAGAGAGAGGGTGAGAGAAAAAGAGGGTGTGAGGGAGAGGGGTGAGAGAGGGTGAGGATGTATGAGAGAGAGAGTGAGGGAAAGGATGTAAGAGAGAGGGAGGGTGATAGAGAGAGAGGGGTGAGAGAGGGTGAGGAAAAGGATGTAAGAAAGAGAGAGGGGGTGAGAAAGGGGGTGAGGGAGAGGGGTGTACTTAGTGACCTGTGTCATTAAGGGGCACAGGTTCTTCCTCTCTGTGTCTATAATCTTCCTCTTGAAGCGGTGCCCCCGTGGGGTCGCTATGTGTTTCAGCATCCACACATCACCCTGCTTGGTGACATCCATTTTAGGCACACTTTCTCCAGTCAATAAACAGTCTCTTGCTTGTTTTTGTTGTTTTTATTAGGGGATTAAACTTGGATGGGAAAAAGAGACATGGGCTGTCCAAATTAGGGCTGAAACGACTAATCGGTTAATCAACAACTAATCGATTATGAAATTAATCGATTACTATTTTCATAATTGATTAATCGGCCAGTAACATAATGGGGTTAAAAAAAACTAAAATGAGCCCTTTATAGTACAACATGAGAGAATCGCTACTGTAAATATTACTGTCACAGTTCTACAGTAAAAAAAATTAACCCCTTACAGTAGTGATTATCTGCTTTTTTTTTTATTTTTATTTTTTTTTGTACTATAAAAGGGCTAATTTTAGTTTTTTTAACCCCATCATGTTACTAAACGTCTTAGACCTGGTTCATATGTATGTATTTTTTGGTGCTTTTTGCAGAAACGCACTACAGTTCATTTAACATGGTTTCCTATGGCACACGTTCACACGCTTTTTTCAGACGATGCGTATATGGAAAGGGTCAGGGACTTTTTTTTTTTTTTTTTAACGCAAAACGGTGCTTTTTTTGGTTCAATATACTTCAATGGAGAAGCTGCAGAAAAGCATGTAAAACGTTTTTGCAGCAATTTGTGTTTTTTAATGTTCGCAACAACAAATTGGCCAAAAAACAGTGCCTCTTTTAATAGTATATACAGTATATCCCCTCTAATAGCATATATACAGTATATCTCCTCTAATAGCGTATATACAGTATATCGCTTCTGTCTGTTATTCTCAGAGTGGATTCGATATTTTGCTCCCTAACCATAGTTAGTTGTTTATATTTACCACTGCATAGAGATACAGTATTTAAGATTAGATTGCCTTATTTTTTAACTTTACATATTAACTAAATTATACACCACACTTTTTTTTTTTTTTAAGGTTATTAACCGATTAATCGAAACAATAATTGGCCTACTAATCGATTATGAAAATAATCGTTAGTTGCAGCCCTAGTCCAAATGATTAATCTTTCTTAGTAGGAATAAAGGTAGTTGAATCTAAATTGACAGTCTCTGCTACTTCACATCTCCTCCAGCACACTACTTAAGATCACTTGCTTTTCTCTTACTGTCCAGTTCTAGATTCCTGTCACCGTTAGCACATGGCTAGACGTCACTCTGAATAAGTCCTAACATTTTACTAGTAGCCTTTTGCAGGCGGGGGTCTGCAGTTCCCTCTGTGGTAGCAACCATTTTAGATGAAAAGAATAGTTGTGCTAACTGATACTTGGTGGACTACTGATCCCAGCAAGCCCGGTGAAAATCCTGCCAACCCTCCTGGCTGCAGCTAATTGACTTCAACAACACCAAAGTCTCTCCCTGTGGCTCCACATCCAATCCTGGCATGTCTTTCCCAGAGCTTCTCACTGTGCTTCTCACTCACCGACCCCGCCATCGTTCCCTCCTGAATGACTTTCCTGGTCATGCTCCCCGCTGTCTTCCTCCTACTCCTGTTCCAGGACACCTATCAATGACCGTGTAGAGAGAGGCTCCCTCCCAGCTCCCGAGCTCCAGGCCCGAGGTCACCCCCCCCCAGAAAGGGGGTCCCTTAAGGGCCACCACAGCCTGACACGCCATCATTCAGTTCTTCCACTTGACAACTTCTCCCCCAGCAGGCTGACCATGGGTATATATAGGAGGCCTGCCCCCTGCCAATCCTAGTTGGGGATTGGTCAGGGCTCCAAAATACACCCCATGTCACTCCAACCCTCTGCCCTGCCTCTTTTCCAGAACCTTCTCACTGGAAACAGAGGAGGTGCCAGAGAGCTCAGTCACTCCCCTGCCTCCAGGTCAAAAACAAACAGGCCTAGCTCACAGCTAGGCTTGCCTAAATTTACCTGCACTGGCAGTACACACAAAAACACTACTCTAGCACCTACCTACCTAAGGTAGAGGGTGCCACACTCTTATTGCTTTTCTACAAAACAGAGGCTTGGTGGTAGTAGGAGGGGATATACCAGGCTGGTCTTTTTTTTGGTTGCCAGTGTGGAAATTCTTCTGTAGGTGACAGTGTAACCTAATTATCTCTAAATCTTGTATCCCTGAATAAATTCCAAGAACGCTTTTTTTTTCGGTAAGTACAAAAAATACAGAAAATTTCCTATCAAACACTTTTCGTAATTTGTTTTTTCCTGATGGCAGCATACGTTTGGGTAGCTCTGCCCTTGCCCCTATCCCATAAGACCCCACTCCCATAAATTTTGAGGCTGAGCCAGAGGCCGCATTCCGTAACTAGCCTACTCTTGACACTGGTGATGTTGCCATGGTGTCCATCAGAAAAGGAAAATTACAGTAAGTATTTAATAGAAAATTTTCAATTTTCTACTCCATGGCAGCATACGTTTGGAAACTAACTAGCCCAAAAAAACAAGGATGGGATGCAGAAAAAAGTAGGGTTTCAATCATAGCACTTAGCCAACAGAAGCCTTGTGGATAGATATTAACAGTACAAGGAAGCTAGCTACACCCCACAATGAGCAAGAACACCCTTAATGGAAGAAATGTCACCCCTCTACAAATATTCCTGGTGACCTTTTTACAGGGAGCCCATGAAGTCTACACACTCCTGGTTAATTGCGTTGTCACTGTTTCTGTAGGAACCAAGCCCTAAGCCCTATAAGCCTGTTGGCTAGCTGGAAAGACCCATCCAGTGATTTTGAAAGATAGCTCCGTTCCGCTGGTTCTGCTAGAGAGCATGTCAAATAGATGTCCTAAAACTCCAAGCAAAGCTGTAACTTGTATGCATGCTCAAAGCATCCCAACGTCCATTGCAGAAAAAAAGTAATTTTTTGTGGTCCTGCATATGGGAGGAACAAATCTTTTGTTTTCATAAAATGTCGAAGCCACCTCAGATTGCAACCCAGAATGGATATACACACTACCTGTACTAGGCAGATTGCCAACAAGGATCCCTCATAGCCCAAGGCTCAGAACCTGGAAAATCTACTGACTGAGCAAAAAACCCTTAAAGGGGAGTTCTAGGCCTTTTAAAAGTCAGCAGCTACAAAAAGTGTACAGTGGTGTGAAAAAGTGTTTGCCCCCTTCCTCATTTCCTGTTCCTTTGCATGTTTGTCACACTTAAGTGTTTCGGAACATCAAACCAATTTAAACAATAGTCAAGGACAACACAAGTAAACACAAAATGCAATTTGTAAATGAAGGTGTTTATTATTAAAGGTGAAAAAAAATCCAAACCATCATGGCCCTGTGTGAAAAAGTGATTGCCCCCTAAACCTAATAACTGGTTGGGCCACCCTTAGCAGCAACAACTGCAACCAAGCGCTTGCGATAATGTGCAATGAGGCTTTTACAGCATCCTGGAGGAATTTTGGCCCACTCATCTTTGCAGAATTGTCCTAATTCAGTTACATTAGAGGGTTTTTCGAGCATGAACGGCCTTTTTAAGGTCATACCACAACATCTCAATAGGATTCAGGTCAGGACTTTGGCTAGGCCACTCCAAAGTCTTCATTTTGTTTTTCTTCAGCCATTCGGTGGTGGACTTGCTGGTGTGTTTAGGATCATTGTCCTGCTGCAGAACCCAAGTTCGTTTCAGCTTGAGTACACGAACAGATGGTCGGACATTCTCCTTCAGGATCTCTTGGTAGACAGCAGAATTCATAGTTCCTTTTATCACGGCAAGTCTTCCAGGTCCTGAAGCAGCAAAACAGCCCCAGACCATCACACTACCACCACCATATTTTACTGTTGGTATAATGTTCTTTTTCTGAAATGCAGTGTTCCTTCTACGCCAGATATACTTGGACACACACCTTCCAAAGAGTTCCACTTTTGTCTCATCGGTCCACAGAATGTTGTCCCAAAAGTCTTGGGGATCATCAAGATGTGTTGTGGAGAAATTGAGACGAGCTTTGATGTTCTTTTTGCTCAGCAGTGGTTTTCTCCTTGGAACTCTGCCATGCAGGCCATTTTTGCCCAGTCTTTTCCTGATGGTGGAGGCATGAACGCTGACCTTAACTGAGGCAAGTGAGGCCTGCAGTTCTTTGGACGTTGTTGTGGGGTCTTTTGTGACCTCTTGGATGAGTCGTCGCTGCGCTCTTGGGGTAATTTTGGGCGGCCGGCCACTCCTGGGAAGGTTCACCCCTGTTCCATGTCTTCGCCATTTGTGGATAATGTCTCTCACTGTGGTTCGCTGGATTCCCAAAGCTTTGGAAATGGCTTTATAACCCTTTCCAGACTGATAGATCTCAATTACTTTCTTTCTCAATTGTTCCTGAATTTCTTTGGGTCTCGGCATAATGTGTAGCTTTTAAGGATCTTCTGGTGGACCTTACTGTGTCAAGCAGCTCCTATTTAAGTGATGCCTTGATTGTGAACAGGTGTGGCAATAATCAGGCCTGGGTGTGGCTAGAGAAATTGAACTCAGGTGTGGACAACCACAGTTATAGTATGTTTTAACAAGGGGGGCAATCACTTTTTCACACAGGGCCATGATGGTTTGGATTTTTTTTCACCTTTAATAATAAACACCTTCATTTACAAATTGCATTTTGTGTTTACTTGTGTTGTCCTTGACTATTGTTTAAATTGGTTTGATGTTCCGAAACACTTAAGTGTGACAAACATGCAAAGGAACAGGAAATGAGGAAGGGGGCAAACACTTTTTCACACCACTGTAGTTGCTGACTTTTAATAAACAGACACTTACCTGTTCCACGGTCCAGCGATGCGGCCGATCGGGGTGTCGCTCCTCTCCCCTTCCTCTTTGCCGGCGCCTCCATTGCCACTCAGGGCACCCGGTCGTGACAGCTTTCGTCTTCACTGCCGGGCACGCACGGCGCATGCTCAAGTCGCGCTACGCTCCCGGAGTGGATAGGCGATCTCCTGGGACCTGTCACATGTCCCAGGAGATCGCCTAGAGGGAGGGGCCGCCTTAGACGAAAGGAGGAGTCGCCTAGGCGGTTCCTGGGCGGAAGGAGGAAGTGGGACAGGAAGTCCCCCTCCTAATGAAGCCCCCACTCCCCCCCCCAAAAAAGTTACATGCCAAATGTGGCATGTAAGGGGGTGAGGAGTGCTTAAAGCGGAAGTTCCATTTGTGGGTGGGACTCTGCTTTAAAGAGACTGCCTTTATATAAAAGTGGACTGACAGAGATCCCATTTGCAGCATCAAGCTGCCAAAGGGTCCTAAAGGCTGTCAAGACTTGTGTCATGACCTGGGTCACCTGCTGGTGGCACTATTGTACCCGGAGTCAAAGGGTGCTTTTCTGGTGGCCACCAGTGGGTGTCTCCCAGCAGCTAGGCCGTCTGAGTAATTAGGCTGCACCTGACGTGGGCTGCTGGAAGGTATATAATCCCACCCTTGAATGAAGTTTAGTGCTTCAGTGTTCTTCATATGAGCCTTGTCCCTGCCTAATCCTGATCCTTGTTCCTGTACCTGCTTCTGTACCTGATCCAGAGACCAGTTCCTGTACCTGATCCTGAGACCTGCTCATGTGACTAGCTCCCTGCTACCCTTTTTTTGTGTCTCTGTCCTGACCTTGCCCTGCTCAGGTGTGCGCCCTCCATTTGTACATAGCCAGTTAGGTTATTTGGGTTGCTGCACTTTCATGTTTATGTGTCATTTATATTGTTTATGGTTTATTGATGTTGGTGTTGGAATTGTATAGTTTGTCTTAATAAACTTCATTTAACTTCCTTCAGCCTGATTCCTGATTTCTTAAGGTACAGCCCACTGATCAGGTCATTCTTGCTGGATACCTCCATGTGATATCCCTGACAAAGGCCTTGATGCTGGCAAACTTCCTGCTGAGGATGTAGTTCTCAGAGAGATTGTTATCATGGCTTAAAGTGATTGTTTTAAATAAAAACTCCCTGTGCAATTGGTTATGCAACGAATCAGCCCGGAATCCTCCTCTTCTTGGTCCCTCTTTGCTGCTCCCGGCCCCTCCCTCCTATTAAGTGCCCCCACAGTCAGCAGCTTCCTATGGTGGCACTGAAGCTGAGTCACAGCTCCGTGTGTCCATTCAGATACGGACCCCCGACCCAGCCCCACCCCCTCTCTCCCCTGATTGGCTGACTGACTTTGATTGACAGCCACGGGAGCCAATTGCACCACTGCTGTGTTTAAGCCAATCAGGAGGAGTGTCCCGGATGGCTTAGACATTCATGGACATCACTGGAGAGAGATGGGTCTCAGGTAAGTAATTAGGGGGGGTGCTGGGTAGGCTGCTACACACAAAAGGTTTTTTATCTTAATGCATAGAATGCATAAGATAAAAAAAACTTCTGCCTTTACAACTCCTTTAAACCTTACTCAAACTGGACTGGAGGTGATCCCACCTGGAGCTGTGAGTCACAAAATGATCCTTCTAATGCCCTGTACACACGAGTGGAAATTCGGCCAGCAAAAGTCTGATGAGAGCTTTTGGTTCTAAAATGCGACTGTGTGTATGCTCCATTCGACTTTTGCTGGCAGAATTCCTGAGAGCATGTTCTCAATTTTTCAGTTGGAAAAAGTTCATATTAAAAATTCCGATCATCTGTACCAATTCCGACTCGCAAAATTTCTACGCATGCTCAGAAACAATTTGACGCATGCTTGGAAGCATTGAACTTAATTTTCTCGGCTCTTCGTAGTGTTGCACGTCACTGCGTTCTTGTTGATCGAAAGTTCAGTGAACTTTTGTGTGACCGTGTGTATGCAAGCCAAGCTTGAGTGGAATTCCGTCTGAAAAACCATCCAAGATTTTTCCGATGGAAATTCTAAGTTTAAAGCTCTGATCTTGGAAAAACGTCCTGGCTGGTGAGATAGCCCTTAGAGTGGATGTTTTCATATTCCAGTCTTTACCCAAGCTGGACTGAAAATAGATCTCATCTGGAGCTGGCAAGGACATCCAGAGCAAGCAGTAAATCTCACCTAGAGAGTCTTGGCTCTCCTGCGAGTCTCAGATGCAGCCCCTTATCAACGTATTGGATGAGTAAGGGATAGTCCACTCACAGATATTGGATATGACAGGGACTGCAGACATCTGCCCTTTAAGAGTTGAAGTCCAGAATGTACCTGACCTGAGGACTGAAGCAAAAGAATACAAGCCAGTCGGAATTTGAACAAGCTTTATTCAAATCCTGCTGTTGGATTGATAGATATCAGCTTAGAGAAAAACAGACAAACCTGATCAGTATCTTCCTCTCAGGATGAGAAACTGGAAGAGATGAACAGGGGTGGAGTATTGCACTCTGTGACAGAAGATCTCATCTCTGAGAAAAAGACTTTAATCTGATAACCCAGTATCAAAAGCAGGAACAAAGGCCTGTTTGGACAATAGGGAATTACTGCGATTATTGCCATGGTCTTTAGCAACAAACCCAAAAAGAAAAGCTGTATATGGATCAGACTGGAGGTAAAGCATATGGTCTGTGAGACCTTTCCTGATCTATCACAGCATCCGTACTCAGGGCTTGGCCCAGGCTCCTCTGGGAAAAGCTTTCTGGCTTGTAATAGTAAGGAGATGCTAGCAGATCTAACTATGAAGTAACCTGGATGTAAGAACTATGTGTTGCCCAATTGGACCACAAAATATGGATTCTTCCAGAAGTTTTGCATGTAAACTTAATTAAATGTTAGAGAGATTCCTCTCTACCCAGATCACAGTCATCTCTACTGCTCTAAGTAGACTGACTCTTCAGGTTCTGACCTGCCCCTTAATGTAGGACACCACTGTGATGTTGTTTAGCCTCATCGGAGACTAAAAAGCCTACTGTCCGGTGACAAAGGGGAGCATATAACGGCTAGCCAGATAACCAGAATGTTCAAAACAACTTCCAAACAGGGGAGTTCCACTAGCGAAAGCTCTGCATCACAGAAGATTTTTTTTACTGTGACAGCACCCAATGCTTCACCTGGCTGTTTGCGAGACATGAATAGCTGGGTGCATGTTCAACATTGGAGAGAAAAAAACCCTTCAGCTTTGCACCATTCTTCTAGAATGAGCTTCTAGCCTAAACAGCAAAAGGAAAAAATGCAACACATTTTTTTGGAAGTGCTAAAAGTACTTGCACATACATCTTAAGCATATTAACAGCTGTACAAAAGGGAGGTACAAAAACCTGCATTTAGATCATCCTCATCTTCCTCATAGAAATTGTTTGAAGAGGTGTAAATTGGCCAGTTGACTGGTTCTGCAATGAAAAAAGCTTGAGATTCTCAGAGAAGAGAATTCTTGCATAGGAAGAGTTGTAAAAAACTCCTGTCTTGAATACTTGTGACAACCTGTTGGTCGCTGTCGTTTTTTCTCCCTGGCTGCCTGAACAAAGCAGGAAATTCACGAGCACCAAGGGCCCAGTTTTTGGTGTGCATAATACATGCAGATTTGGTGAGGCTTAATAGCAAATGCCCATTAGTCAACTTCCCATACACCTGAAAGAAAAAAACGTACCCAGCAAAACGCCCCTTACTTTTTTGCCGGTGGCTGACTACAAGGATGAAGTGACAATCCTTGGTTCTAAACAATAAGCACAAGTCTGTAAGAAATGCATAAAAGTTTTTAGTGTACAGCTTTAGGAGGCCCGCAGAAGGGCTGACAATCCAGGTAATGGTACCAGTATAAAAAAGACACTGCCCCCCTCCAGCTATAACATGCATAGAGCAGTCACAGCATAGAGGGATTAACCTGCACAAGGACCTGTCGCAGTAAAGAAATAAATCCCTGCTAAATAGGGACACTGTGCAAGTCTAAGAAAGAACTCCACATTGTTGATAAAAAAAATATTATGACATGTGCAATTGCTACTCAAGCCATGTAGTCATTTAAATAAAAATAACCTTCCCAATTCAGACTGCAGCTGCTGAAGTTTCCTCAGAAACAACCATTACATCTAGTTGCAATGTATGTATATGTAAAGTTAGGAATTAACATAAAGAAACACCAGCCATTGATACACCCTTCCCTTGGAACACATTAACTATACAGAGTAATAGACTAGGGTAAATTACTGTTTCCGGTACCACTGAAGTACCCTTTCCATAGTCTTACTAGTATTGTTTTATATATATATATATATATATATATATATATATATATATTTTTTTATATTTACTGGATAATATCTGAATTACAATATAGAGCGGAATTGCAGGAGGTTGTTCCAAATTTGACAACTGTTTGGGCTGCAAATAACCAGGGAGGTATAGAGATTAGCCCAGTTATACAGCACGTATGAGTAACATACTTCCCTTCTTTCTACAAAGGGATGATCCTAGCATTAGGAAATTAATAGTAAGGGAGTATAGAGGAAACCTGTGGTAATCAGTCCTTTCAAATTTTAAACCCGCCTCTGGATGGGTGGACCGTGCAGACCGCTCGTTATAACTAGACGTGAGGTGCACCAAGATGGCCCCGCTTCAGATGACGTCCTATGACAAAACGTGTAAGGCAGAGCTTGCTAGGCACTCACGTCACTTCCGGTTACGAAGCCGTGGAACGCACGTCGGTCCGGAGCTCATGGTTTGCAACCAGGATATGCCAGCTGCTATACTTGACTGTGTCAAGTTTTGTTTTTGTTCCTAAATACTTATAAATAGTTTTAAATAAACAAACCATTTGGATTTAAACTATGAGTGCCCATTTCTTTCGTCCATGAGGATATCCTGCAGTGAGCTGCAGAGGTGATTATTGTAAACTCTCCCATTCGAGGTGGAAAATCCCCAGAGGGGATGAGGCGCCCAGACACCCCAGTGTTTACTGAGCCAAGGAGGAGGGGATTGTTCGGAAAACTACCAGACATTCACTATATGCACTTTACTCCTGCAGGGGTGCAGGGTTCTGGTGAGTGGGGAACTGAGGGGAGCATGGATGTCACTTGATCCACTGCACGCCTGTGGCCAAATCTAGGCACAAGTCATCTTGGCAAAGCCCAAAAGTAATTTGAAATCTTGTCACTCATCTGCAACATTTATGAACAAACTTTATTATTTTAATTTCAAATATTTAGCATTTTTTGCTTCTTCCTGGACCTTCATCATCTGTTTACTATATATCTTTTGTTTTTTATCAGTTTATTTTTATATATATATATTTTTTTCACAAATAAGTAACCCCTATTCACGTGGGTTATAAGGTTACCACATATGACTAGGAATGAAACATTTCTGATGAAATCAGATAGCATATGTTGATCAAATCATCACTATAATCTTGCACATGTATTTGTATATTTGTTTTAAGATTAGAACTTAATCACAGAGGAATAACATTAAATAACAAAGGGGCACTAATTAACACATTTTCAAAAATCATGGTGAACACCTGAATAACACTCATCTGTGATAAAGTTCTCACTTCCCAATTGGGAAGAGTGACCTAATTAGAGGATTGCTCTTCAGTTGATGGAAGTAAATATTACATTATTGTTGCACATTCACCCGGGAAGAGTGACTCACTGTGGAGGGTCACTCTTTGGGTGACGGGCAGCGCCACCGACCCTACATCCGTAATATCCTTTTCTATAAGGGTGCTCCAGTTGGGGCCTCCTCAAGGGAGGCAGCAGCCCTAGACCATACCTAAGTGCAGAATATAACAAATTATACAACCATTACATTGTCTTTTCTGACAGCTGTTTGCTAGTTGTGAAAAACCCCTAAAGGGTTAACCATTGCCAAAGGAATACTGACACTGCAGCTTCTCACATTGGAGCACTGTGATTGCAATAGGTGACTAATAAACCAAACCATGTCATACAGAATGCAAGTCTTGAGGAAACAGTTGTCTGTTCAGGACAGAAAAAAAGACAAAGGTAGGCGATTGCACAAAACTTTGATAAAATACTCCAAAGCTGCAATGTACATCAATCACTCAGAGCATAGTCATCTCTATATGTTTTTGTTTTGGTAATTTTTTTCTAGTAGTAGAGTTACCCCGTAACAGCCCACACAGCATTTGGTCCCTTCTGCTGACCTCAAGCCAAACATACTCACACATCGTAGACCTCTTCCACAGGGCAATCAATGCACCCAAAGAGCGACTCAGATACCAGAGGCAGGAACGCAGCTGCTGTATTCATGCTGGGCACACTTAACGGTCACCCACTAATAGCAGGGCTTCTGGCCAATGCAAATGCCTGCCAATGGCAAGGCCCACTCGGCGGCCATCGATCGTCTGCATATGTGTGCCATAACACCACCCCGCTGATAGTTTGGGACACTGTAATCACTTGATTATGCATGCTCGTATACTTAACTGCCACCTGCTGATAGCAGGGCACCCGGCCAATGCAAATGCCCCCCGATGGCAAGGCCGACTCTCTATGCATCATTTCTCTGCATATGTCTGCCAAACACCACCCCACTGATAGCTAGGGACTCGATGACCACTCAAGCCATCCTGGAAGACTTCTGGATGCCACAGAAGTCCTTACATCTGCACAACTGCTCCCGCACGAGACCAGACCGCAAACACTTCCAAAAGGTAATGGGTAACAAAATCGGTCCCATGAGTGAGGAGGACAAAAAAGGAATGCAGCCTCTGGATCAGCCTCAAAATTTATGGGAGTGGGGTCCAATGGGGTAGGAGCAAGTGTGGAGCTACCCAAAGGTATGCTGCCATGGAGTCTATCAGGAATATATTTTTTTATGTACTTGCTGAAAAATGAATGCAGTCACCGCTTTTACCCTAGGTTCACATATCTGTTTTGTACTGGCCGCATTCATGCGAGCACGGCAGACCATTCAAATGAATGGGCTGCTGTGCCTGCATTTCTGCAAAAAAAAAAGTGCCTTTTCAAAAATGTGCCCGCAGGAAAATCACATCTTTTTTGCCATGCAATTTCCCTGCGGTTCCCACACCTGCAAATGCGCTGCGTGCTGAGATGCCTGGTGGTGCCATTCAGAAGGAAGGCAGCCCCACATACCTCCTAAGAGCAGTGTGATTTGGCTGCAGGTGGTTGCGGGTGCAGGAACAGATGTGAGTCCCGCAGTCACACACAGAAATGTAAACCAAGCCTAAAGGGCCGATAAGCTGCAATATATTTTTGTGCGTGGGTTTAGTTATCCTTTAACCATTTTCCGCCTGCTGCACACCGATATACATTGGCACAATGGGCGTACCTTTTATTGACGGGGCTACTGGTCACTGCCGCATATAGCTTGAATGTGCCCACGGGAACGGCGGACTCGATGTCCGCCGGTGTCCCGGCAATCTTGTCATGGAGCCGCAGAACGGGGAAGTGCAAACAGGGCATTTCCCCGTTCTGCCTTGTGACATGACAGAGATCATTGCTCCCTGTCATCGGGAGCAGTTATCGCTGTCATGTGAGTTGAAGCCCACCCCCCCCACAGTTAGAATCACTCCCTAGGACACACTTAACCCCTTGATCACCCCCTAGTGGTTAACCCCTTCCCTGTCAGTGTCATTTACACAGTAATTAGTGCATTTTTATAGCACTGATCGCTGTATAAATGACAATGGACCCAAAATAGTGTCAAAAGTGTCCGATGTGTCTGCCATAATGTCGCAGTCACGATAAAAATCGCAGATCACTGCCATTACTAATAAAAAAAAAATAATAATAATAAAAATGGCATAAATCTATCCCCTATTTTGTAGACACTAAAAACTTTTGCGCAAACCAATCAATGTACGCTTATTGCAATTTTTTTTTTTTACCAAAAATATGTAGAAGAATACATATCAGCCTAAATTGAGGGGAAAAATCTTTTTTTTATGTTTTTTTTTTATATATTTTTATTTTTATATATTTTTGGAGGATATTTATTATAGCAAAAAGTAAAAAATATTTTTTTTTTTTTTTCAAAATTGTCGCTCTTTTTTTGTTTATAGCGCAAAAATTAAAAACTGCAGAGGTGATCAAATACCACCAAAAGAAAGCTCTATTTGTGGGAAAAAAAGGACATCAATTTTGTTTGGGTGCAACCTCGCACGACCGCGCAATTGTCAGTTAAATCGACGCAGTGCCGAATCGCAAAAAGGAGAAAAATGTAACTTATTTTATGTTTTTTTTTTTATAGCTCAGTCTTTTAATGTGAAAGGTTTGCTTAGATTTTGGACTCATTGGGAGACAGAATTTAAAGTTGCCAAGTGTATAATCCAAAAAGTAAGAACTATAGTCAGCAACAAAGATATGTGGAAAAGTTAAGCTCAGCATACACATTATAATCTGATTGTACAATTTCCTTTAGAGCCATCAACTATTATGTCATGCAAGAGCCTGCCTGCACGGATACAGATTGAATGGATAGTTTAGGTAGGTCCCTGTATAACATTGTTTTAAAAAAATCGAAGGTTGATTGCACAAAGATTGTATGGTCAGATCATAATGTGTATTGTGGCCCTGAAAGGAGGAATTTTACTGAGGCTGGCAGCAGAGAGAAATAGAAATAAAATATTGTAGTGATAGGCATTTTTTTCTATTATTAAATATCCCATAGCTCTCTATTAATGGCAAATATTTGGTTATTTAGAAACACAGTGCGGTCTTCTGATGATCCGACTTTAAAAGTAAAAAATAATGTGCCATATTTTATAATTTCATCTTTTGTAGATTATTTTCATTGCCGCCTCATTTATGACTCGCTTTGATATTGTAAAACTGAGCAAATGAGCAAAGTGCTGTATTATAATACATCTGACGTGTAATGGGAGATATGGCCAGCATCATGGCACACAGCTTTGTAACAATTTGGATGGAATACATAACAATAGTACATCTTAAATCAGTCCTGCAGTGTATGGCTGTCACTCCCTGCACATCTTTTAAAATCCTTGTTGTTTATACCCAGGAGCTATACCACATTTTAATTAGTATATGTCACTTTCTCCACACTGATAGCAGTTGTTTTACAGATAAAATCCATCATACTATTACCTACCAGAATGCCACTGGCAGCTACTGTAACATAATTGTCACATTATACAGTGATCAAATTCTTTGCACTCTAAATCTTTGTAATTTAGAACTTCTTAACACTTCTTTAATTTAATCATTCTATTCAAATGTATTTTGATGACAAGGCGGCGTGTCTTTTTTTTTTATCTGCTGTTTGTGTTTTAAAGTGGACCTATCATTAAAATCCACACAGACCAGTAATACACATGTCAGTGTTACTAAATCATGTTATTATTTTCATGCTTTCTATGATTCAAAGACTGCTGTGATAATGCTTCCATGTGTGATCTAAAGTCGGGGCTGCCTAGACCTAGACATGTTTTTAGGCTACCTAGGACCTTTGTGGGAGTTTCATGTCATAATAGACTGCAGAGAATATTTTTTTTTTCCATCAGACAGGTCCTGTTTTGTAGGTAAAGTGGTTACCTTCTTGATTGCTGATAAATAATTGATGTTAGTGTCAAACACAAAGTATTGCATGTACTGGAACTAAGAAAAGAAGTATGTCATGTGGGTTGCCATTGCTGACCTCCTTCTGAAAAATGAAATTCCCAATTGTGAAGCTGGTTTTCTTGCTTCAGCACTTTCTAAATCATTAGTCTGCACTAAACATGCTAGTAAACTAAAGCCCCGTACACACCACCAGAAAATTGTATGAAAAATACTGCTTTCGAAACGATCGTACGATAACCTGATCATTAGTACACAACTTTCGTCCGAAATTATCCGAAGGGACAAACACGAAAACAAATTTTCGTTTAATCAATACAGTTTTCGTCTGAAAATACCGGATATTTAGGAGATATCGTAGGAGAATTTTCGGACTTTAGTAACCTCTTCGTTTTTTTTTTTTTTTTGGAGACTAGCATACAAAAAAAAAAACATGATCATTCGTCCGATAATCTCATTGTGTCTATGAGGCTTAAAGGGGTTGTAAAGGCAGAAGGTATATTTATCTTAATGCATTCTATGCATTAAGATAAAAGGCCTTCTGTGTGCAGCAGCCCCCCTCAGCCCCCCTAAAACGTACCTGAGCCCCATCTCTATCCAGCGATGTCCACGAGTCCCTCAGCTGTCCGGGACTCTCCCACCTGATTGGCTGAGACACAGCAGCAGAAGTCAATGGCAATCAAAGTCAGTTAGCCAATCAGGAGAGAGAGGGGCTGGGGTCGAACCGCAGCTCCGTGCGTGAATAAACACATGGAGCTGCAGCTCAGCTCGAGTGCCCCCATAGCAAGCTGCTTGCTGTGGGGGTACTCTACAGGAGGGAGGGGCCAGGAGCAGCAAAGAGGGACCCAAAAAGAGAAGGATCCGGGCTTCTCTGTGCAAATCCACTACACAGAGCAGGTTAGTATAACATGTTTGTTATTATATTTATTTTTTATGTGACTTTACAATCACTTGAAGTGTAAGATCCGGAAACCTGATCTGAATTCTTGGTCTGTGTTTGGAAAGTATTAACACCAGAGCATCAGCTTGATAGCCAGGCAACTAGTATTTCCAGAAAGAAGTTGACCTTGGCAGATTAGGCTTTGTGATTGAGATTGTGACAGGTTTCATTTAGTGGTTGTTCCACATGTAAATTGTGCATTATAATTCAGGGACGTGCGGTGAGGTCAGTGGCTGGTGAGGCACTGGCTAGTATCAGAGCCAGATACACACAGGTTACATACGCCACAATCGTTAGAGTGAGAGCAATAGTTCTAGCACTAGACCTCCTCTGTAACTCTAAACATGTAACCTGTAAAAAAAATGTAAGTGTCTGCTATGGAGATTTATAAGTACTGAAGTTTGGCACCAGTGTTCGCAATTTTAAAGTGTGACATGTTAGGTATCTATTTACTCAGCGTAACATCATCTTTCACATTATACATTATTTATTCATGAAACAGTTTTTTTCAAAAAAGAAAAACATTTAAAAAAATTGCCACGCAAATACCGTGTGACATAAAAAGTTGCAATGACCACCATTTTATTCCCTAGGGTGTCTGCTAAAACAGTATATATAATGTTTGGGGGTTCTGAGTAATTTTCTAGCAAAGAAATTATGATTTTTACATGTAGGAGAGAAGTGTAAGAATTGGCCTGGGTGACAAGGGGTTAATTACCATAAATAATATACAAATAATTATTATATATTGTTTTTAAGGTAATTTACTATATTTTCAAAATCTGTACTCAAGCAGGTGGCTTAACGGACAAATTACTGAAGTTTGAAGTTATAACTTCCAACAAGTAATTTCACAGTAAATAGATAAATAATAAATGATTATTTTATAACATATAGCATAATAATTTATGATTTAGCTTGAATATAACAGTACCAGAAGGCATCAGTTTCTCATTCTCTCTCTTAACTGTGTGAGAATAACTTGGGATTGTGGGTAAATAAACATGTGTTTTTTCCTTGTAGTTAAGAGGGCTGGGCTGGAAGGGAGCATTTGTCTTTTAGATACATGCCCCTTCTATGACACTGCAGTGAGAGGACAGCCTCCACTGCAGCATTTTTATTGGACAGCTGGGACCAATGGTACTTTACTATTGGTCCAAGACTCCAAGCTGTTTATTGTCAGCGCCTCTGACAAGAAGTGAGAGGCACTGTGAGCTCATCCTCTCAGTCTGCTGCAAACAAAGTGTGTTAGCTTGTATTTAAAGTGGCCGCTCCGTGTTTAGCTTCTGAAAGGCTGTGCAAAGAGCCCCATATCTCTGGAACCATAGGTTGTAGGAGCCCCACTTTTTTTACCAGTGGTGGGGTAGGACTTAGGTTACATACCCCCCAAGCTACGACTTTTTTTTATGTTCATAGCCCTGCCTCACCTGCCTCCCCTGACTGCATGTTCCTGTTATATCTGTATAAACAGTAACAATACACAGGGATTTCAAAAGCCATGAGCCATGCAAGATATATTATTTAACCACTTGGCGCCCGCCATATAGCAGAATGACTGCGGCAAAGTGGTTTCAATATCCTGACCGGACATCATATGACGTGATCAGGATATTGAGCCGCTGCCCCGGGGGCACGCATCGCGGCGATCGATGTTGCGGTGTGTCAGTCTGACACACTGAAACTACGATCTTGGTAAAGAGTCTCCGACGGAGACTCTTTACCACGTGATCAGCTGTGTCCAATCACAGCTGATCACAGTGTAAATAGGAAGAGCCATTGATCGGCTTTTCCTCACTCGTGTCTGTCAGACGCGAGTAGAGGAGAGCCGATCGGCTGCTCCTCTGACAAGGGGGTCTGTGCGGATCGATTATCAGCGCAGCCCCCCGAGGATGCCCACACTGGACCACCAGGGACGCTACCAGACCACCAGGGATGCCCAGCACCAGGTATGCCATCCTAGACCACCAGGGATGCCAGTCAGTGCCCACAATGGATGCCAATCAGTGCCCACAATGGATGCCAATCAGTGCCCACAATGGGCATCACTGATTGGCATGCATTATTGTTTGGCACTGATTGGCATCCATCAGTACAATACATTACACTACAATGTGCCTATCAGTGCCCATCTGTGCCGCCTATCAGTGCCCATCCATGCTCATCCGTAACGCCTATACATGCCCATCCGTGCCGCCTATCCATGCCCGTCCATGCCACCTATCCATGCCAATCCGTGCCACCTATCAGTGCCAATTTGTGCTACCTATCAGTGCCCATCCGTGTCGCCCATCAGTGCCACCCACCTATAAGTGCCCATCAGTGCCGCCTATCAGTGCCACATATCAGTGCCCATCAATGCCACCTCATCAGTGTCACTTCATTGGTGCCACCTCATTGGTGCCCATCAGTGCCACCTTATCAGTACCCATCAGTGCAGCCCCATAAGTGCCCATCAGTGAAGGAGAAAACTTACTTATTTACAAAGTTTTGAAACTGAAACAAAAAAAAACATATTTTTTTTCCAATTTTCGGTCTTTTTTTATTTGTTTAGCAGAAAATAAAAATCCCAGAGGTGATCAAATACCACCAAAAGAAAGCTCTATTTGTGGGAACAAAATGATAAAAATTTTGTTTGGGTACAGTGTAGTATGACCACGCAATTGTCATTCAAAGTGCGACAGCGCTGAAAGCTGAAAATTGCACTGGGCAGGAAGGTGTTTAAGTGCCCTGTATTGAAGTGGTTAACTCCACTTGTCGAATGCCTTACTGTAAATGTACGTCATTACTTTGACGTTAAATACCAGGGTTATGGCAGCAACCAGCTTTCAGATAAAAGTGGTCCCACCGGTGGATTTGCAGCGAGATCACTTTTATAGACAGTGGGAGAGGTGCCCTCCCGTCGCTTTTGGGACATCTCCGAGCACACCGGAGCCTTCGTTAAGTCCAAAGCTAATCTGATCTCTCTAATGCCTGAGCAGGAAGTCGAGTGAGGACAAGATAGCCTCCACTTGGCTCTATGCCCTTGGAGGACCAAAGCAACATCTGTCGTCACTTCCGCCTCTCGGCGTAAAGGGATTTTTTTTTCTTACAGTTAAAATTACACCTTTTTTTTCTTTTTGCTTTTAAAGGTAAATGAGAGATCTGGGGTCTTTTTGACCCCAGATCTCCCAATAAAGAGGACATGTCATGCTTATTTCTATTGCAGGGGATTTTTACACAAAAGTGATAAAAAAAATTAAAGAGATGGTGTAAATATGAGAAGTAAAATAAATAAGAAAAAAAAATAATTTAGAGTGCCCCATCCCTCCGAGCTTGCGCTCAGAAGCGAAAGCATACGTATGTCGCACCCACATTTGTAAACAGTGTTCAAACCACACATGTGAGGTATCACCACAATCATTAGAGTGAGAGAAATAATTCTAGCACAAGACCTCCTCTGTAACTCTAAACAGGTAACCTGTAAAAAATATTAAAGCATCGCCTTTGTAGATGTATAAGTACCATAGTTTGACGCCATTCCACGAGTGTGCAAAATTTTAAACAGTGACATTTTAGGTTTCTATTTACTCGGTGTAACATCATCTTTCACATTATATAAAAAAATTAGGCTAACTTTACTGTTTTGTTTTGTTTTATTTATTAAAGTGTATTTTTTCCAAAAAATTGTGTTTGAAAGACTGCTGCGCAAATACAGTATGACATAAAACATTGCAACGACCGCCATTTTATTTTCTAGGGTCTCTAAAAAATATGTATAATGTTTGGGGGTTCTAAGTAATTTTCTAGCAAAAAATATAGATTTTTACTTGTAAACAACAAATGTCAGAAAAAAAGCCTGGTCCTAAAGTGGTTAATGTGCAAACTTAAAGTTGAACTCCGGGCAAACAGCCAAAAATACCATTGTAATTCAAATATAGGAGCAGCTGTTGTACCTCCATCAGATTTGTAATTCTGTACATCGAGCCCTGATGGAGATAAAGTGGTTATGGTGAAAGAACCTTCAAAGCAACAAGTTATTTACACAAAAAATGTTTACATATTCATATTTTTGTATCCTGGAAAAATAGGATGCTAGGGATTACGGCAAGCTCACAACAAATGCACAAGTGCCTCCAAAATGGAGTAAACTGTACCCCAGTTGAATTGCAGATTATTCTTGATCCTGTAACATTACGGAACAGCAAGCCATCCGTATTCACTGTGAGCCATGATTTACATATATCAATGCAGTCATCACTTCATATATAGTTTGCCTGTGTACTTTCAATTCAGGGAGCAAGTAGCTTTTGAATGAAAATGTTGAACCAATAGCCACACAAACACTCCCACCCACATACACTGACATAAAAGAACATTTGCCTGATTCATGCGCAGGAGTGACGTCACACGACTCCGGCAGTCACAGAAGGAAGAGGGGTGAAGATGGATGCTCCCTGCTAGTGGGGGCAACAGAGACATTGCGGGCTAGTATATATTGAAATGTGTAGAACAACAATTGAAAAACCAACTGAGGAAAAACTCTGCGCCAAATGTTCTCTTATAAAAATATATAGAAAATTCAAAAATAAATTAAAAGCTGCTCCCTTGGAAAGAGCTATACAGCTCCTTAATGATGTGAAAAAAGTGACAATGGGGTGCTGAAAAATAGTTACCTTAATTAAATAAAAAAAAAAACTGTTTGCCTACATCAAATTGAGGGCCAATGGAATTAGTAAAATAAATCCCAACCACAGTGATCAAATTGTTAATAACAAATAACGTGAAAATAACATACAAGTGACCGTACATGTGCAATAATACAGTTCTGATGTGTAACATTAAGAGTACAATCCAAATGGTTTTTGCAAAAAAAAAAAAATGATAACAATGCTGTAGAAAATAGTTGAAACAAGTCCACCAAGACGAGTTTTAAAGTGCAATAGAATATTCTAAAAAGACGTTGAGTGAACCTTCATCACCGATTTTCAGCAAACGACACCCAATAGTGATTGTAATGTAGTCTGCTTACCAGATCCGTTTGAATACTTTAATTAACAAACCCCCCCCAATTATTTTTGGCCCCCACATATACACACGCACGAATGTAAATGCATGCGTCAAGGCACCTACGCATGAAAACATTGATGTACGTTACATATCACTGCGTGCGCCGGAGTGAGAGCAATAATTCTAACGCCAGACCTCCTCCATAACACTAAACTGATACCTATAGGGGGCTTTTGAAGCGTTGCCTATAAAAAATATAAGGTACTGAAGTTTGTCGCCATTTCACGGGCGCACGTAAATTTAAGGTTTGGCATTTTTGGTATCTATTTACTCAGTGCAACCTCATCTTTTATATTTTTACCAAATATTTGGGTAATTTATTGTGTTTGTTTGCCCTAAAATTCAAATGTGTTTTTTGCTAAAATTTTGCGATTCCTAGACCTTAGCAGTAATATCGTGGGACATAAAAAAATTGCAACTACCACTATTTTATTCTCTAGGGTGTTTTCTTTCAGAAAATATATAATATCTGTGGGTTTTGTGTAATCTTCAGGCCTAAAATGATTTTTTAAACATGTGTGCAAACAACACAAAAATGACTCTGGCAGCGAAAGGGTTAAGACACACTAAATATGTTTATAATAAAACTATTTGAGAATCAAATTCAATATCCATGGTAAATATAATCAAACTTGTATGTGTAGGACTTCTTTAAAGTGAATTCTAATTGGATGCTTTGGGTTACTGAATGGTGTACAGTATCCTATAAAATGGAATAAGCAAAAAGTCTTCACAGCAACAGTGGTTTACTTTCATCTCCTAACCGGTTTTAAAGTATGGTTGGATTTTGCTCGGTTTCTATAAAAATATTGTTGTTGTGCTTACCCTATAGGCAGAATTTGGTAAACTGACACACGTAAACTGACTATTTAGAAATGTACAGGCAGACATGCTGCTGATTAGTAATGAGTGAACCAATTAATAAATCTGATTTTTTTATAAAATAATACAGTTCATTAATCACAATTTCTTATATTTCTGACTTCTTTGGTTCTCTGCTGATCAAATAGATCTGAATGCAAATTTTTTAGGCATAGCAAGTATTTGTGAATCGTAGATTTGAACAACATTGCTGCTAACTTGGTTCCAACCTCAGTAAAAGTCTATTATTATTCTCATTTAACACTGCTATGACTTTTCCTTATTTTTGCAATCATTTTACCTTAATCATTTTGTAGAAAAAAAAGGAAATCTCTGGTCTGATGAAAATGAAAGTGGCAAAAATGCAAGTAAGCTCAAGCGGGTCCAAGTATGTGCAGCAATGTGTCATTGCTTTATGTATGGATTTAAAGTTCTCCATATCAATTCAAAACTTTTTGGATTAAGTGTGAATTTTTATTTTTATTTTTTCTGTAGAGATTTGCCCTTTTTATTTGTCATTTGCAAAGATGAAAAGCGATTGGAAATGTATTTTTTTGCAGTTGTTACCAGAGCAGGAAGAGAGGGGAACTCTTAAGCCTAGTACACATGGGCCGAATGTCCGGCGGCATAGGCCAATTCAATATGAACTGGTCGACATTCTGCCTGAGTGTATGGCAGACGGTCCATAAAGGTCTGCCGACCGGCTCCTAATCAGCACTCTCAGCCAATGACACTGACAAGAGTGTTCCGGCGGGGGGGTTATCCCCCTGTCAAAACACAATAGAACAGGAGGGGAGATCTCTGTACTAGCATTGGATGGTTGGTACAGTGGCTCTGACCTGAGCTGTCAGTTTTTTTTTTTTTTTCCATTCAGCCCGCTGGGTTAAATGAAAAAAATTGTGGTGTGCACGAGGCTTTACAATTTATACACTTGTTCTGGTATCTTAGAAGGTATTTCTTCTCATCTTGGAGAGATTTCCTATTATTTCTGTTGTCTCTCAGGAACAGGAAGTCAAAGAAACTCTCCCTGATGGAACACAGAAAGTAAAAAAATTACTCAGGTTTCCACTTGAAAAATCTCAACCCATCCTGCAACCTATAAAAAACGATTTAAACTCATCTTTTTGGCAATAATAAAGCTAGTTTCGTATCAGGCTAACAGGAAACCGTAAATTCTTTGTTTGAGTAAATCAAAAATGTTCTCCTTTCACCAGGCGTTTCACTACAGAAGCACACTCTTCCTCTCTAATTGTGTTCTTCATTCTGAGTTAGCTAATTTCACCTTGGGAGATGTAACTATGTCACCCCAGGCCATGGGACTGATAATGAACCTTTATATGATTAGGCAATTTGGATCATTTTGATATCATAAAGAAAATTGTGATCCCAGACTGAGCTATTAGCTGACATTCAAGCTCCTGCAACCTCAGTCTCTCTATCTCCTTATTGGGCAATTATTCTCAAATGGTGAAGGTGAAAATAAAGTTGTAATGTATTAAAATTGCAAAGTATACAGTATATAAACCCGAGAACAAAAATGTAATATATTGAGCTTACCAATCCGCTGCAATGATGGCCCAGCCTAATGGCATTCCATATAAATACAGAAAAATACCTGTTTATCCTGTCAGAAAAGTTGTGTCCATGTAACTTCCTGTGGATTAAACAGAAATCTCACATGATGTTATTAGTGTTCTCTTCTGAGAACCACAAATCAATGCCGAGATATGTAAAGCCGACCATAGGTTGTTTGAATCTTGGCCAGTTCAGCAGGAACTGGCCCAGATTCTAACCATGTATGGGCAGGCTGAATGTACCCAAGTTGATCAGCCTGTCAGATTTTACATATTAGACTGTGTTGGATAGCTATCCACCAACCAACCAACACCACCAACACCCCCACCCCGCCGGGAGAACACAATGGCTCCATGGGAGGGATTCCCCCATTGACATTGACTGTGTTGATGAGGGAATCAAGCAGTTTTTTTTCCTGCAACCCATGGTTGCAGGAAAGAATACCATTCTGTCTATGGCCAGCTTAACCACTTTAAGACCAGCCTCGTTTTGGATTTTAGGTGTTTACATGTTTAAAACAGTTTTTTTTGCTAGAAAAAAAACTTAGAACCCCCAAACATTATATATTGTTTTTTTTCTAACACCCTAGAGACTAAAATGGCGGTCGTTGCAATACTTTTGTTTCACACCGTATTTGCGCAGCGGTCTTGCAAGCGCACTTTTTTTAAAAAAAAATCACTTTTTTGAATAAAAAAATAAGACAACAGTAAAGTTAGTCCAATTTTTTTATATATTGTGAAAGATAATGTTACGCCGAGTAAATTGATACCTAACATGTCACGCTTCAAAATTGCGCCCGCTCGTGGAATGGCATCAAACTTTTACCCTCAAAAATCTCCATAGGCGACGTTTAAAAAATTCTACAGGTTGCATATTTTGCGTTACAGAGGAGGTCTATAGCTATAATTATTGCTCTCGCTCTACCGATCGCGGAGATACCTCACATGTGTGGTTTGACCACCGTTTTCATATGCGGGCGCTACTCACGTATGCGTTCGCTTCTGCGCACGAGCTCGTCGGGACGGGGCGCTTTAAAAAAATGTTTTTTTATTTTTCTTATTTATTTTTCTTGATTTTATTTATTTTTACACTGTTTTTTTTAAAAAAATTTAATTGGCTCACTTTTATTCCTATTACAAGGAATGTAAACATTCCTTGTAATAGAAAAAAGCATGACAGGTCCTCTTAAATATGAGATCTGGGGTCAAAAAGTCCTCAGATCTCATATTTGGACTTCAATGAAAAAAAAAAAAAAATGTCATTTAAAAAAATGACATTTGAAAATTCCTCTTTAAGAGGTATGGGCGGAAGTGACGTTTTTGACGTCGCTTCCGCCCTCCTATGGTATAGAGATGAGTGGCGGCCATCTTAGCGTCACTCATCTCTATGCACATCAGGGGAAAGGACCCGATCGCCACCTCTCCCGCCGCCGATAACGGTGATCTCGCGGCGAATCCGCCGCGATGACCACCATTATCGGACAGCCGACCGGCGCCTGAAGAGATGGATATCTCGGTTGTGGCAGCAGCTGCTGCCGTTACCGAGATATCCCTCTTCAAAAAAGGGACGTACATCGTCGTGCGCCGGTCGGAAAGTGGTTAATGGAGTTGAGTAGAGATGGAGTTGTTTGTGGTCTCGATCAGAAGTGCAGCCTAGGGGGAAAATGCTGCAACTCCATAGATACGATGTAGTGAGTGTTGTTACCTTAGGACAGAAAGTGTGTTAGACCCCTTTCACACTGGGGCGCTTTGCAGGCACTACAGCGCTAAAAATAGCGCCTGCAAAGGTGCTGTGTCTCCAGTGTGAAAGCCCCGAGGGCTTTCACACAGGAGCGGTGCGCTGGCAGGGCACTAAAAAAAGTTCTGCTAGCAGCATCTTTGGTCACCGCTCCTCCCCATTGAAATCAATGGGGCAGCGCGGCTATACCGCCGGCAAAGCGCTGCTTATAACCCTTTGTTGGCCGATAGCGGGGGGGTAAAAGCGCACTGCTTGCAGCCGAATAGCGCGGTAAATTGGTGGTAAAGCGCCGCTAAAAATAGTGGCGTTTTACCGCCGATGCACCCACCGCCCCAGTCTGAAAGGGGCCTTATTGGCAAGAAGTGAAAAAAAATCTAATTTTGTCTTTAGTTTTAGACCCCTTTCACCCTGAGGCATTTTTCAGGAGATTTTGGGCTAAAATAGCTCCCCTGCAGTCTCAGTGTGAAAGCCCGAGTGTTGGCGATGTGCTGGCAGGACATTAAAAAAACTCCTGCAAGCAGCATCTTTGGCGCGGTGAAGGAGCGGTTTATACACCGCTCCTGCTCATTGAAATTAATGGGCAGCGCCACCGAACCGCCGGCAAAGCGGCACTTTGCGGGTCATTTTAACCCTTTTTTGGCGGCCACTAGTGGGGGTTAAAAGCGTCCCACTAGCGGTCGAAAACCTCTGCAAAAACGATGGTAAAGCGCCACTAAAAATACCGCCAACGCCGCTGATGCCCCAGTGTGAAAGCAGCCTTAGATAAGCTTTAACTATAGACCTTTGTGTTCTGTTCGCTTGTAACATTTTGCACCAGTGAGTCATTAGGACCGCACATTTCTTGCAAGATCTACAGTTCAGAACCTCTTATTTCTTTCTAATGAACAAAGTGATAAGGTTAAGGCTTCTATCAAAAAAAAAAGAAAACAATAGTACAGTGATAGGGAAGCAGCTGTAGAGAATAAAGGGCGCTTAAAATGCATTTGCAGTGGTCAAAGCTTTTGAGACTTGTTAACAGTAAACAGACACAAACTGTTAGAAGGGTTCCATGTAATAATGTATAGCCTCACTCTGTAGCTTCAGGCAAAAGAAGATTTCTTTAGTGGAGATGCAATCAGCTCTGACCAATCAGTAATATAGGTTAATCAGCTGATCGATTGGTCCATGAGTAGCATGGACCTGGCTCCTCTCTGACTGGCTCTAGCATGGCCTTGGGCAATAGGTTGGAAACTTTTAATTATCAGCAGCAGCTTCTCTCCTGATTGAATGGTCAATGGCTTTACTACCAAGGCAGCCCTGTTTGAATAATAATAGGAAACAATGTGAAAAGGGCAGGCAGCAGCAAAGTAAGACACATGGATATCGAGAGCACTGAAAAGAAGAGTTAATTACTTGGCAAAAACAACATTTTAGGACATCAGGGGGCAACCAACCCATAATTTAAACTGTGCTGACATTCCAGCATGTAGCCTGCCTTTTCGTGCCACACAGGAATATGCTTTACCTACGTATTCCAGATTTTCTGCAGCTGTCAGGGTAAACATGCCTTACCAGCTAAATAATGCAAAAATCTATATCAAAATGTAATTATTTAACATTGCACAATATTGGGGGCTGAGCACAGTCTGCATCTACATCAGTGCAAAGTGACCTAGAGGGCATAGTCTGTTCTGGCTGAGGAGCTAATTAACCCCGGGTCATGAGCGAGAATTTAGCCTACTCCTCTCTTCCACTTACAATATATGAGAAGTCTGCTAAGTTTGCTCCACACTGGAAGAGGGATCTGCAAAAAAAAAAAAAAAAAGATACTACATCATGACTCGTTATTTCTTTGTATTTCTCCTGTAAATTTATATCACTGTTTAACAAATTACCATAGCCTGAAATGACACCTCTGATTACAACAAACCAGACAAATAAATAAAAAGAACAGCAGGCGTTTGTAAATTTCTCTGCTTAATGTAGTATTTTCTTTTATTATAGTGACATTTTTTTATTTTTTTATTTTTTTTGGGAGAGGTTCCTGTAACGCTTTGTGGCGCAATATATTTAAGGCGCATCTGGCAGCACAGGCGTTAAACACTGCTTACCAGCATCACGATTAGCCTGCGTGCCAAAATTATAATTGCATATCACAGTTCCTTTGCCTAGCCAGACATATTAATGGGGGCTTGAGGAGATGGATACCACTTGCAGCTAGATTTTCTAATTCAGAAGATGTGTACCGTCACCCTTGCTTCATTCATTTTTTACCAGTTATGCACCAAAAATATTTTTTTTTTCCATAAGTGTTTTTGTAGAAATGCAATATCACCTCAGCAAAGGACCCAAAAATCGTTTCAATGTTGTCAGTTTAAGCCGAGACCACCTAAAATCAGCCTTTTTTCCTGGTCTCAGATAAACACAGTGTGTTCATCACATTGAGCCAGCTTCATTACTATTTATATTACCGTGCACTGGCTTTGTGCAGTCAATTCATAATTGTCCAGTTTTTCTAATTAATCACAAAAGATTTTTGTCTTGCCTGGAGCTAGTTCTGGGGTGACTCACAATGGCAAGCCAAAGCTCATACATCAAACACAGACCCTCTTTTACTTCAGCCTTCTGCTAGGGAATGCTTCTCAGCTCTTCTCTTGCACGAAGGGACAGACTGGGCATGTGCAGCCCCCAGGCTACGAAGAAGCACTGCGCCCTGTCCTCTGCCGTGTGGCTTGTTATTTTTATCTGATGCTTGCATTCGCAGGCCCAAAACAGATCCAGTTAATTTGGCACAGACTCTTCATTCAAAGTGTTTGGTTCTCTCTATTCCGCTGTCCCCTCAGTTTTGCCTTGGCTCCAATTTACATTTTCAGAGCTTCAAAAGAGAGCTAGCATCCATTGTTTCACTGTCCGTGATTTCCTGATTATTTCAGGGCCATGCAAAATTGCAAACAGTGGCAGATATTCTTAACCTGATAATATGTGTTTGACTCAAGTGACTGTAATACAATTATCTTACTGAGAGGCAGGGTGATTTGTTGTAATTATGGAACAGGCCAAACAATATTTAGCAAATTAAGACAATGAGATTACATCAGTAGATGCGAATGGATGTTGATTAACTCATTCAGGGCGAGCCTGGACAGCAGAATGGAAGGCATCATTTTGCGCGCTAATGCCCACTGAAAATTTTTCCAAAAATACGTGGTGACACTGGGATGGATACTGAGCTATAACAAAGGCAATATTGGCTGTATTGGGCACTTACAGACAATAGGCGTTCTAACAGTAAGCTGTGAATTTGCACAGCTTTGTACAAACTAATATGCCTGCAGCTGACAAGTGTTCATTTTTATATACCAACACAATCTCCTATTATAATTCCAGCCCTGATTACCCTCATTACAGACTTAGCACAAATATAAATAGTGCTAGCAGACTGGTATATTGTCTGTACTTACATTTCCATAACAATGAAAAGTTACACTTGGAATGATAACTATGTCTACAAAGAGTGTGTAGATGAATTCAAGCTCTATTACTTTGTAAATCCGTTCACTGCATAGTGCATACAATAGCTGGACCACATTTCATTTAATCTCTGCACCTCTTCCGTTTTACTAACATGATATTCTAGTGTAGACAAAAACTGCTAATAGTTATCTTTTTTTTCAGCTAAAGAAGTTCTGATGTATGGATAGAGAAATGCTTATTATCTTTAGCTGTCTATGCTAGGTACTTAAAAAAACGTTTTACAATTGAGGATAAATGCACTTCAACACAAAGTGCACGTATCCCTTCTGTCTTTACTCCCCAACCAATAATAAAGCCCCCTACACACTACTAGGACAGCTCAGGTTGGAGGCACCCTACTAACAATCTGATGTTAGTACATCGATCTCCCCTGCTATGCTATTGCATTCTGACAGGGGGACGCCCCCCCCCCCCCCCGCCAGAACACTCCGGTCGGCAGACCTCTTTTGGTCATGTCCCTTTGATAAAAGCCAGCCAAACGTCTGTCGGACCGACTGCCATATACACAGGACAAATGTCGGCCGGTTCCTATTAAACCCGTGTGTACTAGGCTTAACCCACCCTCCTCCTTTCCATGTGTATACTTACCTTTATCACAAAATCCTCTTACCTAAATATGGTTTGTGCTATTGACACAAAAATTATAGGGTGGCACACCAATAACATCACTTCCTTGTATACAACTTTATTCATCCAGACAAGTTGCTGCCAGGCCCTGCAGGAACTGTCCGAGATTCAAACCGTGTATGGGCAGGCTGAATGTAGCTAGTTGATCGATCAATAAACTTAGGTACAACCAGCATGCCAGGTTTTACCTGCGATTATTGCCAGCGGCTGCTATAGCCACTGGCAAAAATCACTGTCTTCTCTCGATGGAGACAGGTTCCCCCGTTGAGAGAAGACAACGGCCGGCAGGAGGGATGCAACATGATGGGGAAATCAAGCAGATTTCTTTCTGTCTGGACTTTCCTAACTGTGGGTAAATATCTTATGTGGCAGATACCTTGTTATGTTTCATTTGCGCTGAAGATAAGTGGACTTTTTTTTTTTTCTTGTTGCTGAAATCAAGCTATTTAATTTTGCTGCTGAAAGCTCTGTTTTTGTTTGCCTTGAACAAAATAAAGATGTTAATAAAGATGTTTATGAGAAATGGCTTTGCATGTGATCCCAAAGTACTATCACAGTAACTATACCACTGAACTTTATACAATAATTATATACCGTATATATTCGAATATAAGCCGAGTTTTTCAGCACATTTTTTTGTGCTGAAAGTATCCCCCTCTGCTTATACTCGAGTCAAGCACTTTTCTGCAGCAGAAACTGACATTTTCCGACCCGACTTTGGGGCCCCGTATCTCGGGTTCCTAGCACCAACTGACCCCGAGATACAGGGCCCCAAAGTCGGTCAACTGTGTCCATCTGCAGCAATGTCATTTCGGGACCCTCTGTGTCCAGAGACCCCACATTTTGTCTGCAGCTAGGGGGCATTTAGGAACCCTTAACTACCAAGTTTGAAGTTTGGGGGACCTATGGCTGCAAATGGGCACAGTGAGGCATGCAGATGGGCACAGTGAGGCTGCAAATGGGCATTGTTAACCCTCTTTTCCACTTACAGTAGCTGCGCATTTCTCACCCTAGGCTTATACTCGAGTCAATACGTTTTCCCAGTTGTTTGTGGTAAAATTAGGTGCCTCGGCTTATATTCGGGTCGGCTTATATTCGGGTCGGCTTATACTCGAGTATATACGGTAAATAAAAAGGCATCTTGCGCATGGCATGCTATTCAAGTATCAAGTGGACTACAAACACTGAGTTACTAACATATACTTCGTTTTGGTGAATACAATTTCATACAATAATTCTTTATAACTGCTGTAGTACACTAAACATATTCATTGGTTGATATAGACGTTCTTCGAAGCTCGTTCTAGCCAGCTCAGTAGGCTCATGCACACTGGCTGTAAGGGGTGTCTGGCATTTTTTCACGTGTTGGCAAGCGTCAAGCATTTTTTCTACCACAATGCTGTTGCCAGCAGAAAGTATGTCTAGGAGGGATGGCAAAAAGTTCTTTGTGCATGAGGCCTGAAAGCTGGATGTGAACATAATATATTTAGCTACAAACATATAAGGCCCCTATCACACGTTTCCTTTCTGATCAGTAGCGGATCAGTTCACAGATCCCCTGCCGCTTAGAGCATAGAGGGTGGATGACACATCCGTGTCTGCTCAGCAGAGTGGGATCTCTTGAAACTGTATGGGTGGCCTGGGTGTAAACAGACTTCGCTGTCCGTTTACACCCTGCTATCTCCAATCTACTCCACCTAAACAGAAGAGAACGAAGTCCCCTTCTGTTTTTTAGCGGACCTGATCTGACCCAAATGTAGGTGGGTGTAAATGGACACAAGTCTGTTTACAACCAACTGTCCATAGGGATAAATTGACCTTTGAATAAGGTCCGCCTGAAAAACTGACAGGATTTTTCTCCCTATTGAATCAAATTGGACCATGATTTAAAGTATGGGGGTGGGGTTGCCTTCCTCTGGATCTAGTGTGGATTCAGGATTCTATAAATGCCAATACTTGATTAATGTATTCATTGTTTTTATATGTTTAACCCAATGTTTTTTTTCTAAACTAAAAACTTTGTAAGTAATGATACACGTGAAGTAAAATTAAAATAAGTAACAAAAATAAATAAAACAATAGTGAAAGTGATTAAAAGATTTATTGAAAGAAGAGGAGACAAAAGAGATACTGGAGAGAGAAAATATATTATAGGTGCAAATCTAGATCCCAGCACAGGTTTAACCCCTGAGGTGATCTAGAGTTCAGGCTAAAAATCCACCATGTCTCTCTTCCCAGTAACCGTCTCTCCCTATCACCTCCTTTAGGTGAGTGAGACAGCCATTCTATTCCTCTGAAACTAAATGAGGAAAGGTCACCCTGATGGCATTCCCTAAAGTGTTGCATTGGAAATATTTTTGACATTTGGGTTATTAGTGTCACAATAGTGTTCCCCTTTTCAGGTTCTTAAGGGACGTGTGGTACAGCCCACATGCTGTAGACTGTATGATATACAGGTGATCAGATAGACTACAAAACTCGTTCCACAGTTAACATATTGTTGTATAGTAAACTCCTCAACCGTGAGAATGCCATCAGGATGACCTTTCCTCATTTTGTTTCAGAGGAATAGAACGACTGTCTCACTCACCTAGAGGAAGTGATAGGGAGAGACGGTTACTGGGAAGAGAGGCATGGTTGATTTTTAGACTGAACTCTATATCACCTCAGGGGTTAAACCTGAGCTGGGATCTAGATTTGCACCTACAATAAATTGTCTCTCTCCAGTATCTCTTTTGTCTCCTGAATAATTGTCTCTCTCGATAATTCTTTTAATTACTTTCACTATTGTTTTATTTATTTTTGTTATCTATTTTGATTTTTCTTCACGTGTATCATTATGTAGTTTGTGAACATTAGTGGCAAACACACAGAACTCCCTGGTATATACTATAATTGATCTTGCCTGTTTCCAATTGCTTAAAATTATTTAGGACAATTATTGGGTGGAGCCTGTGATATGTAGAGCTCCTATATATATTTAAAGTTTTGTGTCTAAATGTAGTTATGACTAAGGCCTCATAGGCTGAAACGCGTAAACTGATTTTATCCGTTGTTGTAGACTGTGGTTTCTGAATAAAGATGAAGATTTTTTAAGAGCAACTCTTGGTGTGTGGATCATCTTTCTATAGACAACCAGCATTTCCATATCCCATACAGGATATCCTATACAGCATAGATGTTAGAAAAACAACAAGTTTAAAATATACCAATCATGTGAAAGATAAGGCTGGCGATTACCTTCAGAAAATGCTAGCTGCTAGCCTTTTAATGGGTTCCAAACTTCTAAGCCTGGGACCAGAATCATTATATCATTCAGTTCAGTTTTTTAAAGTAGTGAAGCCCATGCATAGTTATGACAGCCAGCTAACTATCATTTTCAGGAAAAGATTATGTGATTGCATGTATTAATCATTGCATATATTTCTCTCATGCTGGGTTCCTTTAATATACTATCAACAATATATTTTTTTTAATTTTGGGTACTTCATATTAAAATGCTTTGTTTGACACTTCAAACTGCATATACTTATAATCAAGGTCTTAAGCCGGCTATACATGAATCTAAATTTGACCAGTTCAGCAGGGAACGGACGAATGTATGGAATGGGCGCCATGGTTGTACATAAGTTGATCTATTTATTGATCGACTTGTGTACAACCAGCCTGTCGTGTTTTTCCAGAACGAGTTGTGCCATTATAGCACTTCAGCGCTGTGCTACTTTAACTGAAAATAAACAATATTTTCTACTTTAACTGAAAATAAACAATATTTTCTACTTTCTGTTATAAAACATATCCAATTTAAAAAAAAAAAAAAAAAAAAATCGAATTTCTTTATAAACTGAGGGTAAAAATGTATTCTGCTATATATCCCAATAAGTGTATAATAATTGATCTGTGTGAAAGTTATGGTGTCTACAAACTATGATATGTATACAGAAATTTAAGCAGCTATAGACACTGTACTGTAATGGCAGTGATCAGTGACTTATAGTGTCACTGGGATAGGGTGGCGGACAATCTGGCACTAACAGACACTATCTGGGGGGGTCACTAACTGACACTGATATCGCTGCTGGTCCCAATAAACATCCAGTTAACATTTAAAGACCTGAGAGACAGATGGCTATGATTCTCTATGACAAGGCTCCAGTGCATATCTACTACAGCAGTGGCCCTGCTCCAAGCAGGCCGAAAACTGCTCAACAATGTGTAGGCCAAGGCAGTGATAAGCAGGTCAGGTCTGCATCTAAGGTATGGAAACCGATGTTTCTGTTTTTTTACAAAAAGGTCTTGGGACTTAAAATGGGCATTAAAAATGCAGCCACCTAGAAATAATTACCTTTATGCTGGCTTACAGTTGTAGATTTATGGTACTGGCTATCTGTATGACAAACAACTACTGTCAGAATGCCATCTGAATGGCTTGCCAAATGACTGTTGAGATAAAAATCAATCACAAGATTATTGAGCAGACTTAAAACCATGCACTAGGAGAATAGAAAAAGGGTACGCAACTTGCCACATCTATAACTGGCAATATTCTGGGTGTTCAGTGTGCCCCTGTACCTTTAAGAAGGGGTGGCTCCCCTTCAGAGCACCTGCTCTCACCTATCCATCAGAATGCATGTGCCTCCACCGTGGGGACACTTATAAGTTAGTGTTAGGTACCACAGATACCAGGTTTCCTTGACAAGGCTCTGTGGCTTACGCATGCATTTGCAAATGTGTGCAGACTAAATCCCTGATTTTAACGCATACTGTTAGACAGGTTTGGTTTACTTGGTTGTCTGCGGGCTGGTCAGTAAATTAAGCTTGTTTTTTTTAATTTATCCTTGGCCTTGTTTATAATTAGGAGAATAGAACAGTAAAGAACTCCCGCTGCTACTCCTGTTGCAAATGACAATTCCTCAGCACTGCTAAAATTTCAAAACAATGTGCCAAGGGACCTTAGTGATGCTATTGATCAAATAGAGTCCTGACCCTATTTGGTTAATTACCTCACCCGGGGTCCCCAGTGACTGCCGCTACTCAGTGGCATTGCTAGCCGGGTGCGGGGGATGCGGGCCGCACCCGGGTGACACCCGCCGAAGAAGTGACACCCGTGGGTAGCGGCACAGCTAACACCGCCTGCTGCCCTGTGTCTCACCGTCGCCACGGCTGTGTCCCTCAGCAGAGTAGAATGAAGCCGCCTCCCCCTCCTCTTTGTTTACATCCACAGAGGAGGAGGAGCTCGAGGGACACCGCTGTGTGTATCTGCTGTTCTGAGGTCTGTAAGGGGGGTGTCTGTACTGAGGGGGATGTCTGTACTGTGGGGGGTGTCTGTACTGTGGGGGGTGTCTGCACTGGGGGTGTTTCTGCACTGGGAGGTGTCTGTAAAATGGGGGGTCAGCACTGGGGGGGGGTGTCTGCACCCAGGGGGTGTCTGTACTGCTGGGGGTGTCTGCACTGGGGGGTGTCTGCACTGGGGGTGTCTGCACCCGGGGGGGGGGGGGGGGTGTCTGTACTATGGGGGGTCTGCACCCGGGGGGGTGTCTGTACTATGAGGGGTCTGCACTGGGGGGGTCTGCACTGGGGGGGGTCTGCACCCAGGGGTGTGTCTGTACTGAGGGGGGGTCTGCACTTAGGGGGTGTCTGTACTGAGGGGGGTCTGCACTAAGGGGGGTGTCTGTACTGCTTGGGGGTCTGCACTGGGGGGGTATCTGTACTGCTTGGGGATCTGCACTGAGGGGGTGTCTGTACTGAGGGGGTCTGCACTGAGGGGGGTGTTTGTACTAAGGGGGGTCTTCACTGAGGGGGGGTGTCTGTACTGCTGGGGGGGGGGTCTGCACTGGGGGGTCTGTCTGTACTGAGGGGGGTGTCTGTACTGAGGGGGGTCTGCACTGGGGGGGTGGTCTGCACTGCTTGGGGGTCTGTAACTGAGGGTGGTTTGCACTGAGGGGGGTATCTGTACTGCTTGGGGGGGGTCTGCACTGAGGGGGGTGTCTGTACTGAGGGGGGTCTGCACTGAGGGGGGTGTCTGTACTAAGGGGGGTCTGCACTGAGGGGGGTGTCTGTACTGCTGGGGGGGTCTGCACTGGGGGGGTCTGCACTGAGGGGGGTGTCTGTACTGCGGGGGGTCTGCACTGAGGGCGGTGTCTGTACTGAGGGGGGTCTGCACTGAGGGGGGTGTCTGTAATGCTGGGGGGGGGGGGTCTGCACTGAGGTGGGGGTGTCTGCACAGAAGTGGGGGTGTCTGTACTGATGGAGGGGGTGTCTGTACTGATGGAGGGGTCAGCACTGAAGGGGTGTCTGTACTGAGGGGGAGTATTATACTGAGGGAGGGGGGTCTATATTGATGGAGGGTGGTCTGTACTTAGTGGGGGGGTCTGTACTGAGGGAGGGGGATCTATACTGTGGGAGGGGGTCTGTAGTTAGTGGGGGGGTCTGTACTGAGGGGGGACTATAGTTGGTGGGGGGGGTGACACCATTTTTTTTTGCACCGGGTGACACCAACCCTAGTGACGCCAATGCCGCTACTTCCTTTTCTCAAATGGCAGTTCCCTGGCGCTGCAGGAATGTAAACAAAACAGTCAATGATTAAATATGATGATGAACAAATTTGGACAGTTACACCACACAGGATCCCAGCAGATTGTTTACAATGTGAAACCAACCCGAGGAAAGCTGTCTATTAGTGGTGGTAGTGATACTGCCATTAAATGAATGATTTCTGGCTGAGGTAGTCAGAACTTTGGGCAGGGAAACTCTGCAAATATGGTTATGCAAATAAGCTGGGTTCAGATCAAACACATGGTCATCCCAAACCCGAAGCTTATTCCTAATACTGAGTGTCCAAGAAATATTACAACTATGAATACTGTAAGCTGTATAATTAGAATTCACTTTATTAGAAGTCAAAAAGAATACTAGTACCCTACCAAAAGTTCAAACAGACAAACAAAAGTGCCATGCAGTCATACACAGCATGTAGTCTTTAACAGATGTACCACATCATTGGCAATAACAGAAAGCGGATGTGCAATATAGGTCTCAATGCTATGCACCTTAAAGAAACCTATGTGGTTGCATGGAACTAAAGTGCATTAAACACATAACAAGCAGCTCAGCATGGTGTAGTATATTGGGAATTATTCAAATAAAGAAATAATAAAATACACCCACATATATAAAACAAGGAATAGCCTTTAGAAGAAGAACACACATGGGCACATAGGGGCACACAGGAATAAGCCTCTTTGGGCTGCAGTGGGGATTCCTGTTTGTTCCCACTTCAAAATCTACACGTTCTATACATTCATGGTTATTGAATTAAACTGTCTGTGCCACCTGTGGGGATATAAATGCTGGGGTATCATACTGACACTCATTAGAACTGAAGAATTTTTAACACGTCTTCAACATTACAGAGCAATTCTAGTTGAGTGTGACTACTACTACTACTAGCTATACCATGATCTAGATAAATGAAAACCTTTCCAGACACTTCTATAGAAAGCATCTCAAAGAATCTTTACAAGATACGCAATCAGATTTTATTTTCCCTATGTAATATTCCCACTGCAAATCACACATTTTAATGAGGCTCCTCTTTACTATCTTGTTTACTTTAAACCCCTATATCCTGCTGAGCTAAACAATAGTGATCTAACACTTGCTGAGTATAATGTGTTTTATACTCAGGTAATCACATGGAGTGACAACTCCCAGTGGTCAGATTACCATGAAAATGGTTGAATAATGGTTTGCCTTTACCTGTCAATGCCACTAGAATAAAGCATCACTCACGTTTAGGGTACTCATAGATATTAGATATTTGTCACCTAACTCAGATGATTTAAGCCAAACCAGACAATGAGCTCCTTTCTGTGGGAAACAACTGACACTCCTGGCACATCATAGTTGAGAAACTAGAAACCAGCCATATGGATAGTTTTGGCCACTTGTTACTATTTTCCCCAAGAAAGTACCTGGGTGTCTGGCTACCCATACACTACCCTTACCATGCAGGTTTTGGCAATCTGAACATAATTAAATATAGTCTCACTGGCAGTAGATTGTGTAGGCATGATCTGTCCACCCTCAGGGCAAGCTGTCATTACAGAGCACTCTAAAGCTGACCATACACTGATTGAAATTAGGCTTGTTCAGCAGGGATTGGCTGCATTTCAATCAGTGTGTGACTATCCCTGCTGGAAAACTTTTGTTGATCAGCGGCTGCAATGACTGACCAGTGTATTCTGACAGCATTGGGTCCTGCTGTCAGAGTAAAATGTACCGGATGAAGGGATCCCCCTTCCAACCACTTGGCAGGAGAACAAGTGGACCTAAAGTTTGTTTTAAGAAAATAATTAAATGAAAAGTTAAATAATGTTTGACTAGACTTGTCTTTTTATCATTCTTCAGTTCTTACAATGGGTCAGTACCCAATGTACTGGACATCTTGTTCTTTGACAATAAATAGTGATTGGTAGTGATCTGTAAACTGGCGATGTGCTGGGTACAATGGTGTTCTGCAATGTTTAGACAGATTCAGTGTAATTATGTAATAATTCCAAGCTCATGAAGTTTAATACTTTTTAGTATTTCAATAAGTATAAGTTTTCAATATTTTAAAAGACATGCATGCATTAACTATACTGACACAAACCTATCTGCTTTTTAATACATGTTAGTGCTTCCATTAGGGGGCATGAAAAAAAAACTGGGTTCCCCCTAAAATAGAACAAGAAGCAGTCTTGGATTTAGGTGGTGCCAGGGAGGCCTGCGTCCCCCCCCCCCTCAAGATTTTAGCTGCACCACCCATTACCCCCTCTAGGTCTGGTCTATTTACTGATCCATGAGCCAAACTGATGGGGTCAGTTGATGTAAGTGGGCACTTTCATGGGGGCAGTTGATGTAAGGGGGAACTCTGATGAGGAGAGTTAATGTAAGGGAGCACTCTGAATGGGGGAAATTGATGTAAGGGGGGCACTCTGATGAGGAGTTGATAGAGGGGAGACTCTGATGGGGACAATTGATGTAAGAGGGCACTCTGATAGGGACAGTTCATGTAATGGGACACTTTGACGAGGACAACTGATGTAAGGGGTGACTCTGATGGGAACCATGATGTAAAGGGGGACTCTAATTGGAAGCCTGATGTAAAAGGGGACTGTGGTAGGGACACTTGATAGAAGGTGGCACACATTCTGTTTATTCATCCTGATCTAATGACAACCCAATGAATACTAGCTGTTTACACCTGCATTCAATACCAATCAGGCATAATATCTGGGTGGCTGGTGGTAAAGAAGTGCACCAAGTGAACAAGGGAATACTTGTTCCCTGCATCCATGACAGACTGTCAGTGACACACAGTTTTGAAAATATGCCCTCTGACTTTTTTACTGCACCCCCACATCTGATAGGCTAGATCCGATCCCTGAGAAGAAAGGGAAGGCTATAGCTTAAAACAAGGCACCTGCTACACAGACCAATCTTTGAAGGCCTCAGAATCTTCACGGATATGTACTATGTGTATACATAAAACTTTATGGGGGTAACAATGATGATGTCATAAAGCTGTAAGATACTCAGAGCCAGCAAATAATAATTGCGTTCCTGGATGCATTGACTCCTTTAATCTATTTCCTTTTCTCCAAACCCCAGTTAGTCAGTGCAACCAAACACACAATCCCAAAGTGCACAGCTAAGCAAGTTATTAGGTCAATACGATATAATTATATGTGAGAGTCCTTTTCTCTTGGATTCATTCACATGGTTTGTGCAATTCTTTGTGACTGATAATTTGAGGGGGAAGTGATACACTGTATGTGTTATAATAAGGCAATGTATCAAATGCCATGATTGATTGGCCTCATTTTCTCTACATTTCCTGTGTCAAACACTGTGGCCAGGTCTGTGCCAGTTAAACTGAAGAACGTATCAACTAGAAAGGATAACAATACAGTGATTTTTGTATTTATTTAACAGAAGCATAGCTGCTTTATATTGAGACAGGGTACATCCACAACTCTGTTTTATGCTTGGTGTTATAAAATAAAACTTGCTTTTATCAAATTATCTTTGAAGTAGTCATCTGATCTGAATAAGTACAAACCAAAGTATTTTTTTCTTGTTTCGTAAGTCAGGCATTTTCATATGGCTGTCATTTTTTTTTTGTTACATCAAGCACCAAGTAAGGGACTGTCCCTGTATAATGCTAAGCATGGGTAGTAGACCTCTAGGCATAGATAAGAACCAAAATGAACTATTAATAACCACACTAAAAGTAGTCAGTGCAGGCAGAGCAACTGTCACCCAACTGGCTAGATTAGGCATAATCATTTTATGTCAATGCCTGCCTTAATTGGAATGCACAGTATATGCTTTGAAAATGTATTTGAGGATTAACATGTTAAAAAAAATCAGTTTTATCTTTTAACAGGCTGTTGGTTCTAGCCCTCCTGCACCACTCTACTGGACCTTTACAGTGAGAGTAATGCTGGCCATACACTAGTAGAATTTCCTTCAAATTTCCTTTAACATTTTTCGTTTTAAGAACGTTAATTTTGATTTTCTGAACAAACTGGCTTTTGTTTTCTTCCATAGTGAAGAAAAAATTTGAAGGAGCAGGATGGAAAGGTTTTGTTAAATAGACAAATTTCTAGTAATGTATTTGGTTTTTAATTTGAAAAATGTACATTCATTCCAAAGTTGAATGTTAAAGCAAACACAATTTTAGTACTTTCTTATGGCTTTTGTCCAGCCAATGACAAATAATGTTCGTACAAATGTTCTTATCAATATTTGTTTGCAAATTTTTATTTTTTGCACGTTATCTGGGACACGTGTGCGTGCCGCCGGAGTGCCGCTCCCGCTGTGATTGGACACAGCGGGAGTCAATCAGCAGTTCCTGCGGCCGTGATGGCCGCCAGGACCCTCTGATCGTTTGGAGGAAAGGCAAAACGGCGGTCTGCCTATGTAAACAAGGCAGACTGCTGTTCTGGGGAATGCTTTCTAACTGTGCATTCCCTAGGAGCACACTTAACCCTTTGATCGCCCCTGGTGTTAACCCTTCCCTGCCAGTGTCATTTATACAGTAATGCCGTGTACACATGCGTGGAATTTCCGTCCGAAAAATCTTGGATGGTTTTTCCGACGGAATTCCGCTCAAGCTTGTCTTGCATACACACGGTCACACAAAATTTCTGTGAACTTTCGACCTTCAAGAATACAGTGATGTACAACCCTACGACGACGAGAAAATTAAGTTTAATGCTTCCAAGCATGCGTCAAATTGTTTCTGAGCATTTGTGATTTTTGTGCATGTCCGAATTGCATACAGACGATCCCATTTTTGGATAGGAACTTTTCCCGACCGAAAAATAGAGAACCTGCTCTCATCTTTTGCTGGCTGGAATTCCGCCAGCAAAAGACAGATGGAGCATACACACGGTCGCATTTTCCGACAAAAGCTCTCATCGGAGTTTTGCTGACGGCATTTCCGATTGTCGTGTGATGACAGTGCATTTTTTTTAGTACTGATCACTGTATAGGTGTCATTGGTCCCCAAAAACTGTCACTTAGTGTCCGATTTGTCCGCCACAATGTTGCAGTCCTGCTAAAAATCGCTGATCGCCGCCATTACTAGTAAAAACATTAAAAAAATTAAAAGTCCATAAATCTATCCCATAGTTTGTAGACGCTATACCTTTTGCGCAAACCAATCAATATACGTTTATTGGGATTTTTTTACCCAAAAAAATGTAGCAGAAAACATATTGGCCTAAACTGATGAAGAAATTAGATTTTTTTTTAAAAGATTTATTGGGTATGTTTTATAGCAGAATGTAAAAAATATTTTTATTTCAAAATTGTCAGTCTTTTTTTGTTTATAGTGCAAAAAAAAACACAGAAGTGATCAAAAACCACCAAACGAAAGCTCTACTTGTGCAAAAAAAAAGTACATACATTTTATTTGGGAACAGTGTTGCACGACCACGCAATTGTCAGTTAAATAAACGCAAGGCAGTGTTGCAAAAAAATGGCCTGGTCAGGGAAAACCTTCCAGAGCTGAAGTGGTTAAGAGTAGTGACGAGCCAGATGTACCTGGGTTCAGTTTGGGGTAGGCTTGCCGAACTCTGTTGAAGTCCTGAATCTGAACCCCTTTGAGATAAAAAAAACCTGTGAAACACATTCGAGATCCCATGTTCACTCACCACCAATGACAGCTCCCAGGTGCCTACAGTAAATTTAAAGAAAGAGGCAGGTGATGACATCATTGACCATATATGGGCATTTATATGCTATTTACATTTTTGGTAAATGAGTAACGATATTTCAACAACATTGAGGCCAGGGTGCTTTGCCAGATTCCCTCCTGTTGAGGGCATGTGACCTGGTGTGGTTCATATGGTTCATTGGGGAACCCCAAGCCTTTTTTTACCCCTTTCATTTACATTCAGCTATCAGCCAGGAATACCTGGCTGATAGCTGAATGGGTCAGGAGGAAATATATCACTGATTGCTAGTACAGCGAGGGAAGTTTTCATATTTAGCAGAATACCACTGCTAAATGTTTCATTTCCTGAAGCAGCTGGAGGTTTGGCATGGCACACACCCACATTCAGCGAACCCCGAAACAAGCAAAATTTGGTCTTAGCATGGATTCATGCCAATCAGCAGCTCTACCCTACTTAAGAGATACTGTCACTGTCACCATTCATGGCAAAGTAAGATTGTCTTTAGAAAGGGGCCCCCAACCCACTGATACTTACCTTGCCATCACTCTACCACCCCTCCTTCCTACAGTGCCTTGAAAAAGTATTCATACCCCTTGAAATGTTTCATATTTTGTCATGTTACAACCAAAAATGTAAATGTATTTTATTGGGGTTTTATGTGATAGACCAACATAATAGCGCATAATTGTGAAGTTGAAGGAAAATGATAAATGGTTTTAAAAATGTTTTAAACAAATAAATATGTGAAAAGTGTGGCATGCATTTGTATTCATCCCCTCAATACTTTGTAGAATCACCTTTTGCTGAAATTACAGCTACAAGTCTTTTTGGAGATGTCTCTACCAGCTTTGCACATCTAGAGAGTGAAATTTTTATCCATTCTTCTTTGTAAAATAGCTCAAGCTCTGTCAGATTGGATGGCAATTTTTAAGAAATTCCACAGATTCTCAATTTGATTTAGGTTTGGACTTTGACTGGGCCATTCTACACATGAATATGCTTTGATCTAAACCATTCCATTGTAGCTCTGGCTGTATGTTTAGGGCCTTTGTCCTGCTGGAAGGTGAACCTCCACCCCAGTCTCAAGTCTTTTGCAGACTCTAACAGGTTTTCTTCTAAGATGCCCTGTATTTGGCTCCATCCATCTTCCCATCAACTCTGACCAGCTTCCCTTTCCCTTCTGAAGAAAAGCATCCCCACAACATGATGCTGCCGCCACCATATTTCAGGATGCGGATGATGTTTTCAGGGTGATGTGCAGTGTTAGTTTTCCACCACACATAGTGTTTTGCTTTTAGGCCAAAACTTCAATTTTAAAAAATTTTTGTGTTACGGAACTGCGTTATTTTAACTGACAATTGCGTAGTCATGCAACGCTGTACCCAAATTAAATTTATGTAATTTTTTTCCCCACACATAGAACTTTTTTGTGGTGGTTAAAGAATTTTAAAAATCCAATTTCTTTTCCCAATTTAGGCCAATATGTATTCTGCTACAGATTTTTAGTAAAACAAAATCCCAATAAACATTCAGTTGATATAAAAAGTCTACACAACCCTGTTAAAATATCAGGTTCTTGTGATGTAAAAAAAATAAGAGAAAGATAAATAATTTCAGAACTTTTTCCATGGGACCTATAAACTGTACAACTCAGTTGAAAAACAAACTGAAATATTTTAGGTGGAGGAAAGTAAAAATAAAAAAATAAAATATTATGGTTGCACAAGTGTCCACACCCTTAAACTAATACTTTGTTTGTTTTGATTTTCTTACAGCACTCAGTTTTTTGGTGGGTTTGAGTCTATCAGCATGGTACATCTTGACTTGGCAATATTTGCCCACTCTTCTATACAAAAACACTCCAAATCTGTCAGATTGCGAGGACATCTCCTGTGCACAACCCTCTTCAGATCACCCCACAGATTTTCAATCAGATTCAGGTCTAGGCTCTGGCTGGGCCATTCCAAAACTTTAATCTTCTTCAGGTGAAGTCATTCCTTTGTTGATTTGGATGTATGATTTGGGTCATTGTCATGCTGAAAGATGAAGTTCCTCTTCATGTTCAGCTTTCTAGCAGAAGCCTGAAGGTTTTGTGTCAGTGTGACAGTTAAATTCCCTCTACCTTGAATAAGACCCCTGTTCCAGCTGAAGAAAAACAGCCCCAAAGCATGATGCGATGTGAAGTGTTTTTTTGTGCCAAACATATCTTTTGGAATTATGGCAGATGTGTTTTTTTTTTTTTTTTGCAAAATTTAGCTGGCCTTGGATGCTTTTCTTCATGAGAAAAGGCTTCTGTCTTGCCACACTACCACACAGTCAGCACTTGCCAGATATTCCTGCAGCTCCCTTAATGTTGCTGTAGGCCTCTTGGCAGCCTTCCTGACTAATTTTCTTCTCGTCTTTTCATCAATTTTGGAGGGACGTCCAGTTCTTGGTAATGTCACCGTTGTGCCATATTTTCTCCACTTGATGATGACTGTCTTCACTGTGTTCCATGATATATCTAATGCCTTGGAAATACTTTTGTACCCTTCTCCTGACTGATACCTTTTAACAATGAGATTCCTCTGATGCTTTGGAAGCTCCCTGTGGACCATGGCTTTTTCTGTAGGATGCGACTAAGAAAATGTCAGGAAAGACCTACTAGAACAGCTGATCTTTATTTGGGGTTAATCAGAGGCACTCTAAATGATGTCAGTGTGTACTGACTCCTATTTATCATCTAAAGTCTAAATGTGATTGCTTAATTCTGAACACAGCTACATCCCCAGTTATAAGAGGGTGTGCACACTTAAGTAATCACATTATTAAATTTTTTTATTTTTGCTTCCCAACCCTAAAAGAATTCAGTTTGTTTTTCAATTGAGTTGTACAGTTTATAGGTCACATTAAAGGCAGCAAAAGTTCTGAAATTATTTATCTTTGTCTCATTTTTTTATATAACAAAAACCTGACATTTTATCAGGGGTGTGTAGATTTTTTATATCCACTGTATATCGATAGGTTTGCGCAAAAGTTGTAGCATCTACAAACTATGGTATATATACTGCAATATTATTTTTTTTATATACTAGTAATGGTGGCAATTAGAGATGTATAGAGGGACTGCAATATTGTGGTGGTAGTCTGACACTAACTGACACTTTGTGGGAACCAGTGACACTAATACAGCGATGAGTGCTAAAAATATGCACTGTCACTGTACTAATGACACTGGCTGGGAAGAAGTTAAACATCTAGGGGTTAACTGTGTGTCTAACCAGTGTTTGTGTTTGCTATGTGCTGCTTTTACTAAGGGAAGTGATGGATTTAATTCCCTGCTTTGCTTTGGGTTGAACAAAAAAAAAAATGACAGCTCAGATCGGAGTTGCTGTACTAACAATCTGATATTAGTATAGCATTCTCCCCTGCTGCACTATTCTGTTCTGACAGGTGAATGCCCCCCCCCCCCCCCCAGCCAGAACACTCCGTCAGTGCTCTCAGCTATGGGCTGAGTGCACTAAATGGGAGCTGGTCTGTAAACCATTTTCATTCATGAGCCTTCAACATTCGGCCGGCTTCTGTCGGACCAGCTGACATACACTCGGGTCCAACGTCGGGCAGTTTCTATTGAACCATTTAATGTGTACTAGAGTTAAGGGTTAAGTTTTGGGAATAAAATGTTGCTTGTGCTTGTCAAAATTAAATGAAAAGGGCTTAGGTTTAAAATGTTTGGGTTTAGGTTAACTTTTAGGGCTTAAGTAGGCCTAATGCCGCGTACACACGAAGGGACAATCCCGCGGGATTATCCTCTGGACTGAAGTCCAGCGGATAATCCCCTCGTGTGTGGGCGCCGGCGGACTTTTTGGCGCCAAAGTCCGGCGGACCAAAGTTTTAAGTTTTGTTTTAAAATTATCCGCTGGACTTGGCAGTCCAGCGGACAATCCCGCCGTTAGTGGGCAAGTCCGCGGGACTTTTGAAATGAACGGACTTGCCGCTCATCGGCAAGTCCGTTCATTTAGCACGTGACTTCAGGTTACGTAGCTAGCGTAGGCAGTTACTGCCGCCGCGCTAGCTCCGTGACCTGGCATGGATTTAAAGGGAATCCCCACGCCGAAAAAACGGCGTGGGGGTTCCCCCCAAATCCATGTCAGACCCTCATCCGAGCACGCAGCCTGGCAGGCCAGGAAAGGGGTGGGGACGAACGAGCGCCCCCCCCCCTCCTGAGCCGTACCAGGCCGCGTGCCCTCAACATGGGGGGTGCCCTGGGGAAAGGGGGGCCGTGCGGCCCCCCCCACCCCAAAGCACCTTGTCCCCATGTTGATGAGGACAAGGGCCTCTTCCCGACAACCCTGGCCGTTGGTTGTCGGGGTCTGCGGGCGGGGGCTTATCGGAATCTGGGAACCCCCTTTAATAAGGGGGCACCCAGATCCCGGCCCCCAGCCCTATGTGAATGAGTATGGGGTACGATGTACCCCTACCCATTCACCTAAGGTGTAAAATGTAAAGTACAAAAACACACACACTTTTGAAAAAATATTTTATTGCACTGCTCCGGGGTCTTCTTCCGTCTTGGGGGTCTTCTCGCCGGACTCCTCCGCTCTCTTCTGCTCTTTTACCTAGCTCTTTCACGAGCGGGGGGAGTCCGGCTACCTTCTTCGTCGTCGCCGCCGTCGTCTGGGGGTCTCGATCCGCCTTCGGGGGTCTTCCGGGGGTCTCTTCTGTTCTTGCGGCGGTCGTCGTCTTCCGCGCCGCCGGCGCCGCCTTCTTCTTCTTCTTGTCCTTCTTGTTCTTCTTCTTCTTCCGATGTTGACCCGTCGCTGTCTCTGCCCGGAATGCCTGTGCCGCTCTGCGCTCGGACTTATATAGGGACATGGGGGACAGGGTCACATGTTCATGTCACATGGTGACCCCGCCCCCTTGTGTTGTCACAGTCCCGGAGGATGCTGGGACTGTGACATCGCAAGGGGGCGGGGTCACCATGTGACATGAACATGTGACCCTGTCCCCCATGTCCCTATATAAGTCCGAGCGCAGAGCGGCACAGGCATTCCGGGCAGAGACAGCGACGGGTCAACATCGGAAGAAGAACAAGAACAAGAAGGACAAGAAGAAGAAGAAGGCGGCGCCGGCGGCGCGGAAGACGACGACCGCCGCAAGAACAGAAGAGACCCCCGGAAGACCCCCGAAGGCGGATCGAGACCCCCAGACGACGGCGGCGACGACGAAGAAGGTAGCCGGACTCCCCCCGCTCGTGAAAGAGCTAGGTAAAAGAGCAGAAGAGAGCGGAGGAGTCCGGCGAGAAGACCCCCAAGACGGAAGAAGACCCCCGGAGCAGTGCAATAAAATATTTTTTCAAAAGTGTGTGTGTTTTTTGTACTTTACATTTTACACCTTAGGTGAATGGGTAGGGGTACATCGTACCCCATACTCATTCACATAGGGTGGGGGGCCGGGATCTGGGGGCCCCCTTATTAAAGGGGGTTCCCAGATTCCGATAAGCCCCCGCCCGCAGACCCCGACAACCAACGGCCAGGGTTGTCGGGAAGAGGCCCTTGTCCTCATCAACATGGGGACAAGGTGCTTTGGGGTGGGGGGGCCGCACGGCCCCCCTTTCCCCAGGGCACCCCCCATGTTGAGGGCACGCGGCCTGGTACGGCTCAGGAGGGGGGGGGGGGCGCTCGTTCGTCCCCACCCCTTTCCTGGCCTGCCAGGCTGCGTGCTCGGATGAGGGTCTGACTTGGATTTGGGGGGAACCCCCACGCCGTTTTTTCGGCGTGGGGATTCCCTTTAAATCCATGCAAGCTTGCGGAGCTAGCGCGGCGGCATTTACTGCCTACGCTAGCTACGTAAGTTACGTTCGAAATGAACGGACTGCTCCGTGTGTGGGCAAGTCCGTTCATTTTCAAAAGTCCCGCGGACTTTTGGCCAGCGGATTATCCGCTGGAGAAGTCCGTGCGTGTGTGGGCAAGTCCACACGCTCGGAAAGTCCAGCGGACCTAGCTGGAAAGTCCCGCGGGATTGTCCGCTGGACTAGGTCCGCCGGCAAAAGTCCGCACGTGTGTACGCGGCATAAGGTTGGTGGTTTAAGGTTCGCAGGGCACTCATTTTATTTTACTATTGCAGTGTTAAAAACTCCAGTACTGAAAAAAAAACAGGTTCTTAGCATTAAAGCTTTATGTACAGCTAACACTTATTGACTTTCCTTCATTAGCACGCTTGGGTGTAAACACATAAGTCAGATTTTCATTACATCAGGCTTTTACAAACTACACAGGAATTTATGTTATGTCATGTCACACCAGGCCAGGCTTTTGTGGGCTTTCCACAAACTAGGTGTGTGCTTCCCCATTATGCACACCCTTCAACAGCAGAACAAAAGAACAGGTAGCTTGGCACCGACAGGAACAAGTACTTGTTTTGTACATATCAACCATTTTATGTAAGTCCATTGTTACACAACTTGGGGGTATCTTAAGTGTAAACATTTCTTATGTTCTCTTTTGTGTAGAACAATCTCTAGGAAGACCAATTTTGCAGCATTTGAAAAGGTAAATACTGTATAATGACTAACTTATACTTTCTTTAGATATGCTAGTCCATGTGCTTTGCATCTTTTGAATTTAACTAGCCAGCCCCATCTGGGTATCTCACAAGTACCCAGAGCAAAGCGCAGGGCTTGGAAGCATGCAGTCAGTACTTGAACAGTTCGAAAATCCCAGATCTTAATAAGGACGTAATAAAATTGAATGTAGTGTTTGTTCACTAAATAGGCATTTATTTAGTCTTAGTAGTCTTAGTAGACTATAAGAATTAAGCCTCGTACAAACTACTTTTTTTTTTTCGTTCAACTGACAGTTCAGGTCAGAGCCGCTGTACTAACAATCTGATGTTAGTGCAGCGATCTCCCCCGCTGAGCTATTGTGTTCTGACCGGGGGATGGTCCTTGCCATAACAGTCCATTCAGCTCTCTTAGCTGGGAGCCAGTCTGTAGACCTTTCTTGGTCATGACTATTTGACAGAAGCCGGCCGTACACAACTCTTTGACTGGCTGCCATACACAAGGCATATTATATATATATATTTAAAACATTCAGCCCGTGTGTACTAGGCTTTACATTAAGAGTAACAGCATTACACAATGTCTTTGTAGAACTACTGATTAGGGAGCACACGCTGTGTATGTCCCTTATTTTCATCACTGTATTCCATATACAAAGTTGTAGAGTTCCAGTATATAACAATTGCATCAACTTCTTTGCTAATTGGCTGCTGAAATAAAATCAGCTAAAAGATATGTCATCTAAATTGTCTGCTGTTTTCAACCAGCCCTAGAAGACAGAAAAAACTTAAACTAAGCCTCGTCATACACACTTATGCCGCGTACACACGATCGGAATTTCGGCCAGCAAAAGACTGATGATTGCTTTTTGTCGGAAAGTGCGACCGTGTGTATGCTCGAACGGACTATTGCTGGCCGAATTTCTGCCAGCAAAAGTTTGAGAGCATGTTATCAATTTTTCCAACTGAAAAAGTTTTGATCGGAAGTTCCGATCGTCTGTAGCAATTCCGACGCGCAAAATTCATAAGCATGCTCGGAAAACAATTTGACGCATGGTCGGAAGCATTGAACTTAATTTTCTCAGCTCTTCTTAGTGTTGTACGTCACCGCGTTCTTGGCGGTCGAAAGTTCAGCGAACTTTTGTGTGACCGTGTGTATGCAAGCCAAGCTTGAGTGGAATTCCGTCAGAAAAACCTTTCAAGATTTTTCCGACGGAAAATACACTCGTGTGTACGGGCAATAGATTTTTTTTATTCAGAACAAAAAAAGAATTGAACAGATTCCTCCATCTATGCTATACGTATATATATGTAGATGGACAAATACACCTGTTGGGCTATTTAAAGTGTTTGGACGGCCTCAGGTAGGTTATAGAAAAACAGTAGGGGTGGCTATTATCATCCTATTAAATAAATGAAGGAAAGATCGGATAGGCATGGATTACTCCAAATATAGTACCATGCAACACCTATTGTAAATAGTGGACTATCTTGATACCCAGAAATTGTAAACATGTATATTAAAATTGAATATAGTTTATTGAAAAAAATACATAAAAATTAAGCAAACCAGTCTCGGCATTGCTACAACACATATATCCCACTGTTGAGGGTGCAGGGATGTATACAGATGCAAAAACGGTATCCTCTACTAGTTTCGCGAACAAAGTCGCTTCCTCAGGAGGTATCAAAGCATCTAAAACAAAAAGATATAGTCTCATAGTTACATATATAAAAACAATGAAATAACAGCATTTATTAGTAGCTGGAGTAAATTTTGATCTTAGAGAGTCTCAACTCACCGACTAGATTCCAGAAAGGACTCAGAACCTGGGGCCTGTTGGGCTATTGTATTCTGACAGCCGGCGGCATCTGTCACAATGCATGCACTGATTGAATGCATCCACTGTTCAACTGAAGATTTTCCACCCAGCTGAATTTTTAGCAGGGCCACCCACTAAGCAAATTTAGGCCAGTTCATCGAAAATCATCCAAACTTCAAACAGTGTAATGCTGCGTATACACGGTCGGAATTTCCGATGGAAAACAGTCCGATGGGAGCTTTTCATCGGATTTTCCGACCGTGTGTATGCCCATCGGTCTTTTTCTGTCGGAATTTCCGACGGACTTTGGATTGAGAACCTGTTCTTAATTTTTCCCTCGGAAAACCTTTCTATCGGATTTTCCGATCGTGTGTATGCAATTCCGACACGCAAAATTCCGACACATGCTCGGAAACAATTCAACGCATGCTCAGAAGCATTAAACTTCCCTTTTATAGTGCAGTCGAACGTTTTTAAGGAGTGGTGTTATTGACCGTCGGAATTTGGTGTGACCGTGTGTAGGCAAGACAGTTTGAGTGAAATTCCGTCGGTATTCTGACGGAAAAACCATCAGAGCTTTTTCCGACGAGACTTCCGTCCGTGTGTACGCAGCATAAGACCATCTTGAAAGAGAGAACAAACACTGCACAGTATTAAACAGCCTGTATATGTTACAAGTAAATGAGGTTATCCCCATGTGCATTTATCTAATTACATACTGTAGAATTTACTGATTTTTTTTTTACATTAGAGTGCAGCATTACAGTGGTAATCACATACGTATCACCACCATGATGAACTGCCCAGCTTTCCAAGAGTCAAAGCTCCCATTAGAATCAGATTCATTAACGACACTAAAAACTGAGTCTGATCATAAAAAATAATAGTCTTCTCCAACATCATCTTTGGCTTGACTCTAATTCTCATGGGAACAAGTGGCAGAGCTGGTAAACATGGCATCACGCCAGGCAGTGAAACAATCATTGTTTTCCTACAGTGGTACCTGATTTTACTTTTTGACTGCTGAGATTGAGAGAGTGCAATATGAGCGGTTGCTACAGGTAAATTTATCTAAAACATAATCTCCTAAATCAGCCTAACAGGGGAATTTAGTACAAAATGCATTTAACAAAGTTCTAAACTCTAACTGGATGACATTTAATTTTCTAAACAGTAAACACTGTATATCATATAAGATTACCATTCCTCATAATATACTGGTTTACCCTTTATTCATGAATCTCTGTTGAGCCTCTTTGTAGCATTTCCTGTCTGAATGCACTTGTTCCAGTAGTAGCTGCCTGCACTTAAAGCGGTGTTCCACCCAAAAGTGGAAGTTCCGTTTTAAGCACTCCTTACCCCCATGTAATTTTTTTTTTTTTTTTGGGGGGGGGGGGTAGGTACCTAGTTTTGATAGGTACCTGCTCCCACTTTTACTCGGGCCACCTAGGCGACTCGAGCGGAAGTTCTCCTCTCCCCCTCCCTCCCTGCAATCTTCTGGGACACATCACAGGTGCCAGAAGACTGCCCAGCCATTTAGGAGGTGCAGCGTGACTCGCACATGCGCAGTGCGCACCCAGCTGTGATGCAGCAAACTGTCACAGTCGGGTGCGCACACTTGTAATGCCGGCACCAGGGAGAGGCAAGGGAGAGAACCGAGGGTTCGGGCGGCCACATCACTGGATCCTGGGACATGGTGGTGGGCATGTCATAGTCTGGGGCTGCATGAGTAATGCTGGCACTGAGGAGCTACAGTTCATTGAGGGAACCATGAATGCCGACATGTACTGTGACATACTGAAGCAGAGCATGATCCCCTCCCTTCGGAGACTGGGCCACAGGGCAGTATTCCAACATGATAACGACCTTAAACACACCTCCAAGACAACCAATGCCTTGCTGAAGAAGCTGAGGGTAAAGGTGATGGACTGTCCAAGCATGTCACCAGACCTAAACCCTATTGAGCATCTGTGGGACATCCTCAAACGGAAGGTGGAGGAGCGCAAGGTCTCTAACATCCTCCAGCTCAGTGATGCCGTCGTGGAGGAGTGGAAGAGAACTGCGATCTGGTGAACTCCATGCCCAAGAGGGTTAAGGCAGTGTTGGAAAATAATGGTGGCCACACAAAATATTGACACTGTGGGCTCAATTCGGACATTTTCACTTAGGGGTGTACTCATTTTGTTGCCATCGGTTTACACATTAATGGCTGTGTGTTTAATTATTTTGATGGGACAGCAAATTTACACTGTTATTCAAGCTGTACACTCACTACTTTACATTGTAGCAAAGTTTCATTTCTTCAGTGTTGTCACATGAAAAGATATAATAAAATATTTACAAAAATGTGAGGGGTGTGCTCACTTTTGTGAGATACTGTATACATATATATATATATATATATATATATATTATATTTTTTTTTTTTTTATTTATTTATTTTTTTTTTTTTGAACCACTCTCTTTTCAGTCCTTTTTTAACATGTCTTCAAATAGATCCCTACTGAATTTTATAGAACGGAATACATTACCTTGCTTTTTAAAGTTATTGAAGGCCAAGTTTGAAGATGTGAAGTGTGTAGACTTCTAAACTGTCAGGCTCTGTTGTGTACAGAAATCAATACATGAATATACGGTATAGCAAAAGTTGTTATGGGTGGGTTCAAAGGTCACAAAAGCTATTATGCTATCACCCTGACATAAAAACAGTACAATAACAGGTTTAGATTTCTGGGTCTGAGACCTCCTGTTGTAGGAACTGAAATGCACTGTTTACAGAAAGAAGGAAAAAACAGCTTCATCGAAAATTACGCTACTTAAAACAATCAGGATTTTGCTTAGGTAAAAGTTAAAATAGACTCAGATTTTTAATGTAGCCTCTCTTGTTCTGTACAATGGTAAAGTTAAAAGAATAACACAAAAGAAATAATCAAGAAAAGTTATAAATAAATATAATTAACAAATGAATAAGTACCCATTGAACAAACAACATAAAATCATTCTGTTGTGGTTGCCATTATTGTTTTTGATGTTTAAACAGCTAAAGGGGGGAAATAATCCTGTAGGTCAGCTACATTTCCTTTAAAAAAAAAAGTTAATTATATTTTAAATATTGGTGATATAATTATCTTAAATCTTTCTTTAAGTTAACTTGTCAAAATTTCCTGCACACTGGATTGCATAGGCTGGCTATCTAACGTGTTTTAGGGGGCTTTAGAGTGGGTGAACAGGGGAAGAAACTCAGAGGTATGGTGATGATGCTTATTCTTAGACCAATGAGGAATCTAAAGTCAGAGAAGTGATGCAGAATGCTGGAGAGATGCAGACTTTGAATAGTACTGTCACCTCTCAAGGTCTATACTTTTTTCAATTGTGTATTGAGCAATTTGATTGGAGTTCTGCTGCTTTAGTTCTGGAAACAAACCCTCATTTTAAAGCATGTTTTCTATAAATACAATTTTTTTTTTCATATATTCAAATTGTATACGAATGCTTGTCCTTGTAATATGGTGTTGATCTGGCTGTGCAAGCTCAGTCTGTGCAACTCGTTTTTTGTTAACCTAAAGGTAAACAATGTTCTTCTAGTGCCTTCACATTTAGCACATACTGTATCATATAACTGTACATTATGTATCATTATGTCTTATCTCTGCCCATATTACTGTGACAAAATTTAAGAAATGCTGAGTTTCCTGATTTAGAAAAATTCAATTTTTTTAGAGTTCTAGTGTTTATTTCCATCATATACCATCTCCAAAGGTACATATGCAATTTGGGCATAGAATAAACATGTCTAAATTGCAAGTTGGGGCCGCATCCAGTAAGCATTGTTGCTGGCAGTTTAAATTCACTTTTATTTTAGGCTATTTGTAAGCAATTTATGAAATTTATGCTAAGGGTAAGACTACCCATTTGGAAATTACAAATCATACCCACAATGTCCTACACAATAGATCCTAAAGATATCCCAATGTGGATAGCGGTAATCCAATCAGTTCCAACAAGCAAGGAAATTAGTATGAGAGGGGAATACCATTGCCACCATAAATCATAAGGTGAAAAACTCACCAGATAGCAGGACCTCATTACATAAAAGAGGTCAATACGCATTTGTGTAATATTCCTCTGTTTTCAATCATCCACCGTTTCCAATTAGTAAGTATTATAGGCATCTCCCATAAGAATAAAGATGCAAAAAAAAAGAGTTCCAATTATGTAAAACCATTTTGCGCTATTTATTAAAACTTTCACATAAAAAAACTGAATAAAGCCTAGTACACTCGGGACAAATTTCGGGCAGCATAGAAACTGGCCGACATTCAGCCCATGTGTACGGCAGTCGGTCCAACAGAAGTTGGCCTTCTGACGAAGGGTCATGATCGAAGAAGGTCCACCAACTGGCTAATGATCAGCGCTCTCAGCCAATTCTGGGGGGGATCTGACTAGAGTGTTTTGGTGGGGGGCTGTCCCCCTGTCAGAACTCAAATGAGCAGCAGGGGAGATCAGTGTACTATCATTGGATTGTTAGTACAGCGGCTCCGACCTGAGCTGTCAGGTTTTTTTTTGTTCAACCCACTGGGTTGAACAAAAAATAACTAGCGGTGTGTACAGGGCTTAAAACTCATAGCAAACTATGTTGGCACTTCCCTAATCAACAGTGTGTGACGTCGTAGTGCGAACTCCTTCCAGCGCGTTTCGTCCAATAGGACATCTTCAGGAAATAGCAATTTATGGTTAAGTTTATGAAAAACCTTAATATTGTAAATCTGTTAGGTGGGTGTACTTCTCTTCTATTTTGGCACTTTTAAAGTTGGTCATAGGCTAACAGATTTTTTAATTAAAGGTCGTAGGAACATTCAAACAAAAAATTCTTATCAGTACATTTTATGACTTCATGAATGTCTTTCAAAAGTACTTAGAAAAATTGTCTTTAAAATTAGATTTTGGAGTGAATGATGTTCCCAAAGGACTTTCCCAAGTTTTCTAGTCACTGAAGTTGAAAATGAAAGTTGACTTGATCCCCTTGGACCATTAGAAAATCAAATGAACGTTCTAAAAACAACATTTTTTTGGGGGGGGGGCGTGGCAACCGAGCTCCAAGATGGACGTGTAGCCCAGGAGCTCCGCTCAGCCCCCAGAGGGGTTATACAACAAACAGAGCCTCTGCCGCTCCTATACAGCCACTGACACCAGCTCCTATCCGCAGGATACATCTGCAATGATGAGGCACCGAAAGGAGCCGTTCGCAGCCCCAGAAGCTGTCTGGCTTCTTCCCCTCACTGCAGCCCAGACCACAACAAAATGGCAGCGACATCCACTCCATGCGGCCAGACAAGAAGGCCGTGACTGTATCAGCCCACAGTACACAGTGGGACCTTATCTGAAGCTTCCAGCCCCACCACCAGGAGCCCAGTAAAATAAAAGCCCTGTAAGGACTCCCCAGACCGGCCACAGGTGGATTACAGCATGGAGGTGAGTGGACCCCAATCCATTAGACCAGCCACTTTGCCTGCTCCAACTGACCCAATAGTTGCCTTCCCCAACTCAGGGCAGCCTATTTGTGACACAATACTGAAATAAATGCTGTTATCCCTGCGGGCATCACTACATGCTGACAGTGTCTGGAGTGAATCAATGTCAAGCAGACAGTCCATGGGAGAGAGTATTAATCATATCGAGCCCACAATGGGTGATCACTCCACATCCTTCAAAACACTAGTAGATGCTCATACAGCGCAAAAGGAGGAAATTGTCTGGCTAAAAGGCAAAATAGCTGATTTAGAGGAAGTCGTTAAGAGACAGGCAATAAAAAAAATGGTGCAAAGTCTGATGGACTAAACATATCAAGACAGTGAAAGAAGGGGGGACAATTTTTCCAATTTGAAGTTGAGATAAAGAACCCAAAATTGTTGGGAGGAAAGTTCAAACCTAACCTCAAGTTGAACCATTTCTATGTAACGAGTAAAATTGGATGCTTCTAACAGCTTCACTGCAGAAATAGTGAAAAGTTGTAAACAAACTTAAAGTGGATGTTAACCCAATTCATGAAATATGAGCTGGGCACATATATCTGTAGTGTTTTTTTTATCTATCTTCAAAGCACTATGTCCCATAGCTTTGTCCTGCTCTGTTCTTCTGTTATCAGTCTGATAACTTTTGACAAGCTCTCTGAGACGGGAGCCTGAAGTGTGTGTCAGGGGAGGTTGCTATAAATAGATTAGCACACAGCTAAACTATTCACAGGCAACCTTTGCATGTGGGGGGAGGGGGTGTGTGCCTTTCCTCCAATCAGCTGTCTCATGGTGTCTAGCAATAATCCACTCCTACAGGGGAATCAGGAAGAGAAAATTCTAACAGGACATGCACTTTCTAAATAGTATATAAAGGTGAAGACAGCAGATATACATGTAAAACTTATGTAGGGAGATTTGTTTCATCCCTGTGTATCATCTGAGGCTGTTCAATTCACTGGGTATATGTGAGGGTTTACATCCACTTGAAACTGTTAGATTAAATTAGTTAAATATTACTCCAGGTGCATCAAAACAAAAGTTGTGCAAAGTCTTAAGCAGGTCATATGATTCGAATCTCGACCGGTTCAGCAGGGACCAGCCGAGATTCAATCCATCTATGGGCAGGCAGATTATACCCAAGTCAATCCATCAATCGATGTGGGTACAGCCAGCATGTCGGATTTTCAGCATGTGATATATTTCTATTATATTAGTTATAGCCGCTAGCAATATTCATTGTGTTTTCCCGGCAGGGACAGTTTCCCACATTCCCTCACCAAGAGAACACAATAGTTCTGCAGGAGGGATTCCCTCATCAACACTAACTGTGCTGATGGGGGAATCAAGTGGTTTTCTTTAGTGCATCCTGTGGTTACAAGAAAGGAAACCTCATCATTTATGGCCTGCCTTACAGTTTTGTTTTCTGCATAAAGAAGATACTGCCTAAATAGAAAAAACAGTCCTCTGCCAGCATGCTGTAGAGAAGGACCCTTGTTCTCTATGTGGAAGTGGTGGTCCCTCTGCAGTAGTTCAACACACCCCCTGCTCAGTCATAGCTGAAGTGCTTCCATCAGTAGGGTTCCGTTTTGCTAATTGGAGAGTATTGAGTCTGACTCAGCAAGGGGTATGTTGGACCTCTGCAAAGAGACTACTGCTTCAACAGAGAGAGATTTCTTTTCTCCAGCATGCTGTCAGAGGACAGGCTTTTTCACTTATGGTAGCCATACACTCTGATTTATTTTCCAATCTCTTTCATTAAGAATAATGATTATTTTGTCAATAAGCAATTCGATCAATATGTCACACCCTGAGCAGTTGATTTAAATCAATAGTTTAGATTCAATGGTAATTTACAATCATAATTTATTAATCACATCTCTTTTTCCACTATGTAATCTCATAATCTGATTCATTGAAATACAATTGTATTCATGAACAAAGTATCTCATGGCCTCTGTGTGATGTAAAAAGATTGATAATATTCTGACAATCAACTCAGTTTGGTCGCATCTGATCAAAAGTGTATCTAAAACTATTGTACGGGAACTCATGGCTATCCATTTACTTGTGGGTTAAATCCCTTTGATCAGGTTGCAGATCAATAAGATAAAAAAAACGAAGCATTTATGGCCATCATTGGTCTTTGACTGCTTTTTAAAGATGACACACTGTAACAGAGAATTCACACATAGTGTGGTGACAGGCATTTTACTGCATTGTAAAAAGCCTGTCCATGCAAGGACACACAGAAAACAATTGTTTTCTGTGTGCCCCATTCGCACTGCAACATGTCCTGGATGCAGAAATGCTTTTATTACAGCAGGCTGTACAAAATAACATGACACTGTAGAGTACAATAGTGCAGAAGCAACATGAATTAAAGTTCCCCCCAAAAGTGGAACCTTTCGCTTATCTGCTTCCCCCCCCACCCCCGGTGCCAAATTTGGCACCTTTCAGGGGGAGGGGGAACGGGTACCTGTTTTTGACAGGTACCTATTCCCACTTCCAGGAGATGGAGCCGCAGCACCGTCCCTTGAACATTTGCCCCCCCTCCTCCTTCCTCCATTGCTAGGCCAGTTAGAAAGCACAGCGCGCTTCACGCATGCACAGTAGGAAACCAGCTAAGAAGCCAAAAGGCATCACTGCCGGTTTCGCTTACCATGAATGGTGGCGGCAGCACCTGACAGCTGATCTGCAAATCTGCTGGGGTGCCGACATCACAGACTCCCTGGATAGGTAAGTGTCCATACATTAAAAAAAATGTACTTTAAAAAAAATTTCCCCAGGGTGGAACTCCTCTTTAAGTGTACTTTTGCACACTTCAAATAAAGTTTGTGTAAAAACAAAAAAAAGTGAGGTGTGCTGAATTAAGCACCATACTGTTCCCTACAGCGGCTGGAGAGGTAAAGTGGCTGTCCATTCCTAGAGTGAAAATCCGAGTACACACGGGCCGAATGTCGGGAGACATTTGCCAGTTCAAAACAAAACGGCCAATATTCGGCCCATGTGTATATGGGCTGTTCGGCTGGCTTTTCTCGGAAGTGCACGCTGGAAAGCCAGCAGCCAACCGACTCCCAATCAGCGCTCTCAGCCAATTGCAGTTTGTTTTCGTTTCAATTCGTTCAACCCGCAGGTTTGAAGGCAAAAAAAACTTTAATGCCCTGTACACATGATCGGACCTGCCGACAACAAAATCCATCGGATTTTATCCAACGGATGTTGGCTCAAACTTGTCTTGCATACACACGGTCGCACAAAGTTGTCGGAAATTCCGATCGTCAAGAGCGCGATGACGTACAACATGTACGACGGATCTATAAAGAGGAAGTTCAATGGCCAGTAGCCAATAGCTTCTGTCTCGTAATTTATTCTGAGCATGTGTGGCACTTTGTGCGTCGGAATTGTCTGCACACGATCGGAATTTACGCGATCAGATTTTGTTGTGGGAAAATTTTTGATCCAGATCTCAAACTTTGCGTGTCGGAAATTCCGATGGAAAAACTCTGATGCAGCCCCACACACGGTCGGAATTTCCAACAACATGCTCCGATCGCACATTTTCCGTCAGAAAGTCCGACCGTGTGTACAGGGCATTAGTGTGTACCAGGCTTAGGGATCTTTGTTTTGCTGCACCTGGAATGCATTTAGCTGAGTTAAACTGAAAGTTCAGCTGGGCTTTAAACATGCTTGGGATAAATATAAGTTTCTACTTACACAAAAAAATTTAAAATATCGCAGATTTATAAACCACTTGAACTTGTTCTGCCGTCAATCTTCAGTGTTTCTATGGCATACATATTCTAATGCAATAAAATGTGTTCCACTGCAGAAGAAAAGACAAATCGGAGCACAGCAACTCAGCGCAGCAATGTGAAGTGCATTCAATCCTATAGCAGCCCACAGGGGAGCACACATTGGAACTGTATAGTAAAGTTATTGCTCTTTTTGTAAAACAGACCCACAGGAGTTTTTTTTCCAAATGTTCATTGTGAGCAAAATGGAACTTATACTTTAAGTAGGTCATTGTCTGTGCTCTCCTTTCCCTGCGTTCTCTATCTAATAATCTTTCATAAGACAGAAGAGAGGATACATCTATTAAATATCGCCGTGTTAAAACTCTGCTTCAATTTCACTTTGGCCAACACATTCATTTTCTACAAGTGTATGAAAAGTTGAAACGCACGGGCCAACACAAATAGGGTATTACAAGCTGAGGAATGGTTCCTAAGGCACCGTTTTATTAGAACTAGTGTTTATATCAAACAATACATCCTAAGTACTTTCTATTAAATTTGGACAAATCATTTGCCTCAGGATTATGGTGTTTTGCCATTGAAATGTAATCTCTTTGTTGATTTTGTACCTGCCAACCCAAACAGAGTAATGGAGATTTCCATTAAAAATGGGAATTATAAAAAAAAAAAATAGGTTCTTAAATGTCACTATCTATGAATCAAGTAAAAGAAAATACAGGCTTAGCCAGTCTGTCTTAACAACAGGATTTTTAAACAATAGCTCTTAACAAACATTATACTAAACTATATTCCTTTAGTTACAAGTAAAGCTTATTTAATTTGAAACCAACCATTAAAGGCTGTTCTTTAACCTTGCATGATATACCCTTCAGGCTATAGTGCATTAAAGGTATGCAAAACGTGTTGGTCCTCTTTGTTCACAAAGTACCTGTTCACCACATGGGGCAAAGGTCAATGAGGAGACAGTTGTGTCTTTCCCGAGGTGTGTTACATCTTCAATATTTACTATACGGCAAAGCAAAAAGAAATTTAGGATATAGAAAATTGTTACTGCATTCTTTGATTCACGTTTTGCAAAATACACGTCATAACGCTATACTTTCCTGGCTTTGTCCTAGCAGTGTGTGACTCACTTTTGGAAAGTCAGAGCTGCAGTAGTCATACTGTAAATGAAATACTGAAGTCAGCACACAACTAACATGTTCAGACTTGATACTCTCAAAGTGCTTTTTCTTTAGGATCAAAGGAAAGTATTTCAAACATCTGAGAATTTGACAGATCCAAAAATATTTCAGGCTGATACAGAGATGTCCTAAATAGCATTCTGGGTATGTTTCTCTTCAAACTGGAAATCCTAAAATAGTCTGAGGAATAGTTTTCATCTGATAAATTCAAATTATACATTACGGCATGGAAATAAAAGCCCACGGGTTTAAACAATGCAAATGAATGAGGGTTTTTGTACACTAGCTATGCAACAGGATAAACTTGAATGTGCTGGAATACAATTACCTGGAAATCCAATTGTTTAAAGCGGTTCTGCACTCTAAAAAAAAAATTTTTTTTTTAAGGATGTAATATAAAGTGTGCTTACCTTTATTAGGGGACTCACCTGTTCCATCTTCCATCTCGATCGCCGCCGGTTTTCGTCCGATGAAGTTCCTCGTCTTCTTCTTTAGTGCTGGGGGCCATCTTGCCTGTGGGCATGTGAAACACCCACAGGGACTTTAGATGGCCCACCATGCACTGCCGTTACTCGCGCGTGCGCAGTAACGGCTCATCTGCCGAGATCTCACGAGATTTCGGCAGATGCGGCCGAAATCTCGGGAGATTTCGGAAGATGTGGCCGAAATCTCGCGAGATTTCGGAAGATGCCCGCACTGGCTCCTGGGATCAATGACACCAGATCCCAGGAGACAGTGCGGCGTGACGACGATCGACGCAAGACCCCGCCCGCCGCCGCAGAGGGAGAAGACCGGAAGTCTTCAATTACAAGGTAAGTAAAAAAAAAAAAAAAAAAAAACATTTAATTTAGTACTCTTTGCCTGATTTGGAAGGCAAAGAGATTTACTAAATGAAATGGGTGTAGAACCGCTTTAAATTACATTGTTTGTAATTCTGAAAACAAACAATTAATAGTAAACAAATATATATAACATACATGGCAACCACTAAACACATGTGCGTGTGTGTATTTAACATTATGGGGGTAATTTCCGAAAGCCGTGCGCCATCAGTAGAGGCGCACGGCGAGGCGCAACGCAGATTTTCATATTTACCAAATAGTGCGCTGGTAACAGAGTGTGAATCCCCCATTTACTATATCGATCTCGACGCACGGGAGAATGCAATCTGTGCGCCACTATGGACATGGTGCGCGTCATCTCCAAATCAATATTGACAGAAGATGGAGGTGCCAATATTATGGGGGGATGTGAGGAAGTTTAGTACCAACTGCCCAAGTAACAAATATGCCCAAAATAGAATGAGAAAGTAACATTTTCAGAGAAAACCTGCTGTGCCCGCAAGTACGTTTAGAACTGCGTGGGATTAATGTAAGCAGTGCGCATTCGCAAATGGCTGTTGCGCTCGTTCACATGCGTTTGTTCACTGCGTGGCCAAAATCTTAGTAAATGTTAAGCAACGTACATGCAATTGCATGGGTTAAATGGGCGCACCTCTAAACTTGACACATTTTTTTTACGCTGGTTAACCTTTATGTATTTTTTTAAGGAGATTTGCACACAGGTCATATGAGCATGTTACGTTGCCAACATGTGACATGCACCTTGTTAAAATTATGTAAAAAGACTCTCGCTCCTCTAGCTCCTCCTAAAATGACATTTAACCTTCCCCCTCTAATGCATATGATTTCCTTGGGCTAGCTTTTGCTTTTAAAGGGGAGCTCCACACTCCATTCTCCAATGCTCTTGTCTCCCCCCTCTAACCCCTTGGATTTCCATGGGCTAACTTTTGCTTTTAAAGGGGAACTCCACGCTCCACTCTATTCTCCAAAGGCTGTGAGCTGCCTTTTCCAATCCAAACCACATCCTTTTTCAGAGCTTACAACAGGGCTAGCTAGGAAAGGGACGAGAAGAGCAATCTCCCAACCCCCTCCTGAACCATACAAGGCCACATGCACTCAACACAGCTGGCTGCCTTTGGGGCATGTTGGGCTCAGCCCAATACCAACCACAAAGCACCTTGTACCTACTAGTTTAACCACATACAGACCGGACTAATTTGCAGCCAAAGGACCAGGCCCCTTTTTTGCGATTCGGCACTGCATCGCTTTAACTGACGCGACGTGGCTCCCAAACAAAATTGACGTCCTTTTTTTCCCACAAATAGAGCTTTCTTTTGGTGGTATTTGATCGCCCCTGCGGTTTTTATTTTTTGCGCTATAAACAAAAAAGTGCGACAATTTTGAAAAAAAGCGCATTCTTTTTTATTTTTTGCTATAATAAATATCCCCCAAAAATATATAAAAAAACATATTTTTACCTCAGTTTAGGCCGATACATATTCTTCTACATATTTTTGGTAAAAAAATCGCAATAAGCGATTATTGATTGGTTTGCGCAGAAGTTATAGCGTTTACAAGATAGGGGATAGTTTTATAGCATTTTTATTAATAATTTTTTTTATCAGCAATGGCGGCGATCAGCGATTTTTATTGTGACTGCGACATTATGGCGAACACATCGGACATTTTTGACACATTTTTGGGACCATTGTCATTTATACAGCAATCAATGCTATTTAAATGCATTGATTCCTGTATAAATGACACTGGCAGTGAAGGGGTTAACCACTAGGTGGCAGTGTAGGGGTTAAGTATGCCTAGGGGTGTGTTTCTTACTGTGGGGGGGCGTGGCTGTCAGCTAGTGAATGCTGATCTCTGCTCCAATCACAGGGAGCAGAGATCGGCGTCACTAGTTGCTAGGCAGAATGGGGAGATGCTGTTTATTTCCGCATCTCCTCGCTCAGCCTTCCTGTGAGACGATCGTGGGTGCCCCCGCGGCGATCGTGTCCCGCCGCTCCCGGCGCGCTCCCGATGGCACGGCGGCATTTAAAAAGGGACTTATATATACGCCTTTATGCCTGTCCGTGCCATTCTGCCGACGTACATCGTTGTGCACCGGTCGGGAAGCGGTTAAAAGCGTTTTCCACATTCCGTAAAGCCCCCTGTCTGCAGCCCCCCACAACTCCAGCCTAGGGTTGTGTGAAAGAGGCCCTTGTCCCCCTGAATAAGGGAACAAGGTGATTGACTTTTGGGGTGCCTGAGCCCCTCCTGCCCCCAAGCCTCCACCCCCCTTTCATGGACTGGCTTGCTGTGTGTTTGGCTAGGGTTTGTTATTGTGTGAGAGGGGCACAATATTTTTTTAGTTTGGGGTGGTATTTTTCACGTGGGGGTTCTCATTTTAAGCCTTAACAGACCCAAATGGCATTGTATGTATTGGGGGGCAGGCTATTTTTTGGTTTTGGGTTAAAATCTTGCAGCTGCAATGTAGATTTGTACATTTTCTCTAAAGCCATACATCTTTGAAGCAGCATTTTGAATACAGTACATGCTACTGATGCACCACTTTACAGGCAGAATAAGCCCCCCAAGTTACTAGCTTTTAAGCAATTTTGCATTTTAAAGGCACTTCTCCTTGTTTCATTTTTTTGGGGTTGTCCAAATTGGTGACATTGATATATATCCCTCAGGATGGGACCTGGGTACCCCTACCCATTTTAAGGCCAATAACTAGAATATAAGCCAGCCAAGTAGGGGCTCAAAAAATTAACAAGTCAGTTCCCATAGACTGCAATGGTATTTGTTGTATAACTTTTTCCCATGTTAGGCTCTTTGTTTGTCCCCCTGGACTGGGGGGTGTTTGTCCCATCTGTAATTTTGGCAAAACAAAAAAAGGTGTGATTTGTCTAAAAGCTACTTTCCTGGTGCCTAGCATGGATTGTGCATATGCTGCCATGGAAAGGAACCAGGAAAGGAAAATTACAGAGAGGTAAGGATTCCATTTTCCATTTTAGCGCCGTGGTTCTCAGCCTCAGTCCTCAAGTACCCCCGACAGGACATGTTTTGGGAATTTATCTTAGCTAAATAGCTGTCCAAAATACCAAGTCATTGACTGTGATTTAAAGCACCTGTGCAAGATGAAGGTAAACCTGCAAACATGGCATGTTGGGGGTACTTGAGGACAGGGTTGAGAACCAGTGATTTAGAGCACTGAGCTAAAATCTAGCTCAAGACAATCCTATTCTAATTGAGGCATTTGAGGGAAACCAAGTGATTGTTAGAACCCCTGCTTGTCTTTTTTTAGGTTGGGCTTTATGTCCCTTTTCTGAAAATTGGCTTCACTTCCTGTCACACAGCCAAACAGGAAGTGAGGGTAAAACCCTACCAATGTCTTTTCTTGGGGGGACACAGGTCAATCTAACTAGTGTCCCCACTGGGCAAATTGCTCTCTAGCACTTTGTTGTGTACACCCCAAATTATTAGGTATTTTGGGGTTTATTAAAGGCAAATCCACTCTGCAATACAAGTGTACTTGCTGTAAATCTGAGGGGAAGCACTGGTGATTTTTTCATCCGATCATGTAGAAGAAAAGATGCTGTTTTTTTATTTTCCTTGCATGTCCCCCTCTGTTCGCCAGCAACTGCACTTCCAAGTGCACTTGTAGTGCAAAGTGGATTTGCCTTTAGTAAATAAACCCCAAAATACCTAATAATTTGGAGTGTACACAGCAAAATGCTAGAGTGCAGTTTACCTAATGGGGAAACTATTTAGATTGACCTGTGTGTCCCCAAGGAAACACATTGGTAGGGTTTTACCCTCACTTCCTGTTTGGCTAATTGACAGGAAGTGAATAAATTTGAAGGAGAAACTGGCAAAATTCGGGAGGTGTCTTCACCCTATCAGGGGTGCAGACATCCCCAAAAAATGACAAGACTTCTTATCCCTCTGCACTCCATCCCCAAACAAAAATAAGAAAGGATTTTATTTAGTTTAACTTTGCAAAGACACGTTCCAAAGTTCAACTGTGATGCATGTCAATGGCCCATTTAGAAGCTATTGGTGGTCTGGACTTCTTATCCCTCTGCACTCCATCCCCAAACAAAAATAAGAAAGGATTTTATTTAGTTTAACTTTGCAAAGACACGTTCCAAAGTTCAACTGTGAAGCATGTCAATGGCCCATTTAGAAGCCATGATGGTCTGATGAAGAAGCTGTAGCTTCGAAATGCATTACCAATCCTTGCCACTGTGAATAATCACATTCCCTGCTCCTATGAAGTCACGACCAGCTGCTTCTTGTTTCCTGCTTCCTGGTTCCCAGCATTCTCTGGATCTCTGTAAGATCACCCCAGTGCCCCAGGCTGCAAAGGGAAGACATCTATGAGACTCCAGGACTGGCGATTTTCACCACATACTGAACTCATCTAATTTAACCTGTGAGTTACTACTTGCTTTTATTAAATATATGATTTATACTGCACTAAGTCTGGCGCCCCTCTGTTCCCATTTCTACACAGAGCCCATCGCTTCACTCTAAAGCCCCATACACACGGTCGGATTTTCCGATGGATTCTGTCCTATCCGACAATGTTGTCGGAAATTCCGACCGTGGGTAGGCACCATCGGACATTTTCCATCGGATTGTCCGACGGACAAAGTTGTATCTCCTGCTCTAAAAATTTTCCGACAACAAAGTCCGATCACACCAATTCCGATCGTGTGTAGCGAATTCCGACGGACAAAGTGCCACGCATGCTCAGATCACATTACAAGACCAAAGCTATTGGCTACTAGCCTCTACGTAGTCCCGTCGTAGGCAACAAACGTCACCACGTTCAGAATGATCGGATTTTCCGACAACTTTGTCCGACCGTGTGTATGCAACACCAGTGTCGGACTAAATCCGTCAGACAAAATCCGATGGATTTTGTGGTCGGATTTTCCGACCGTGTGTATGGGGCATAAGGGAGCTGCCTCCAGGTGCTAATCATACAAGATCTCGGATCATTTATGGACATTATATTTTAAACAAATGTTTTAATATTATGTGTGCTTATTCATACACACACACATTTTATGTATACCTATATTCCAGTTGCTATATAATTTTATGTTATCACCATATCTAGCGCCGCTGTTCACCCCTGTTTTCAATGAGTGTATTGTATTCGGCGTGCGCTATTATCAATGAGAAAACCTCAGTTACCCTAGCGCCAGTTGCAGTTTACATATGCAGGTATTTATTATCGTTATTTGCGCTTCAATGTGTGCCGGTTCGCACGTTCAATTAATGACTTTTCCGACGCACCAATTAATGTATGAACTGGTGCAGTGCCTTCTTCTTAGTAAATCACCCCCTATGTGCCAAAAATCCCTCTCACCACAATTTGCACTATCTTTTGAAACGCCACTAATGTGAAAGAAACCTGTTCCATTAATACTAGGCTAATGCTTTTAAAGGGAAGGGGGTATTTTTTAAAGCAAGGTTCTTGAAGAATCTGATGGGTATATTGACTTGTATCACAGTGACCATTTTGCCTTTACCCTTATAGCCCTTCAGCCTATTATTATGAACATACCATACCTTTGAAGTGATTCAGTTTGAAAAAGATAGCTGTTAGTTGTATGCAATATAGTTACATCCCTGTAGGGTTTCTCATGCATATCCAGACATGCCTGGATAGTGTGCTTGCATGCTTCCTCCCACACTCCCACATTCCTATTGGCCCATCACTATGATAGGTTGCCTTTTTGACCAAAAGTAGAGATGAGTTTTGAGTTCTCGGTTCCCCCAAAATCCATACCAGACTCTTATCATTGATAAGGGTGTGGTATAGATTTAAAATCAGGACCCCAGGCAAAAAAAAACAATGTATGGCCTCCCCTAAAATTCCCCTCCTAAACCATACCAGGACAAATGCTCTCAGTATGGGGAGGGTGCCCTGCCAAAGGGACCCTACCTGTCAAAACACTTTGTTTTAATATGGATGGAGAAAGGGCCTCTTTACCACATCTCTGGCATGAGGGATGTGGGTATCTGGTGGAAGAGGACTCATCATTTTAAAGCCTCCTTTATAATAAAGGGGCATCTAGTTCCAGCACCCCTTACATGAATGAGTAAGGGGTACATGGTACTCTGGGTTACTCATTAAAAAAACACAATACAATACATTTAATAATGCCCTCGATTTAAAAAATCTTCATCAATCATCATTAAAGGTTCCCAGCCCGGCAGCTTAATGTATAGAAAAGAGTGGTTGATCCTGGGAGATACCATTAACCAAATATGGTCATAACTATATTTATTTAATGACATCCACCCAGATCCCCCAACCCTTTATTTACATTCACCTATTGGACCAGGAAATTTTATTTGTAGTACGTTTGGAGTGCATCATGTTGGCAGGTCGGTGGGCGTCGTTCATTGTGATTGACCCCACATCATTTTATTTTAGGGGTTTGCCTTTTGGGGGGGTGCCTGGGGCAGGGCCGATCCTAGGGTCACAGACACCTGGGTGCTGAAATATTTCTGTCGCCCCCACGTGGCCGTGGTCATCTTACCAACTCCTCCCTTTTACAAATGTTTCTATGGCAATGACTCAAACACAGAGATGCTCCCCTAAGAAGTCTTCATTACCCTAGGATCCTCCCATGATCTTTTAACAATAAAGAAAATACAGGAAGAGCGTACACTAATGAAACCTGGAGGGGAGTCTCTCTGATGCACCCAGAGAGGGCTTCTGCTGCTAGAGAGTCTGTTAGAAAGAGCCCCCCGACATAGTACAGGAGATGGTCAGAGACTGTAGACATGATACAAGAGAAGGTCGGAGACTGCAATCGTAGTACAGAAGATGGTTAGAGACTGCAGACATAATAAAGAAGATGGTCAGAGACTGCAGACATGTTACAAGAGATGGTCAGAGACTGCAGACATGGTACAGGAGATGGTCAGAGACTGCAGACATGGTAGAGAGATAGTCAGAGACTGCAGACATAATACAGGAGACGGTCAGAGACTGCAGACATACTACAGGAGATGGTCATAGACTGCAGACATAGTACAGAAGATGGTCAGAGACTGCAGACATAGTACAGGATATGGTCAGAGATTGCAGACATACTACAGGAGATGGTCAGAGACTGCAGACATGATACAAGAGATGGTCAGAGACTGCAGACACGATACAACAGATGGTCAGAGACTGCAGACATGTTACACGAGATGGTCAGAGACGGCAGACATAATACAGGAGATGGTCAATGACTGCAGACATATTACAAGAGATGGTCAGAGACTGCAGACATGATGCAAGAGATGGTCAGAGACAGAGAGTGCAGACATGTTACAAGAGATTGTCAGAGACTGCAGACATGTTACAAGAGATGGTCAGAGACTGCAGTTCCTATGGACGTAAGTAGATAGTGGCCGATCAGCCCTCTCACCTGACCCAGCGATACAGCAACAGCAGTTCTTCTGATCAGGAGTCTGCTCACTCTGAATTGCCTGTGGCGACTCCGCTGGGTAGAGCTCAGATCTGTATTCTGGCAATGACTCCATTCCTTTCTCCACCAGGGATGGGGCCAGGCTGTGTGTCTTTCCCTCTGGTGGTGCAGGGCAAAGGGGTTCTCTCTCTGATGGTATTCCCTCAGCACTGTCCTCTCCCTCTGGAGTCCTGGGTGCACTTCCCTGAATGCTTTCCCGGGTTCCTGGCTCTCTTTCTCTTCCATTCAGCTGAGCATGCTGTGTGGGCTGCAGTTTCCATGTTACAGTGGGGCTGCCAGTCCTTGGGACTACATGTCCCACCATCCTCTTCTTTACTCCTTTTTTGAAGGTGGGGAAGAAACATAGTGCGCCACTTACTAGTACAGCAGCACGCGCGAGGATGTGAGGGACAGGGGAAATAAGAGCCCGCGGCTGCAGTGGCGTCACTAGGGTTGGTGTCACCCGATGTGGTAAAACATGGTATCACCCCCCTCCACCAACTATAGTCGCCCGTCAGTACAAACCCCCCTCCACTAAGTATAGACCCCCTCATCAGTACAGACCCCCCACTAAGTATAAACCTCTCCCTCAGTACAGACCCCACCAGGACAAAACACCCCCTCTATCAGTATAGACTCCCCTCAGGACAAACCACCCCCCCCCCTTCCATTAGTACAGACCCCCCTCAGGACAAACCACCCCCCCTCCATTAGTACAGAACCACCCCCCCTCCATTAGTACAGACCCCCAGTACAAAACACCCCCATCCATTAGTACAGCCCCCCTAGAACAAATCACCCCCTCTATCAGTATAAATCCCCTCAGGACAAACCACCCCCCTTCATTAGTACAGACCCCCATCAGGACAAACCACCCCCCCCTACATTAGTATAGACACCAGGACAAACCACCAAACCACAACCCCACACAAACCACCCCCTACATTAGTATAGACGCCCACACAAAACCACCCCTCCATTAGTACAAACCCCCCCAGAACAAACCACCCAACCAACACACACAACACCCCCACCATTAGTACACACCCCCTCACCAAACCAACCAACCAACACACCACAAACCCCCCCACAAACCACCCCCCTCCATTAGTTCAGACCCCCCAGGACAAACCACCCCCCTCCACCAAACACACCCCACCACACACACCACACCCCACTCCATTAGTACAGACCCCCCCAGAACAAACCACGCCCCTCCATTAATACATCCCCCAGGACAAACCACACCCCTCAATTAGTACAGACCCCCCAGGACAAACCACCCCCCCATCAAACACAACCCCCACCACAACCCACCCCCCAACAAACTCCTCAACCACCCACCACCCCAACCCACCCCCCCCTACATTAGTACAAACCCCCAGGACAAACACCCCCTCTCCATTAGTTTAGACCCCCAGGACAAACCACCCCCCCTCCATTAGTACAGACCCCCCAGGACAAACCACCCCCCTACATTAGTATAGACACCAGGACAAACCACCCCCCCTCCATTAGTTTAGACCCCCCCCAGGACAAACCACCCCCTACATTAGTATAGACGCCCAGGACAAACCACCCCCTCCATTAGTACAGACCCCCCTCAGGACAAACCATCCTTCTCCATTAGTACAGAACCACCCCCCTCCATTAGTACAGACCCCCTCAGGACAAACCACCCCCTCCATTAGTACAGACCCCCCCGGACAAACCACCCCCTCCATTAGTTCAGACCCCCCAGGACAAACCACTCCCCTACATTAGTACAGACCCCCCAGAACAAACCACCCCCCTCCATTAGTACAGACCCCCCCAGAACAAACCACTCCCCTCCATTAGTACAGTCCCCCAGGACAAACCACCCCCCTCTATTAGTACAGACCCCCCAGGACAAACCACCCTCCCCTACATTAGTATAGACACCAGGACAAACCACCCCCCCTCCATTAGTTTAGACCCCCCAGGACAAACCACCCCCCTACATTAGTATAGACTCCCAGGACAAACCACCCCCCTCCATTAGTTCAGACCCCTCCAGTACAAACCACCCCCCTCCATTAGTACAGACCCCCTCAGGACAAACCACCCCCTCCATTAGTACAGACCCCCCCCCCCGGACAAACCACCCCCTCCATTAGTTCAGACCCCCCAGGACAAACCACTCCCCTACATTAGTACAGACCCCCCCATTAAAAACCACCCCCCTCCATTAGTACAGACCCCCAGAACAAACCACTCCCCTCCATTAGTACAGTCCCCCAGGACAAACCACTCCCCTCCATTAGTACAGACCCCCCAGGACAAACCACCCCCCCTCCATTAGTACAGACCCCCAGGACAAACCACCCCCCCTCTATTAGTACAGACCCCCCAGGACAAACCACCCCCCCTACATTAGTATAGACTCCCAGGACAAACCACCCCCCTCCATTAGTTTTGACCCCCCAGGACAAACCACCCCCCTACATTAGTATAGACCCCTCAGGACAAACCACCCCCTCCATTAGTAGAAACCCCCAGGACAAACCACCCCCCCCCTCTATTAGTTTAGACCCCCCGACAAACCACCCCCTCCTTTAGGCTAATTAAAAACACCCGGGCGCTTCAGCGCCCCCACCTCTGTGGCACACAGGTGCACTGCACCCAGTGCACCCACCCAGGATCGGCCCTGGCCTGGGGTTCTCTTCCATAACAAGCAGGGCTCACTGATTCCTTCTGTATTGAATTGTATTGTAACTGTACTGTCTGCCCTCATGTAAAGTGCTGCGCAAACTGTTGGCGCTATATAAATCCTGTATAATAATAATAATATCCACACCTGACCCATATTAGAGATACTTTTGGTTAATTATTCACAAATGTATACCATGAATAAAAACACAGACACCTTAGAAAAATTATTTTATGAGAAAATCTCCAAATGATGTCCGAAAATAAAAAAAACAATGTCAAAGGTATCATCCAGCAATGTAGATCCATCATCAATCCCGATGAACAATACTTCGACGACCCTGCCAACACAAACACAATGACGATCTGCTCCCTCTGTCTCTCTCGCCATGAATGGTATTTTTCCAGCTGGCAGCTGAATGTGAAAAAAAGGTCCCAAGGTGCTGGATGACATTATTGATTAAAAATGCTTATCATGACCACATTTGGTCAATGGCCTCACCTGGGATGCCCACAACCTTGTTTACTATTTGAAATGAGCTGGGTGATATTGTTTGCTAGGATGCTGGTGGCTTACTGCATCCTATCAACCAATTATGTTGTGCAGCCACCTGTATCCTAATAGTCAATAATGCTTGTGAATCATAGGCAGCCATTCCCGCACAGCGTCATTGGTTGTTATGGCTCTAGCAACTACAACTAAATGTAAAAGAGAACTTTGCACCACTGAGCAACAGACCAGGTCTGTTTTCCTTTAGCCCAGGCCCCTGCTGAGAATGTCCATCTCTATGGCTACTCTTTGGATTCATTCATCAGTTGGTCCATTGTGTCACCTGATCGTATGGTTTGGAGCCCAGGGATCCATTGTTTTGTTCCGTCTGGCCTCTCAAGCTTCATTCCATCAGAGTGCTAGGAGTTAGCACCCAGAGCCTATTTGGTATAGGCACCCACTGCCTTATGTTATGTGTGTCCACTACATCTGGTAAGAATATTCCATCTTGCCATTTGACTACTGTGTTTGAAGTTCTCTACATATATCCGAGCCACTCCATTTGGTATTGCTTTTGAAAACCATCTCCGAAAGCGAATTCCTTCACTGTTGGCACTGTTTTGGACTATGGTGTTTCTGGATATGCACATTATGTGTTGTCCCATTGTTTCACAGTGAACTTTTTCTTTTGCCTTTCAGTGTTTTATCATATATTTTTTGTGCACTATTTTATTATGGTCCACTGTTTATGATATGTTTCATGGCAGCAGACATATTTTTTTACAATATTTTTAATGGGTGTTACACCATTATTCTTTAATCAGTTTTTTACCCCTGTTTGTTTAGAGGTATTTCACCATTTAGCACTACACTGTTTGTATTCACATTTACCTGGACTTTGTTTGTTTGAGTGTTAGCATCTGTCACTGTATATTATTGTTGGTTTAGCGCAATATTTTCCCCCATTTCACTTGTAAATAAATGACTTCTACAGGAGCTGGGGATTCAGATGGACGAACTGTCCAATATTGCTATTTAGTTTGCATGTTGAAGGTCTACCCAAAACTAAAGCTCCCCCTGACTTTCTATAACAAATCCTCTTGCTGCACTGAAGACCCTCTCAGACAGCAAAATGACTTCAGAGCAATCCAGAACATATCGTGCAAACTGTGCAAGAGGTCCAGCCTGGGCAATAGTCCATAGAGTGCTCACTTTTGAGAGTCTATGCATCAGCCCTGAATCCAATGTATTCAGCAATAATGTAGTTCAGGCACTGCCTGTGAGTGCTGCCTGCAGATAGTCCTAGCCACTGTTGTTTAAAATACTCCTAAAAGCGTCAATAAGGCAGTCGCTGTCATCGCCGCTCCTCTTTTGAGTGTTCAGAGGATCAGTGGCATGTTGGTCATCAGAGGGTATCTTGTCACCATCAGGAAATGCAGCAAAAAGTTTATATGCATCACCTCTCCACACCGCTGAATTTTGGGTTATCTCTGGGATAGTGGTAGAATATCAGCCATTTTACCCTTGTATCAGGCATCTAATAGGTTGGGCACCCAATAGTGGTTTGCCAAGCTACATGTTCAGATGAGGGTCTGGTGAGCATTATAAAGGGGGATTCTAAAGGATCTGATATAGAATGTTGGGTGACCTCAAGCTGCTTTTACTTTTGTTTGGGGCAACCTTTAAAATTTACACCAACCCTGAAGGGTCTGGTATGAAGTAGGCCAAACCCTATGCCATTTCTTTTGTTTTTGGGTGAGGGTCCACAATTACCATTTATATCAGACCCTCATCTAGGATAAAGGTCTGGTATAGATGAATACAATTCATGGCCTCTTTGTTTACAAACAGAATGAAGCAGCCGGGAGCAGTAATTTTGCCATCAGTTTAAATACACTTTTTTCTTTGTCAGTGTTGCTGTAGCAGGTTGTATACACTGCACAGATGTGCCACTTCACAGGCAGGGTCAGGGCACCCCACAAGAGTGTTATTTAAAGAAAATTAGCAATTTTTTTTTTTTTTTTTTATCCAAACAAGTTTTATTTATGGGTCTGGTTCAGTATTATTGGTTCTTTTTCTGTAATTAAGGATTGGTATGATCCCAATTATATGCCTGGTTTTCCTGAAAAGCTGTTTTGTCCCTATAGAATGTTTTCTCCTCCTTTGTCAGAATCTCTCGATTGAACTGCTCTAAATGTTCACCTAGTTCTTTATCATATTGTGAGTAAGCAGAATGATTTTTGAAAATGTATAATTGTGCATGGATAAAATCCAATTCTTTATCTATTTGGATCTATCTTTCATATTCGTCAGTGAGAAGAAACATTTGAGCAAGTTGACAAATATTTTTCCCATTTGTTTTTAACTGGTTCCCGACTGTGTCGCTTACATATACTGCGGCACAATGGCACCGCTGCGCAAAATCCAGTACCTGTACAGGGCACGCTCTAGCTGGCAGGGGCTAATCGCGACCATCGGATTCGTTCCAGAACCGATCAATCTTCAGGTCCAGGCCAATGATTTATGGCCTGGAACTGCTGGTCGTTTTTGGAGAATGAAATCCTTCCCCTGCCTGTAAGTATAAACACAGGCAGGGATAGTGATGTCATCTCCCCTCATGGAACGCTTTTCGATCCAGAGAGAGGAGAGGAGACATCTCCCAGTAAGTTGCACCAACACTACACTAATACCAGTACATGTAGGTACACTTGTCACCTCCCAATCGTCCCTCGATTGCCCCCCCCCCCCCCCAGTTAACCCCTTCCCTCCCTGTCACAGTTTCACACAGTGCAGTTGTCAGGTTTTTCACTGATCACTGTACTCGTGTCATTTGTGACACTAATCAGCATTAGGGCAGTTAGTGGTAGGCCCAGGTAGCTTTAGGGTACCTCCTAACCCCCTAATAAAGGTTTAACCCCTTGATTACCCCCTGTAACCAGTGATCACCGTATTAGTGTTACAGGTGATGCTGGTTAATTCGTTATTTTTTTATAGCGTCAGGGTACCCGCCGTATATTACCTAAATAAAGGTTACCCCCCTGATCATCCGGTGATATCAATTAGGTTTTAGCGCCAGTTAGGGTCTGCGTCGCCCCAGGCAGTGTCAGATTAGTGCCAGTAGCGCTAACACCCATGCACTAGTACACTAGTGCCGCTCATCCTTCTGGTGAACTGGCAAGCACCAGCGGCCTAGTACATTCTGGTCATACATCCAACACTGCAGTAACACTTGGTGACGTGGTGAGTCCCATAAGTGCAGTTCAAGCTAGTGAGGTGGCTAGCACAAGTAGTGTCCCACAGCCATCAAGAAGACAAAGACAGGCCCGTCGAGCCCATAATGCCCTTCCTGCTGCATTTGCCAATCCGAATTGGGAGCCCATCACTTCTGCAGCACCCGTACTTCCCCCATTCACTGGTTAACCCGGAATTCAGGTGGAAACAGTTGATTTTACGCCACTTGATTTTTTTTCGCTGTTTTTCACAGAAGAGCTCTATAGATCTATTGTGGATAAAAGCAATTTGTATGCTGGTCAATTAATGACCACTAACCCCTTGCCAGAGATTGGAGACCTATTACGGTCTCCGAATTTAAGACCTTCCTGGGCCTATCCCTCCTCATGGGCATAACTAAAAAAAGTGAGTTGCAGTCATTTTGGTCCACTGACCCAATTCACCATATGCCGTGTTCTCTGCCTCCATGACCAGGACACGATACGACCAGATATTGCGGATCATGAATTTCAATGGCAATGAACTCTATTGTCTTTGGGGTGGCCCTGAATAAGATCGGCTCTACAAAATTTGGCCCCTCGTAAACCACTTCAACCAACAGTTTGCAGCCTTGTTTACTCCTGATCAAGTTGTCTGCGTGATGAGTCTCTTTTTACATTTTCTGGCCAGCTTGTCATTCAAACAGTATTTTCCCAGCAAGCGTGAGAGGTATGGGGTCAAGATGTATAAACTCTGTGAAAGGGCAACAGGCTATACATATACCTGTAGTTTTATGGTTTACGAGGGAAGAGATAGTTACATAGAGCCCGAGAACTGCCCAAACTACATAGGGATTGCTGGTTATATTGTGTGGGACTTATTACACAAGCGTGACACTTTTTAGTCACTTGTTTGATCATGGAATTGGCACATGTAGCACCGTGCGATCTAATCGCTGGGGCTTACTCAGCGGCTTGTAGATTCCTGTCTTAGGCTGGGGGAGAGAGCCTGCTTGAAGTGTAATAATTTGCTCATGGTGAAGTGGAGGGATAATAGGAATGTTTTCGTTCTGTCCTCCCTTCATGCAGACATGATGGTCCAAATTCAAACGGCGACTGGTGTTGTGGAGAAACCCCTTTGTGTCCACGAATACAACCTTAATATGGGAGGGGTGGACCTCAACGACCAGTTGATGGCGCCGTACTTAATTGCTGTAAGGCCAGACGCTGGTACAAAAAAAGTGTCTGTATACTTATTTCAATTGGCTCTGCTGTGGCCCAACCTCCAAATGCAAATGCAGTGAGCCGGCTTCATGGGAGGCATTTTTCCTATGTCCTCCCTGGTTCCCCTAACAATCGATCACCCCAAAGAAGATGTGTCTGTAGCAAGCGCAGATTTAGGTGTGACACCCACTATTGTTGTCCCTCCTGTCCTGACCAACCTGGTCTCTGCATTGGTGAATGTTTTGAACATTACCACACACTAGTGGAGTATTAGCGTAGGGTACAGCACTGCACAGATTAGGACACACTTTCACAGGGTCTCCAAAGATGCCATCGCATTTTTAGAGACCCAAACCTGGAACCGTTACAGTTACAAATATATATTTAAAAAAAAAGGCAAAAATAGTTGTTGTTTTATTCTTTCTCTATTCTCTCTCCATTGTTCTCTCTCTATTGTTCTGCTCTGTTTTACTGTATTTTTTAACTGCAATGTTTTATTGTTACTATGTTTTATAATGTTTGCTTTCAGGTATGTAATTCTTTTATACTTTACTGTTTACTGTGTTTTATTGTTAACCATTATTTTATTTTCAGGTACGCCATTCAGCTGCAGCACTGATTTACCTATCTTGACAGCAACAGCGTTTGCTCTCCTGATACATAAATCAGCGACTCCAGCGCTGTAGGAGGTGATTTCACCATTACAGTTAAAAAAAAGTGCATATACTTTGATTGCCCCCATGCTTCGGCATATATTTTTTACTCTTTTTTTTGGCACAGATTGTTGTTGTTTTATTGAGTTAAAGTTTTATTGTTACCATTGTTTGCTTTTCAGGTACGCCATTCAGCTGCAACACTGATTTATTTATCTTAACAACAACAGCTGTCAAGATAAATAAATTTTCACCAGCGGTCAGCTTTCATGTAAAAGCAATCCTAGTGTCCGCATGAATTTCGTCTGATTTTATCTATTTGTATATGTATTCATGTATGTTTATATATATCTATATATATTTATATATTTTTATTATTATTATTTTTATGCGTTCGTATATTTATATGTATAATTTTTATATATATATTTTTTATGTGCATCTGTGTATACTCATGATCACGCATATTTATATGTTTTTATGATGATTTCTTTTTCCTATATATATATATATCTTTTATATGTATTTTTTTATATGTATTTATATATATATATTTATGTATTTAGGTTTGTAGATACATGTATATATCTTCCTACACCCAAAACTGATGCTCGATGTTGGTGTGTTAGTCTCAATATTTCTGCTGTGTACTTTTTAATGTTCCGTTTTTCACAATGATCCATTGCTCTTGATCTTCTTATTTTAAATATCCCCCCTTTTCCTATTGCTGCTATTTGCTTCTCCGCCCCCGGCCCTCCCCCCGTACAGAATATAAGTAATCCCGCCCTGCCCCTACTTCCCCCATGCTTGACAAAGGAGCGCCGCTATTCACAATACCAATAGCGCTGCATGCTCGGAAACGCGTCGCTGAATGATGACGTCACACCACTGCGCCTGACTCTGCTGTGCGGGCCAAGCCTCATTCCTAGCTTCCTGTACACGGCCGTGCTTACCATCACACGGAAGCGCTCTTGGCTCTATTGATCCCACAGCACAGTGGGCGACTGTGCTGACGTCCCTTCCCACCTCTATCTTACTCCCCATACTGGAATTGTACCCTACCTCACTTTGGAACCCATTCAAACTCAGAGACCTAAACGGACTGGATTATTATTGGATGTGAACAAACCCCCCCCCCCCCCTCTGGAGGACCTAAGAACACCCACCTGCTGTGCCCATCTCCTCATACCATCTCCACCGGGATAAGATACGACAGCTTAGAGTGGATTCTGCTGAGACCTGTAGTCCTGTTGGACCTCCTTATCCAGAGATGTGCCTAAATGCAAGATGGCTTTTTAACATGTGAGTGGATATTATCTCTTTAATAAATGTCATATTGATATATACTCAGAGGCGCCCCTCTCCTTGTGTTTTTCTCCTAGTTCCTATTGGACCTGGCTTCAGGCCTTTTCGGTGGCAGCCCTGACAAACTTGTTCTCTGTGTATATCCGTACACATAATACCTTGTTCCCCCCCCCCCTCCCCCATCTTTTCCGTGACTATTAGGAATTATATGCATAAACAAGGTATTGTGATTTTGCGCCTTTTTACTTGTTTTAAATGTTCCATGTACTGAAGCTCTAGTGCTGCTTGCGCATACCTTTGTTTTATTTTCCATGTCCACCCTGTTTTTATTATCATATATTATCTTTTAAGGTTACAACTGGTTCCCTGTACTTCCTTGAATTGTTTTAACCACAAATTTTACAACTGCTATACTGCACCCGCACTTTTTACCTGTAAATTATGTGTCTATAGACAATATCAGCTCAGGTGCTCTAAGTGTCTCATCACGCATATATATAGACTCCTTATTATTCCCTGCCTATGTATTTTGACCCCCAGTACCTATATATCACAAAAAGCATCCCTGTAACACCCCCCTGTTACCACCACCATATTAGCCCTCTTTACACCATCTTATCTTCTGTCCAACATGGATCTTCTTGTGGACATAGAGAATTTTAGACATAATACACTAGAAGACCTATACTCTATACTGTCTCCTGTTACCTTCTCCAGAGACATAAAATTAAATGGCACTGTAAGATTTAGCCTCTGTGGAAAATTCACACACCTTGAAAGACTCACGAAACATGCTAATCAACAGTGGTGGGACAAATTCTTTTTAGAAAAATACCTATCGACCAAAATCTCGCAACAGAGGCCTGAGGGTTACCAAGGAATGTCCCTTTTTAAACACTACCAGCAAAAAAGAATGGGAAAATATTTCCGAGTTCTGCACCTCCAAATGGATGGAAATCCTAATCGACCACAGACTACATTTATTTGAAAAATTAAAATCAGAAATTGTTACATTAGTCCAAGAAATTAAGGATCACAATATTTCTGTTCCTCTCTCCTGGCTAGATACTCTTAAAAGAAACACCAAGTCAGATGAAGATGCTCTAGTAAAAACAAAACTAGGCAAGTTTAAAAGAGATTTGGATGATTTTAATCTAGATCGTATTTTTAATTGGAAACAGAAAGCTACACCATCCACAAATAATAGACGCTTCCCCCCTCATCCATCTGCCCCACCCCGTTTGCACTCTCAAGCTCCCTCCTTTCCCACTCAGCTTCCTACTCGCCCCCCCCCCCTTTGTATCACCACCCCCCTCCCCCGCTCATGGGAAACGCCTTCTTTAAAACCACCACTAAACTTAGAAATCAAAATAAACATCAGTTTTCTTTGCCCAACAGCACTACTGGCACAATCCCCCCAAAAAATCCCACCCCTAAACCCCTAATTTTTCAATGATGAGGAAGAAGAGACTTTAGATCTTTTTACCCAACATCTAGCCACCTCACCACCTATAGTGCACTCCTCTTTTAAACCTAAATCTGTTTTTTATCCCGCCCAATCCAAAGGTCCCTTTTTAGAAAGTTTTTATAGAGTTGTGTATGCAGATTTTTTTAAAACTCTGCCAATCTTCCTCTTCCATCCCACCCCACATCCACAACATGTCCTTTGCAGAGACTCAAGCTTTGGAATCCCTAACCCAAAACATTGATGTTATTATCAAATCTGCAGACAAAGGTGGTGGCATAGTCCTGCTCAACAAAGGAGATTACATTAAAGAGGCGTATAGATTACTCTCCGATAAAACTACCTATAACAAATTAACCAAAGACCCCACCAGTGATTTTGCTATTGAGGCCAGTCACCTCATCCAATCAGCCCTAGACAAGGCAGTGATAAATAAAATGGAAGCTTCCTTCCTCCGAAAAAGTTTTTATCAGATCCCCTATTTTTATCACCTACCCAAGGTACATAAAAGTCTCATATCTCCCCCTGGCAGACCCATTGTAGCTGCCATGGACAGTGTTACTACTGGTTTTAGCCAATATATCGATTTTTATCTCCAGCCCATAGTCCAACAATTAGAATCTTATATCAGAGACGGTACACATCTGTTAGAACTTTTAAAACCTTACAGATGGGAACCTACCTACATGTGGCTCTCCTTGGATGTCACGTCTTTATATACCTCGATCCCACACCATTTTGGCCTTTTAGCTCTAGAATTTTATCTTGCAAAGGAACCCCTTATTAATCCCAGACAGGCTGCTTTTATTCTTGATGCTACCCGCTTCTGTTTGACGCATAATTATTTTAATTTCGATGATGACTTTTATCTACAAGTCCAAGGTACTGCCATGGGAGCCAACTTTGCACCCTCCTACGCCAACCTGGCTATGGGGTATTGGGAGAAAAACTTTATTTGGCATAACAATCATTTCTCCGCCAATATTGTCTTCTTCGGAAGATACATTGATGACATCATAGTTATCTGGGATGGCCCTGCCCCTCTAATAAATTCCTTTTTAGACCACTGTAATCTAAATACCTATGGATTAGCTTTCACTCATGTATCTGACCTTACCACCTTGGCCTTCCTAGACCTTGAACTGGGCCACATAGGTAATAATATAATAGCCAAAAATTATATTAAACCTACCGCTGGCAACTCCTTTCTACATTATAGAAGCTGTCATTATCCTAAATGGACCCAGAACATACCAAAAGGACAGTTCTGTCGTTTGAGACAGAACTGCACACTGGACAGTGATTATGAGACATCCAGTATCTTACTCAAGAACAAATTTGCAGAAAAAGACTATCCCAAGGAACTGGTAGATAATGCCTGTACACTATACGCTAATGGTAAACCCCCCAAGAAAGAGAAAATCAAAATAGACCACTCTACCAGATTTATCACAACTTTTAATTTTCAATACAAAAAAATTGAAAAAATCCTCAGCAAACACTGGGGCATTTTGCTACAGGACCCACTTCTGAAAACCTCTATTCCACCCACACCTAGGATCACCTACCGAAAAGCACCAAATCTGAAAAACAAAATCGCCCCTAGTAAATTAAAAACTACCCCTACTGTTACCATTTCATCTATGCTCATACCCCTTGCTGGGATGTATCAATGTAAAAAAAGTTGCTGCAAAACCTGCTCATTTGTAGAGCATGGACAAAAATCGTTCTCTTCCAAGGGCAAAAACTATACGCTAGATCAATTTTTCAATTGCTCTTCGGACTTCGTGGTATACGGCCTCACATGCCCGTGCGGCTTGATATATGTTGGCCGAACAATCTGCCCGCTCAGGCAGCGTTTCGGCCAACACCGTAGGCTCATAGAAGGTGGTAGAGACCAACACAGCGTCCCACTGCATTTTGCCCAACATCACAAAAAATCCACCACCGGTCTAAAAGTTTGGGTAGTCGAACAAATCTCAAATACACTTACCTCAGCAGAACGCTTCAAAAAATTGTGTGCGAGAGAGACGTTCTGGATCTACTCTCTGGACGTCCTCTCGCCCGGAGGCCTGAATGAAGGTATCGAGATTGCCACCGTTCTATGATTATTTTACTTGCCTGTTTATTTTACTTATTTTACTTGCCTGATCACTTTTCCTTCCATCATATTTTCTATTTACTCATCTATGTGCCATCCTATTTGTCATTTTATCTGCCATTCCTACTTGCCTTTCCTATACCTTCCAACACCCCCCCCCCCCCCCCCTGCCTCCCAGCTATAAATGTCATTTTTTATCCATGAGTTTTTTATTAATTTAATATACATATCTTTATGTCGTCTTACCACAGATCTCATATAACCGTCCCATATATAGTAATAATAATGGGGGTGGCTTGGTCGTCCTTCTGTAAGTACATACCCTTCCCTCCCCATTTAACCTTCCTCTTTTCAACCCTTTTCTTTTTCCTATATATATATATATCTTTTATATGTATTTTTTATATGTATTTATATATATATATTTATGTATTTAGGTTTGTAGATACATGTATATATCTTCCTACACCCAAAACTGATGCTCGATGTTGGTGTGTTAGTCTCAATATTTCTGCTGTGTACTTACCCATATATATTTATACACCTTTTATCAGTATGTATACTTGCCCCCATTTAGCATCTTATGACCTCCTGTAGTATCCATAATTAACCTTCTAGTGTGCTATGCCGTTTTTAATGTTCCGTTTTTCACAATGATCCATTGCTCTTGATCTTCTTATTTTAAATATCCCCCCTTTTCCTATTGCTGCTATTTGCTTCTCCGCCCCCCGGCCCTCCCCCCATACAGAATATAAGTAATCTCCGCCCTGCCCCTACTTCCCCCATGCTTGACAAAGGAGCGCCGCTATTCACAATACCAATAGCGCTGCATGCTCGGAAACGCGTCGCTGAATGATGACGTCACACCGCTGCGCCTGACTCTGCTGTGCGGGCCAAGCCTCGTTCCTAGCTTCCTGTACACGGCCGTGCTTACCATCACACGGAAGCGCTCTTGGCTCTATTGATCCCACAGCACAGTGGGCGACTGTGCTGACGTCCCTCCCCACCTCTATCTTACTCCCCATACTGGAATTGTACCCTACCTCACTTTGGAACCCATTCAAACTCAGAGACCTAAACGGACTGGATTATTATTGGATGTGAACAAACCCCCCCCCCCTCTGGAGGACCTAAGAACACCCACCTGCTGTGCCCATCTCCTCATACCATCTCCACCGGGATAAGATACGACAGCTTAGAGTGGATTCTGCTGAGACCTGTAGTCCTGTTGGACCTCCTTATCCAGAGATGTGCCTAAATGCAAGATTGCTTTTTAACATGTGAGTGGATATTATCTCTTTAATAAATGTCATATTGATATATAATCAGAGGCGCCCCTCTCCTTGTGTTTTTCTCCTAGTTCCTATTGGACCTGGCTTCAGGCCTTTTCGGTGGCAGCCCTGACAAACTTGTTCTCTGTGTATATCCGTACACATAATACCTTGTTTCCCCCCCCCCCTCCCCCATCTTTTCCGGGACTATTAGTAATTATATGCATAAACGAGGTATTGTGATTTTGCGCCTTTTTACTTGTTTTAATTAGCTGCTAGACTGCTTTTAAAAGCAGTAGGAGGGAACGTCCCCCCCCCACTGTCTTCCATGTTTGTTTGGGCTCTTCTGTCCCACCAGGGAACCTGAGACTGCAGCCGGTGGTTCTGCCAGCTGACCATAGAGCTGATCAAAGACCATGATGGCTCCAATCATCTCTATGGCCTAAGAAACCGAAAGCTACGAGCATTTCATGACTTTGGTTTCGCTGGATAGCTTGGGGTGGCTACTTTCCAAAATTGTGTCATTTGGGGGGGGGTTTGTGCTATCTGGACATTTCATGGCCACCGAAACTGTAATAGGTAGTGAGGAGTGAAATCAAAAATTTACGCCCTTAGAAAGCCTGAAGGCAGTGCTTGGTTTTCAGGGTCCTGTACACGGCTAGACTGCCAAAAAGTCCCACACATGTGGTATCCCCGTACTCAGGAGAAACAGCAGAATGTATTTTGGGGTGTAATTTTACATATGCCCATGGCACGTTTGAACAATATATAATTTCAGTGACAACTTTGTGTAATTTTTTTTTCTTTTGTACAATTATTTTGCATGGAAATTTGGCGTTTTTATATTTAGGCATGCAATTCTTATAAATAAACAATATATACACAAAGTCATAAATTATAATGTAATAAAAATATATATAAAAATTATTCAATAATGTAATCAAATCAAAAACACTGAAATTTGCTCAGTTGCAGAATAGTCGCTGTCATTAAATTTATTGTTTGATGATAAATTGTTTATTAACATTAACATTGTTAATTTATTATCGGTGTTTTCTAGCTGGCCTAAAACCGCTTTTGACATAAAGGGACACTTTTTGGTTGCTATGGACAATCTCCAGTTTCCAGGCAGAAAAAAAAAAATTTATTATATAAAATGACATGCAGGGCACTGGGCAGACCAGTAGGGACAAAGGGGATGTGTATTTTTTATATACAGTACTGTAATCTGTAAGATTACAGTATTGTATATGTGTTGTGTTTTTAAACTTTTTTAAATTTGGCGCCGATCTCCGCTCCCGTGCGTCGTAACGTCGCAGGGAACGGAGATGGCGGCACTCGGCACTGTGTGAATCGAGCGAGCGGACGGCTCGCTCACACAGCGGGGAGACATCGCAGGATCCAGGGGAAAAGGTAAGTAACTTCCCCCCTGTATCCTGCACGCAAGCCCGAGTCTGGCTCGGGGTTACCGCTCCCAGCAGAAAAAACTGGACCCGAGCCAGACTCGGGATTACCGTTAGGCAGGTTAACTTATGACAAAAAAATAAAACATTCAATGTGCTCAACAAGCCTCTCAGCAAATTATTTGGGGTGTCTCCTTTTCAAAATGTTGTAATTTGGGAGGTGGGGGTTTGTACTGCCCTGCCGTTTTAGCACCTCAAGAAATTAGATAGGTAGTCATAAACTAAAAGCTGCATAAATTCCAGAAAATTTACCTGTTTGTAGAAGCTATAACTTTTGTGAAAACCAATAAATATACGCTTATTGACTTTTTTTTTTACCCAAGACATGTGGCTGCATGCTTTTTTGCCTAAATGTATGACTAAAATTGAGTTTATTGTATTTTTTTCTTAACAAAAAGTAGAAAAAAATGTTTTTTTTTCAACATTTTTGGTCTTTTTTTGTTTATATATCGCAAACCAAAAGAAAGCTCTATTTGTGGGGAAAAAAAGGATGTAAATTTAGTTTGGGTACAACATTGCATGCCCACGCAATTACCAGTTAAAGCAACGCAGTGCCAAATTGTAAAAAGTGCTCTGGTCAGGAAGGGGGTAAAATCTTCCCGGGCTGAAGTGGTTAAAGGATACTGAAATGTTATCCATAGTTGTAAAAAATTGTATCCATAACCAAAATGGGTTAATATTATTTTTTATATATTGCTCAAAGGAGTGTATGTGCCAATGAATTTGAGATTTATTTTCTAAAGGTTTCCTAAGGTTAAAGACTATGGATGATAATTCAGTGTTCTTTTGTTCCTTTTGAGTGAATTCCTTGTAAAAAACAGACATCATTGTGTCCCGATTTTTACCTGCATAGTTAGTCATAATGATCAAACAGTTAGACAGAGAGAGCAAAACAAAGAATGAGGGACGGGTGTTTGCTACCCTATTTGTAAATATAGATTACTGTTTCCTGTGAAAGGGACTAGGAGAGGATGCTCCCATCCCAAAATGTAAAAAATACCAGAAAAACACTCTAATGGTACTTTAAGGGGGCATAGACTCCAAAGGAAAAGGTAATAGTAGTATAAAAGTACAAAGTTTATTGTGCAAGGAATAAAAGGATTGATGCAGAATTAAAACATGAGCATAATGATGCGGTTACAGTAAATACATGATATGTGCAAAATTGGAATAACCACAAATATCTGTCAATGGTACAACCAGAACCAGAATAGTACCCAAAAGCATTGTGTAGTTCTTTTTCTTCAGGGGTAAGTGGTTATATATACACAGTAGTATCTACAGAAAATTAGGGATAAAGGGGGAAATACAATTAGAGATTTACACAGACATCTTTATCATAGCATAGTTTTGTTATAGGTATTTATTAACCATATGGATAAGGATTCATATCCTCAATAGCTGCATTGTTTGAAACCAAGGAAATTTGCCGCCATGAGAATCCAGAAGTCCAGAAGAGTGGGGAGCCATAAGCCCCAGCTCAGGCTACCCACAAGGGGCACCACCAGATTTGCAGCAAAATACTAAATTAACTCTGGCCAGTGTTGTCCTCCTAATAGTGGAGAATTCATGGGGTTAGAGAAACTCTCAGATTGAAGGAGGGGAGGGTGCAGGGTAATCAGATAGGAAGAAGGATAGAGTATCAAGTATAGTGAAAAGAGGATAGAGAACCCATGCAAAAAGCCAAGGAGGCATGAGAGAAGGTGGTGAGATCTCCCAGAAAGCCGCTCTACAGTTTCCTTTCCTGTATCTCCGATGTGTCATTAGCCATGGAGGCAGTTTTCCCTGTCTATGGTAGGCTCAACACAGAGTTACATAAAAGTGTGCAATCTGTTTCAACAGGTGATGAAGAATGTTTTTTTTTTTTTCTTTCTTCTAAAAGAAGTGAGTCGCAGTCATGTATTTGTAGTGTCGGCATGGGCCTGTCTGTCACCATTCATTATGCGGTGATATGTACAGTATCTCACAAAAGTGAGTACACCCCTCACATTTTTGTAAATATTTTATTATATCTTTTCATGTGACAACACTGAAGAACTTTGCTACAATGTAAAGTAGTGAGTGTACAGCTTTTATAACAGTGTAAATTTTCTGTCCCCTCAAAATAACTCAACACACAGCCATTAATGTCTAAACCGCTGGCAACAAAAGTGAGTACACCCCTAAGTGAAAATGTCCCAATTGGGCCCAAAGTGTCAATACTTTGTGTGGCCAAAATTATTTTTAAGCACTGCCTTAACCCTCTTGTGCATGGAGCTCACCAGAGCTCTCCAGACCTAAACCCTATTAAGCATCTGTGGGGCATCCTCAAACAGAAGGTGGAGGAGCGCAAGGTCTCTAACATCCACCAGATCCATGATGTCATCATAGAGGAGTGGAAGAGGACTTCAGTGGCAACCTGTGAAGCTCTGGTGAGCTCCATTCCCAAGAGGGTTAAGGCAGTGCTTGAAAATAATGGTGGCCACACAAAATATTGACACTTTGGGCCCAATTTGGATATTTTTACTTAGGGGTGTACTCACTTTTGTTGCCAGCGGTTTAGACATTAATGGCTGTGTGTTGAGTTATTTTGAGGGGACAGTAAATTTACAGTAAATTTACACTGTTATACAAGCTGTACACTCACTACTTTATATTGTAGTAAAGTTCTTCAGTGTTGTCACATGAAAAGATATAATAAAATATTTACAAAAATGTAAGGGGTTTACTCACTTTTGTGAGATACTGTATCTGTTGTTCAAAAATGGAGCCAGCAGGCCCATGTTGAATTATATTTGGCTGGAGATTCTTTAGCTATATGAATCAATTCTTCCATCTCTGCATCTTTGTTGATGTGTGAAAACTATTCTGAGAGAGAAGGCACACAGGGAGAGTTTCAATGCACTGGTATGCATGATTTAGCCGCATTTACCATCTGCATTGCAAGTGATTTGTAATACACTTTGAGAGAAACTAAGGTGTGATGCAACAGGTATTGTGCTGGAGAGTACTCTGAGGTATCGGTTGTTTCTTGGAGGATGATTAAGTGTACTTCGGACCAGAAAGATTGGAGGAGTGGGCATTCTCGCCATACATGCAGAAGCATGCCCACTTCCCGCTGACATCTCCAGCATCGGTTGGGATGGGATGGATCAAATTTGTGCAAAAATTCTGGAGTCCTGTACTGCCTAGACAAAAGTTTATAATTTGTTTCCTGAATTGAGACATTTACTGAGCCCTTGTGAGCAGTATGGAAAATATTGTATGTTCCCAACCTTCTGGGGGAATATCGACTAGTAAGTCTCCAGCCCACGACATGCTTTCCCTGTGTTCGGTGGTGTATGTTCTCAAAAAAGACCATGGATTGTGGAAATGACATGATGTTGAGGGGTAGTTTCACCTAAAACATTATTAAAATTGCTGATCCTCCGCTAAATTAATTTTAAAACATTTTTTTATATATCCCTCTAGGCTGTGCTTAGCCCCCCATGTCATTTGTTTGACAATTCTTATATATTAGCCAGGAAAATGGTCACTACTGGTTTTTAACAATTGGCTACAATTATCTTCAATAGGATTTTGATTCGACAACCAAACTTGGCTTTTGATCACCAAACCTGCTCCAAATTGAACCCATCACTACACAGGACCTATGGCAACCCGCTGGAGATGCGGAGTAAATGCTTAGGGTGCCTAGCAACTGTCAGCACTAGCTGCAGCACTACGAATGTCCTTATTGGACCCCCTTATTGACACCCCTGTAAGAAAGAAATTTGCTAAATAATCCTTCTGTCATGTTTTGGTTTCTACTGTCTAAACCCAAGCACGTAATAATATAGAATGTATATACTGTATGCATGGGACAGCTTTGTTACTTAAATGTTATGCATTTTTTTTTTTCCTTTACTGTGCAAAACTGTTGTTGTTGATGTAGGGTAGTCTGCAGCCCACCTTTAAAATGAGGGATCCGTGTCTACAGGTTTATTGTTACTGCTAATGTTTTGTTGCTGCTTTTTTAACTTTTCTTTAGCCCTATAAGTACAGCTCTGTTATTTCTGTTTAAATGAAGTATGGCAGTAGGTTAACAATATGCCTTTTGTAGAACCATTTCTGTTTTAAATTAATACCCCACCCCTATTCAAAATATATTCTGTGCATACAATGGCTTGCTGGATGCACAGCAAAGAAAGTTGTCCCTGGAAAAAAATGTTTTAAATGTTGGCAAATATGAAATGGTAGTGTCACGTTTATGCCTACAGAAAGAAAACAGGTGGGTAAATCTGTGAGACAGAAGAAAGTGGACAAACGTAAGAAAATCAACTGTATTGGTGAAATTAATACATTTATAGTTTACTCATGATAAAAGTCCCGTTAAATCGGATTGTTTAAATTGACTTATATGCTCCAAACCTGCTGTATACTTAATTACTTAAAGGCTGAACTAACCCTTTTTATGTTAAAGCCAGTGAAAAGTTGAATTTTTATATTACCTGGCCTAGAATCTATACACTGATAGAAATGTATCTTACTATTTCCCCATGTATTTATTGTAACCTTGATCTGACTATTGGGGATTGAGTGCTAATTTCATCACAGGCATGCTGTTTCTGTCTCATAGCCATAGTCTTGTTGCTTTCTGTTAATGTCAATCGTTGCAGAGTTGACACATTTGTTAAGCATCACTTTGATCATGGTGAGATTCACATTCAGATTCCTACCTTGGCCCTGTGGAAAGAAAAACATTGTCATAACAATCTGTATTGATCTTGATTTTTGTTTTACAGTATTCTGATTTTGGAGCTGAAGCGCTTGTGACAAAATCCTGTGTACAGGCCTCTTTCTGAAATACTGTAATCAACCTTGCAGCCTTGACAGCAAATTATAACTAAACATTTTCATAGCTACTGCAATAGAGGAGACCAGTTTGGGGTCCCATCTTCCTCGATGCTAGCCAAGCACGGTGCTTTAGCTGACCTGTTAATATAGACCCCTTTCTCCCCATGAGGTCTTTTCTACCCTTAGGGGTAAAATATATTAACTAATACTACATATCCAATTGTATTTACAGTTTATCTCTGTACCTAACTCCTGATGAATGGCATATAGTCATGAAACGCGTCGAGTTTCCATGGGGTGCTTAGTCAAGTCTGGCTCATTACCTATTCACTGGCCCATATATACCTTTTATACATTCAAAATTCTTTGAATACTATGTAATTATTAATGTGTATGTGTATATTTCTTTGTTTTTACAGCAGCTCTGTTGCATATGGTGTATCAATGCCTGTTGGTACTATATTTACAATTAATCATGCTCAGGTTGATATCATTCATCTTATTGCCAAATGCCGTTTCTATGACATATGTACATATATGTATCTGTACCATTTTATCAATATTCGTTACTTCTCAAGTGCTGCTAAGCTGACATATATGTATCGATGTATCCATTATGTTCATGCGATGTGTGCATGTGTATGTATATATATATATATATATATATATATATATATATATATATATGAAATTACTTTTTTACTTGTTTCATACTATTGTCACGAATAAATAATGTTTACCAACCACTCCACTCTACCTTCACAAGTCAATTGCCTCATTCAAAGTCCCACATTCCTTTTTTGTTTACCTGAATCAGGGATGGAGGTACATTCTGTGTTCCTCATTTAAAGTCCCAAAACTCCCCCCTCTCATTTACAATATTTGTATGGTTGATAGATGTTTTGCTCCTGAGAGAAACAGTAAGATACTAAAGCACCACTGTAGTGGAAAAAAAAAATGTTTTTGCACACAGATAATTTAGTACATCAATTCACATACAGTAAATCTGCAGGATTTTTGAGTTTTTTGGTCATAGATAAGTCAGTTTCCACACACTTGATGTGGATAGGGGAGTCCTCTTTCTTCTGTATCTTTGTATTCTTACAGCAGGGAGACTTCCGCACCATCAGAATACACAGTCTATATCATGCAGTTCTGATTGAGCAGACATTTTTCAACAGAACAGTGGCCATACATAGATTGAAATTCGGCCAATCCCTGTTGAACTGGACAGATTTCAGTCTATGTATGGCCATTTTACTGTTAAAGAATTAAAAAATTTAAGATTCTAATGCTTAGTACACACCACTAGTTCTTTTTTTTATTTAACCCAACCGGTTGGATTCACTGTACTAACAATCCAATGTTATTAGCATATTGTGTAGGTAGTTTTTTTTGGGACTTTAAATGAGGCGTGTGACATCTAGTGCGTAGTGGGTCTAGCTTTTGTATATTACATGTGTATGCACATAGATGGAGTATACCATATAAAAATAAAATAGACATGTTGAGAGCATGGTCTGAAATTTATGAACACGTGTATGTTTGCCGTGCAGGGGGCAAGCGCTCTGCTGGCGGCCCGCTTCTGCTGTATCTAGTCGCAGCGAATCTGCAGGTGCTGGGCACTGGATGTCCTCCAGAACCCGCCGATCATGGGTAAAACACACAGAACTGAGATCTGCCTACAGTATGTAAAAAAAGCCAGATCTCCGTTCTGACAGGGGGTAAGGAATAGATTCCGTGTTCCTGCAAAGCAGGGAATAAAATCCATCCCTCCACTAGTAACAGCACCTAACACTGTACACAAAAACCCTGGTTAGGTACAAAGTTAACCCTTTGATCGCCCTAGATGTTTAACTCCTTCCCAGCCAGTGTCATTAGTACAGTGACAGTGCATATTTTTGGCAATTATCACTGTAGTGTCACTGATTACCAAAGTGTCAAACGTGTCAGTTAGTGTCCGATTGTCCGCCGCAATTTTGTAGTCCTGCTATAAGTCGCTGATCACCTCCATTACTAGTATAGGAAAAATAAAATTTCATAAATATATACTACAGTTTGTAGATGCAATAGCATTCACTTAAACCAATCAATATATGCTTATTGGGATTTTTTTTAACAAAAACATGCAATATTGTAGTCCTGCTATAAGTCGCTGATCACTGCCATTACTAGTATAGAAAAAAGAAAATTCCATAAATATATACTACAGTTTGTAGATGCAATAACATTCACTTAAACCAATCAATATATGCTTATTGGGATTTTTTTAACAAAAACATGTAGCAGAATACATATTGGCCTAAATTTACGAAGAAATTTGCTTTTTTTTATTGGATATGTTTTATAGCAGAAAGTAAAAAATAATGTTGTTTTTTTCAAAATTGGCGGTCTTTTTTTTTGTTTATAAAAAAAAAAAAACACAATGGTTATCAAATACCACCAACAGAAAGCTCTATTTATGGGAAAAAAATTACATAAATTGTATTTGGATACAGGGTCGCACGACCACACAACTGTCAACTGTCAAGTAACCTACTGCCATATCACAAAAAATGACCTGGTCATGAAGGGGGGTAAATCTTCCCATGGTCACATGGTTAATATTAACATATCGGTACACCCATACCTCTTTATGCCTTTGAACATGTAAAATCTGGCCCGTTAATTCCAGGGTGCGTGCCTTGCCTATGGACATCAGCTCAATCAGACACACAGGATACTGGTGAGAATATTAATTTTCTGTATATTTTGGGCATATTCTACACTAATTAGAGTTGTAAAAATGTTATTCATTATAGACAAAAGCTAGGATATATAAATGTAACAAGGGATATAGAGGCATTTTAATTACCATACTTCTTCTTTGACTTTTACCATTTATTAGTTAGTAAGGCTCTGTACATATTCACTGCGGAACTTAGTAATTATGTTTGAAGTTCCAAACTTTTTCCCTTTGCGTAGTCGTGGGCTTTTTTGGGATGGTATTTCTTGCACTAAAGACTTATGCCCCGTACACACGGTCGGAAATTCCGACGGAAAATGTCCGATCGCACCATGTTGTCGGAAAATCCGATGTGTGTGGGCTCCATTGGACTTTTTCCATCGGAATTTCCGACTAAAAAAATTTGAGATCCTGCTCTCAAATTTTCCGACAACAAAATCCGATCTGACTTTTTCCGATCATGTGTAGAGAATTCCGACAGACGAAGTGCCACGCATGCTCAGATCAAATTAGGAGACCAAACCTATTGGCTACTAGCCTCTACGTAGTTCCGTCGTACGCAACAAACATCACCACGTTCAGAATGATCGGCTTTTCCGACAATTTTGTCTGACCGTGTGTATGCAACACCAGTGTCGGACAAAATCCTTCGGAAAAATTCCGACGGATTTTGTGGTCGGAATTTCCGACCATGTGTACGGGGCAGAAGTAGCATGTGCCATAAGATGATATAAGTGCCTTGCTGAGCTTAAAGTGGTTGTAAAGGCACAAGGTTTTTTACCTTCATGCATTCTATGCATGAAGGTAAAAAACCTTCTGTGTGCAGCAGCCCCCCCTAATACTTACCTGAGCCACTTCATGATCCAGTGATGTCCACGAGACCCTTGCCTCTCCGGGGACTCGCACTCCTGATTGGCTTTTGGCAGGAGCCATTGGCTGTCATTCACAGCCAGCGAGCCAAGCAGGAGATGGAGGGGTGGGGCGGAGCCGAGCCACGGCTCTGTGTATGAATGGACACACAGAGCCACGAGTCGGGAGCGTGCCTGTTTGGATGCCCCTAGCAGGAGGAAAGGGCCAGGAGAGCCGATGTGAGCCCTGAGAAGAGCAGGATCCAGGCTGCTCTTTGCAACACCACTGCACAGAGCAGGTAAGCACGTTTATTATTTAACGGCTTGCTGACCAGCCGTCGCAGTTATACTGTGGCAGGTTGGCTCCTCTGTGCGAATCGCCATAGGTGTATGTTGGGCTCGTATGCGGCTTTCTGTGGGCGTGTGCGCACATCGATTGGCCAGCGGGGGAGCCTAATCAGCGGGTCCGGCAGACTCGATGTCTGCCGGCTGCCTGCGATTGTTCCCCGTAGAGACAGAATGGGGATCTGCCAACGTAAACAAGGCAGATCTCCACTCTGTCAGGGGATGACACAGAGATCCTGTCTTTCTGCTATGCAAGAATACAAATTGGCCTAAACTGATGAAGAAATTATATTTATATTTTTAAAACATTTTTATTGGGTATGTTTTATAGCAGAAAATAAAAAAAAAATTTTTCCAAATTGTCCATCTTTTTTTATTTATAGCGCAAAAAATAAAAACCGCAGAGGTGATCAAATACCACCAAAAGAAATCTCTATTTATGGGAAGAAAAGGACATCAATTTTATTTGGGTACAGCATTGCATGATTGTCTAAGGCTCTAATTGGCTTCAACAAAAGATGGGCTCGGGGAGCAGAGCACCGCGCTCTGAGCCCACCTACTTGTGTGACAATAGTAAATTAATATTCACTATTTTACATGGGGCGTGACTTGGACATGCAAGCGTGAGGTCTCATCTCCAGTGAGCTCCTGTTTACACCCGGGCTTTTGGCGCTTTAACAGAGGGACTTCACCACCGCACACCCGCTACAGCATGCCCAGCCGTCGGACAGCCTCTTCAGCCGGCCCGAGCTGTTACATCCCACTCAGGAGCCCTGGACTCTTATTTTGCCAGCAGTCCTGGGCTGCACGAGGAGGGTGCCCAGATGGCGCCCAGATGGCGCCCAGTGTCCACGGCCTCTTCTTCCTGCTCGGTCCCACAGCCCTCTCCACTCCGTCGCCAGGACCGGGTACAGTGCCACAGCCTAGCTCCCTCTCATGCCTCAGCCCCATTGTCACATGCAGACTCCCTGCTGGGATACCATCTCCCACATGCTTGTAGTAATCGCCACCTTCCCATCCGTCTCCCCCCAGGGGCAGGGGGGTTGGTGTTGTTAGTTCGAAATATTTAGCACCAGCCGCCTCTGTTGGCTACCATACACAGCTACACCAGATTTTGCGCTCTCCAGTTTTAGTAAATTAATAGTGTCCTGGGAACTAGTTGCTGTTAGTTGAGTGCTAAAAAAAATGCACCGGGTGTCTTATTTTGATTTCTGTGCTTTTGGGGCCTGAACATAATGCTGCTAATTATTTAGTAACTCACCCCTTAAATACCAATATTCTGAATTCATTACATATTGGAAGTATGGAGAATACTCCTTTTTCTAACCTTTCTTAAGCCCCATACACACGGTCGGACTATCCGCGGACCATGTCGGTCGGATCCTGTCCGTCGTACTTTGTCCGATGTTGGTGTTGCGTACACACGGTCGGACAAAGTTGTTGGAAAATCCGATCATTCTGAACGTGGTGACGTTTGTTGCCTACGACGGGACTACGTAGAGGCTAGTAGCCAATAGCTTTGGTCTTGTAATGTGATCTGAGCATGCGTAGCACTTTGTCCGTCGGACAACCGTACACACGATCGGATTTGGTGTGATCGGACCGTGTTGTCGGCAAATCTATCCAGCAGGAGATAGGACTTTGTCCGTCGGACAATCCGACGTACACTGTCCGATGGTGCATACACACGGTCTGATTTTTCAACAACATTGTCCGATCGGACAGAATCCATGAAAAAATCCGACCGTGTGTATGGGGCTTTACTGTTTCACACAGCCTAGCTGCGATACAGATATTATTTTAATCAAAACAAAACTGGATTAAATACAGAAACATGTTAAACATGGAGGATACAACTGTGACGAGTGCCCTCCATATCAGTAGCAGAGGTCCTATTTTTGTTTATCCTAGAAAACCCCTTCAGGATTTATTCTGTGATTTTACATTTCATGCTTGTTTGATGTGTATATACATCATGCAACTGTTTCTATCCAATGGAGCTATTTAATTATATTTTACTATGCTCTGCTGTAAGTTTTTGCATACAAATACCAAAATATTATAGCATTTTATCTGAAGCAAAAATATGATTTTGCAATAAACTCATAGTCAAACACTATTTTATTTATTCCAATAAAATCAACAAATGCTCTATAACAGCACTGCTAAGTATGCAGTTTTAGCAAGTGTTCATACTGCCACTAAAATCCTATTATGTTACATTAATTCAAACATATGGGGCAAAAGAGTGGAGTCATTTTTTTCAATTTTTTATTTCAATTTGGGAAGTAATAGTCTTTGATCACTGGAGTACAATAAATTTTCTTTTATTTAACTTTCGTTTACATGTTAAATTAGCGCTGAAACATTTACATTAGCAAACAAATAAAAACAGAAAACAATAATTTGCTCCAGGAGGCTATCCTAGGCTCATACATCCTAAGCGCCAATGTAGTATTCGTCTAAGAAATGTGAACATTAGCTTTACGATGACAGTATCTTAATGGATGACTATAAGCCCATCTGTTTCACCAATAAACACAAAGGCTGTTAGATTTTTTAACACTCACCACTGTCACTGTAAACATTAATTGTTACACATATTTACTTGCAGCCTATTTTGGCAGATGCCATTTTTCCCTCCTCAACTAATCTCTTTGATAACTCTTCCCTTCATCCTTTTCATTTTGACTTGGTTATAGTATTCATGTCTTTTGCTTGTGATTTAGCTCATTACTAAATCTTGACTTGCCATACTAGAATGGGATTTATGGATATTTTATGTGTATGAGTGTGAAATTATTGGCACTTTAAATCTCAGAAAAGAAGTTTTGAGTTTCAATTGTGCAATCTTAAGACATTTAACTGGTTGTTTGACTCCTATGAGATACGTTTTTGACTTCTATGGGATTTAAGTCCAGAATGCTCAAAAAAGTTTAATAGCCATCTCTACAGCAGTGTTTACTTACCCTTTGCTTATACTGCCATTTTCTTTTTAATAAAAAAAAGGGCTGTTTGAACAAATTAAGGACAGTTGTGTGACTAGATCGATTGTAGGGATGGGCCAAACACAACTGAAACTTCACACAACTGCTCAGTGCTCACAGAACTCTCACCTCCATAAAATGATGAATCAGCCTTATGCCGCGTACACACGTACGGACTTTTGCCGGCGGACCTAAGTCCAGCGGACAATCCGCTGGACTTTGCAGCTGGGTCCGCTGGACTAAAAAGCGAACGGACTTGACCACACACGATCACGCAAAAAGTCCGACGGTTCACGCGATGACGTACAGCACGTACGACTGGACTAGAAAACGAAAAATACTAGAAAAATACTTGCTACTGAGCATGCGTCCTTTTTGGTCCGCCGGACCATACTACACATGGCCGGATTGTCCGCCGGACTGCCAAGTCCAGCGGATAATTTTAAAACAAAACTTAAAACTTTAGTCCGCCGTACTTTGGGCAAAAAAAGTCCGCCGGCGCCCCCACACGAGGGGATTATCCGCTCGACTTCGGTCCAGCGGATAATACCGCGGGATAGTCCCTTCGTGTGTACGCGGCATTAAGGATAACTCTGGTGATGATGATCCCCCACTTCCGGGCTCCCAGCTAACGGCTCTCGATATTTCCTTTAGGATTCCAGATTATATGTGGGAATGAAATAAATGCCTCCCATAGTTTAGTATATTTAAACAATCAAAGATGTATTGAAAGACAAATGGAAGCTTACATTTAAAAAGATTTAAAAAAGCGCATTGAATAAAACAGCGGCGTTACAGACGCCTCTCACGTCACTTCTGGTCCCTTCCCTAGTTTCAGCCATGCCCTACACGTTACATCACGTGACTTCATCAGAACTGATGAAGTCACGTGACGTGACGTAATGCGTAGGGCGTGGCTGTGGGTAAGGAATGGACCGGAAGTGACGTGAGAGGCGTCTGTAACGCTGCTGTTTTAAACTTTTTAAATGTAAGCTTCCATTTGTCTTTCAATAAAACTTTGATTGTTTAACTATACTAAACTATGGAAGACATTTATTTAATTCCCACATGTAATCTGGAATCCTGAGTGAAATATCGAGAGCCGGGAGCCTGGAAGTGGGGGATCACCATCACCAGAGTTATCCTTAAGGCTGATTCATAATTTTATGGAGGTGAGAGTTCTGTGAGCACTGAGCAGTTGTGTGAAGTTTTAGCATCACTTGTTTTTGGTGGATTCGTTTTGAAGGACTATTTATTTATTCACTCAATTTTGGATGAAAGTTTTGGACTTTTTACTTTAACCACTTTGCACTTTACCAGTGGTGACATTTATGAGTTTGTCACTTTTCAACATCGAATGTTCATATATATATATATATATATATATATATATATTTTTTTTTTTTTTTTTTTTTTTTCAATACTCACTTGTTTTTCATGTTGAGAAATTGCACTGATCACTTTATATACATTTACTACTGTTTGTTATTGTGAACCCTTTAGATTTAGCAGCAGTTTCATTTATCATATGTGATAGTTTTTATTGACTGTTTATTCACTTGTAGCATGGGAGACCACATCTCATATCATGTGTATAGAAGCTGCTGCAGCAATAATTGCATTTTTAAAGCCCAAAAAAAAGTATTTTCCCTGCAAGCTTTCTTTATTTTGTAAGCAACAATTTGGATAGACAGTCTGTATAATGAGGCCAAAATGTAGTGCACTGGGAACAAGATTAGAGATTTTTTGGATAAATTCTGGTGTCTCTTCCACAGACTTTGGATAGAAATAACAGGTGCATAAAAATGGTCTTTGGGTGTCGGTCGCAACCTTCAAACCCCAAACCTATAAGAGGTACTCTTGATGAAAGCAGGAATTGGCCTTGCTTTCAAAAATTGCAATGATATGCACCTGCCAAACAGGTGTGGAAAAATTGGTCTTTGGATGTTAATTGTGCCCATGAAACCTACACCAAAAGCTTGTTACAGAATAAATCAACACCACAACGCTAGGCAGCCTAGAAGTCCTGCAGAGATTTCACATCCCAAAAATACTTAATCAGCAACATCGGCATCAGGGGCTTCATAGCTGCTGGTAATCCAGGAGTGATTCATTTTGATAAATGTCAGATGGTCCACGGAGTCTGTGGACAGATGCTTTCTATTATCAGTAACAAAGCCTCCAGAAGCACTGAATGCCTATTCGGAAAGCATGCTGGATGCAGAGCAGCCCAGAAGCTCAATTGCATACTGGGCAAGTTCTGGCCAGTGGTCTATTATCATGACCCAGTAAGCCAGGGGATCGTCGACTGGAAAGCTCTCCATCTCTGTTTTCACCCCTAGATAATCGTCCACCATGTGATGCAGACACAGCCAATGGGATGTGTAAGCTGACAGCCCTGGGGGGTGATGACTAAAAAAAATTGTGAAATGCATCACTTAGGCGGCCCCTTTTTTACCGCTCCTCTCTTGACCAATAGAAGCCACAAAACTACATTTTCCACAGCAGGCAGGGGGGAATGGCGGCATATGTTTGCTGCCTTATCCCTCCTCCTTTCTGCTTAGCGACGGTGGCCTTTTCCATCTTGGCCATGGGGGGCTGCACCATTCTGCCTGCGGCATCCCATGATCCTCCCGAACATCGAGGGGCTCACCGCGCATGCGCGAGTTCTCTCAGCGGCGTGCACGGTGTGTCGTAACGTCATACGCAATTGCGATGGAAATGACGGCGGTTGCTGGGGGTCTCCTCTCCTTCCAGGTTGCCGGGAAAGCTGCATAGAGGGCGCCATTTGATAGTGACTCTCCATGTCAGGTTTGGGGGTGTTGGTGCGTGGTCTGGCTGTGGGGGAATGGGATGTGGATGTGCTTGTGGGGTGCAGGGGGCTTGCATGGTCCCACCCAGATGGAGGACCCCCTTGGCCATTCAATGTCCTATTTAATCAGGCAGGTTGTAAGGCAGTCTGATTTCAGACAGCCCTAGTTTGGATCGATAACCGAGCACGCTGTATACTCACGCATACTTACCTACTCTGCCTAAACATGATAACATCTTTTTTTAAATCACACATCCTTCACCATCCTTTAATTTTGAGGAGTGTCCGCAAGGACGTGGCTCTTTTCTTATCGATGTATAATTGTTTTTTATTCAAGGTAATTCTAATGCCACGTACACACGACCGGACTTTCTGTCAGAATAAACTCGGACGGTCTTCCCGACGAAGTTCCGAACAAACGGACTTGCCCACACACGATCGGACCGAACGAACGGACTTGCCCACACACAATCTGATCAAAGTTTGTTCGTTTCGAACGTGATGACGTACGACGGGACTAAAAAAGGAAGTTCAATAGCCAGTAGCCAATAGCTGCCCTTGCTTCATATTTGGTCCGTCGGACCAGCATACAGACTAACGGTTTTCCCGATAGAAATTGATTCCGTTGGAAAGATTTGAAGCATGTTCTATTTCTAGGTCCGTCTGAATTTTTTGAAGAAAAACAATCGGATTATTCCACACACAATAGGAATATCCAGGGGCCATTTTTTTAATGCCTTTTTACTCTCCCACATTCAAACGTTGTACTTTATTTTCATTCATTTTTCCATTTTTCATTTTCTTTGCACACTTCCCTAGCCTATACATTCTCTTCCTTTTTTCTTGCCCCCTGTTTCTCCCTTTTACTTCCTTATTCCTTTTTGCACCTTCTTTATTGTTTCTTTTTCTTTCCTTTTTCCTTCTGTTTACTTTGCTTGTTTCATCACTGGCCACCATTTTTTTTCCCTCACTCACTGTCCTATCTTAGCACTGTTTTTTTTTTTTTTTTTTTGCTCAGGTGGGTCCACTTCCAATCCATTTCTGTTGGTGCCTATTGCCATGGCACTTATGATATCACTTTCCACCCACATCACTATCATTCCATTTCACTTTGGTGTTTGTGTCCTACTTGTTGTTCCATTGGGGTTTGTTTTCAGTTCACTATTAGTGGTCTTTAACACTCTCATCTTTCTGCAATATCCAACACTTCATTGTGTGAGATTTTCACTTATTATCTCTTGCTCATTCACAGGCACTTAGTTGTTTCAATTTATGGGATTACCCTTGAAATCACTAATTGGAGTAATTATTAAATTTTTACAGTGAATTGGGATCCCCTCTGGTGCCTGGTGACCCACTTGTGAGGCCCTTCCGGCCCCCCCATCCATGCCCGCTTGGCCCCGTTTTCCTACAGCCCCCCCTCCTCCTCGCCCGCTCTCTTTCTTCGCTCTCATCCCTTTGGTTCCTGCAACAAGTGCAAGCTCTCATAGGTTCTTAGCGTGACCTGGTGGGTGTGTGTCCTCCTAAGGGGCAGGCGCCATTTTGGCTCCGCTGCGCTGTCTGGATCATTGGGTAACAATCTCAGGCATAGTCTCTGGAAGGCTTCAAAAAAAGCTGTCAGTGGTAAATAAACATTTTTACAATTTACTTTGTACTTTTTGATAATTAACAGATTTCAATGTTTGGTTCTTAATGTACTTATCGATATATTGTATTCCTCAGAAGTCTATATCCTTCTCCCCTGAAGAAGACCTCTACTATAACCTGGTCGAAATGCGTTGGGGTTTTTCTGTATGACTTTCTACAGCTATTATGCTATTTGTATGTCTATTGTACCACTGTATAATTATGCACTGTATGTCTTCCAGTTTTGGTTTTAGAGCTCATGTCTTGACGGACAGTTGGGCTTGTGTACACTACCTTTTGTAATAAACTACTTATATTAATTATTTTGGATTTATTTGCTGCAATACAAAACCCCATAGGGAAATCTTCTATATTTTTTAAGAGATTTCATCTTCTGCACTCTCTGTGGGGACGTAATGAGTTCTGAGACTTTCCCTTTGTAACAGTGGTCAAGGAGGGTTGCCAACCAATAGCGATCCTTCTCCTTTATGCCACTTATTCTTGGGTCCTTTTGCAGGCTATGAAGCATTAGGGAGCCCATGCACCGCAAATTTGCGAAGGCATGAGAAGCAGACTCCTCTGGGTCACTGAGGATTATAGTATCTGGAGCTGCCTCTTCCCAGCCACGTACTACTCCCAAGGGTTCTGGGGATGGAAAACCATCTCTTACTGTTTTACCATATGTCTCCTCCTTCTCCCTCTCCTCTTGTGTGTTCTGTGGAGTGTGAACAATGGTGTCTGCATAAAGTGGGCCTTGAGAGGAAAGGAAGTCCTCCTCTTCCTCCCGCTGCTCTGCCTCGAGTGCCCTATCCATAATGCCAAGCAGAGTCTCAGTGTCACTGATGCATGCATTGTCACAGCTGACATCCTTGTGGCCTCCTCAAATGGTGACAGTACAGTGCATGCATTCTTTATGAGCAGCCATTGGCGTAAGGAAAAAAAACTGAGCCAGCCTGAACCTGTCATTGTGCCATACTCACACAGGTACTCATTGACGGCCCTCTGCTGCATGTGCAGCTGCTGCAGCTTTGGAAAAGTCAAGTTACACCTGGTGGGCATGTCACAAATCATGGCACATGTGTCAACATTTCCAACATTCCCTGTCTAAGAGCGGACAGAAGGTTTGTGCCATTATCGCACATTACCATTCCTGGCTCCAGCTGGTGTGGTGTGAACCACCTCTGGGCCTGCCCCTGCAGAGCTGCAAGAATCTCTGCTCCGGTGTGGTTCCTGCCCCCTAGACACACCAGCTGAAACACTGCATGGCACCTTTTAACCTGAATCATTAAATAGCTGTATGGAGACATGGGGGCACAACAAGCTGCAGCACTGAGCCCTCTTCTGCATCCTTCAGAGTTGCAAGCAGAGTTACCCACTGACCATGCTTGCTGGACCACGTGTCAGCAGTAATGTGGACTTTGCGGCTGACTGCCTTGCCCAACCATGCCATAACATTGCCTTCCACGTGATGGTACAGAGCTGGATTGGCCTTATGTGAAAATAAATAGTTACTGGGAACCTGCCATTGTGGTACAGCACATTCTTCAAATTCACGGAAGGGGGCAGAATCCACCAGATGGAGATGCAGAAGTTGTAGAGGCAGCAGCTTTGACAAGCTTTCATTTAGACGCTGGGCATGTGGGTGGCAGTGACTGTATTTTTTTGTTTTGCTGCAGCAGATGAGGCAGAGAAATTTGCTGGCTACAGTCTACAGCTGGTGGTGTGCTGCTGGAAGATGTGCTGCAAGGACCTGGGACACCATGCGCTATACCATAATACCTGTCTGTGGAGGCTGCTGAGAGGTCATGAGGTATAGCGGTGGCAGACTGAGGTGAGTAAGGTGGAGGAACAGAATTGTGCCCCTTTGTGTGGCTTTCAGGTGCTCTTGCCAACTGTCTGAGCGGTGGGAGGCTAAATGCACTATGGCACGCATGTGGTATCCAAATGGCTGGTGTTTTTGCCACGCTTGATGTGATTGAGACAAAGTTTGCAAGTAGCAACAGTGCGATCGGCTGCACATGTGCTAAAAAAGACCCAGACAGCTGAGCTGTGGAAAGTGGGCTGGGAGATAACAGCTCCAGAATGTGATGGAATAGGGTGGCTGCTCTCTACTCTTCCTTGATGGCTGCCTCGTTGGGGTTGTGCCACACCCTCACTTTCCTCCTCTGCTCCATCTGGCACCCAAGTCACGTCAGTGACCTCATCATTATCATCTCCTCCATCCTCATTACCACTGGAGACAACTTGGCAATACGCTGCGGCTGGGGGAACATGACCAATTTGTATACCAGTATTCTCGCCTCTCTGTAGGCTCATGTTCCTGACTTCCTCAACCTCAGAACCAACATCTGAATCAAGTAATGGCTGTGCATCTTCAAGGAGCAAGTGGCTGACGCTGTGTTTAAATAACTCAGCTGACTCCTCCATGCCTGATGCTGGGGCTACGGCAGGAATAGCTGTGGACAAGAAGGCAGGTTTAGCCACTCTGGCAGCTGCAGTGGACCATGCACTTGTCTCTGCTTGGGTGATGGAGAATGAGGAGGATGAGGATGGTTTAGTAAGCCAGTCCACCACCCCCATCTGCATGCTGAATGAATGAATGAATGCGAACTGAATCGCCTCAGGGGCGCTTTTTGCCACTGGTGTCCATCTGTGGTATAGCGCGGTCCTTGCCCTGTGGGGTTCTGACACGCTTACAAACACATACACATCATGCTTTGGCTGAATAGCATGGGCAACATCACTAAACAGAGAAAATTATGCCCTGCCTGAGGACTGACCATGTCCACCTTTGCCTGTGGACACATACGCTGCTGGCCCCCTCACAGTGCGATGGGAACGTCTGACTCTCCTTGTTGTCCTCCCAGGCATGATGGGGGGTGCTTATTAACAGAATGTAATAAAGAAGTGGAAATGTGTACGTGGATGCACTTTAATCAATGGAAATTTACTGCATTAAATGTGTACTAACGTACTGAAATATACAGCATTAAACTTGCAGTAATGCACTGAAATATACTGCGTTAAGCGTGCATTAATGCACAGAAATGTACTGCGTTAAACTTGCAGTAGCGCACTGAACTATACTGCATTAAATGGAAGGTAACGCACTAAAACATATGGCGTTAAACTTGCAGTAATGCACTGAAATATACTGTGTTAAACATGCACTAACGCACTGAAATATACGGCATTAAACTTGCAGTAACGTGCTGAAATAAACTGTATCAAACGACATGTAACGTACTGAAATATATGGCATTAAACTGCAGTAACGCACTAAACTATATGTCGTTAAAAGTAAGGTAACGCACCGAAAACAAACAGTGTTAAACTTGCATTAAAGCACTGAAATATACTGCATTAAGCATGCACTAATGCACAGAAATGTACTGCGTTAAACGGCACGTAATGCACTGAACTATACTGCGTTAAACGGAAGGTAACGCACTGAAATATACGGCGTTAAACTTGCAGTAACGCACAGAAAAATACTGCGTTAAGCGTGCACTAAAACGCATAAATGTACTATGTTTAATGACACGTAATGCACGGAAATATACAGCATTAAACTTGCAGTAACGCACTGAACTATACTGCTTTAAACGGAAGGTAATGCACTGAAACTTACAGCTGTAAACTTGCAGTAATGCACTGAAATATACTGCAGTAAACGTTCACTAATGCACTGAAATGTACTGCGGTAAACGCCATGCAACACACTGAACTATACTGCGTTACACGGAAGGTAACGCACTGAAATTTACGTCTTTAAACTTGCAGTAACACACTGAACTGTACTGCGTTAAACGGAAGGTAACACACTGAAATATACAGTGGTAAACTTGCAGTAATGCACTGATATATACTGCGGTAAAGTTGCACTAACACACTGAAATATACGGGTTAAACTTGTAGAAACGCACTGGAAATATTCTGCGCTAAACGAGCACTAATGCACTGAAATATACGGCATTAAACTTGCAGTAACGTGCTGAAATAAACTGTATCAAACGACATGTAACGTACTGAAATATATGGCATTAAACTGCAGTAACGCACTAAACTATATGTCGTTAAATGGAAGGTAACGCACTGAAATATACAGTGTTAAACTTGCATTAAAGCACTGAAATATACTGCATTAAGCATGCACTAATGCACAGAAATGTACTGCGTTAAACGGCACGTAATGCACTGAACTATACTGCGTTAAACGGAAGGTAACGCACTGAAATATATAGCGTTAAACTTGCAGTAACGCACTGAAATATACGGCGTTAAACTTGCAGTAACGCACTAAAATATACTGCGTTAAGCGTGCACTAACACGCATAAATGTACTGTGTTTAATGACAGGTAATGCACTGAATATACTTTCAGTAACACACTGAAATATGCAGCGTTAAACTTGCAGTAACGTACTGAACTATACTGCGTTAAACAGAAGGTAATGCACTGAAATATACGGAGTTAAACTTGCTGTAACAGACTTAAATATACAGCATTAAACTTGCAGTAATGCACTGAAATATGCTGCGTTAAACGTGCACTAACACACAGAAATATACTGCGTTAAATGGCACGTAATGCACTGAAATATACAGCGTTAAACTTGCAGTAACGCAATTAAATAAACTGTGTTAAATGGCACGTAATGCACTGAAATATATAGCATTAAACTTGCAGTAAAGCAATGAAATACAATAGAATTAACGGTCACTACACTCACACTGACTGAACTATCCCTAGATTTACACTAATATAAAGATGAATTGTGGTCACACTACACTCACACTGACTGAACAATCCCTAGATTCACATTAATGTAAAGATAAATGGTGGTCACACTACACTCACACTGACTTAACTATCCCTAGATTCACACTAAACTGATATTCTACGCTGACAATAGAATCATAATATCACACTATAGCACACTAACTGTCTAGTAGCACTGAACAGAGCCCTGTTTTATCTCTCTCCATGCCGATATCACACTAAAATTGACAACTATTGAAAGAATACTTTTATAGTGTGGGGCGAGACTAAGAGACTAAGAGCCATGATTGGATAGAGTCATCATGACAGCATCCAATCATGACTCTAAAAGTGCTCTGTGCCCTGACTGCAAAGCTTTCATTGCTTCAGCCAATCGGGGCTTTCAATGCACTGTGCGGCAGCGCAGTGCATTGTGGTCATTCGGCGGGCCAAACAAACGTTTGAACGCCCAGATAATTTGCGCATTGGTTGAATGTGCGAACAGCCTATGTTCGGCACTGCTCGGGCCGAACCATTCGCCCATCCCTAATAAATTGTTATAAAATTTATTCCAACATATTAAGGATCAGATCTCCTAAAAAAGATATGGTATACATTTCTGGGATGTGGTGTTGTCGTGATACTTACACTCTTCTTAACATGGACAGCAACCTCTGTCACATTTTCCATTCCCACTCCTGTACCCCGCCTCCTCCACCTTTCCCTTTTTCCCTTACTCCCTATCAGATTCCTTCCTTTCATAACCAATGTCACACCAAATTTACCTGTATCTCATAGACTTTTTGAAAACCAATAAAAGAGAGATTTAATCTAAAGTTCTGAGATGCGTGAACAAAAGGACTGTTCATATAATGACTAATGCATACTCAAATATTGCCATCAAACATTAGAGTTTATTTGTCCCAATAAATATCCAAACATATATTGATTAGGTGACACAGTTACTTAGAATTCAAGTATAACCAATTGTAAGTAGAGTTAGATTAAAATAGCTTTTTGAATAGTATCACATACTTTTATATTAGGTCAGAGCAAAATTTCTCAAGTAGGGTTTTGTGGAACCCTAGGATTTTATAAGGCTATCTGTAAGGGAGGATTCTACACACTGGCCAAAAATGTAACAAGCATTCTTCCCACTGACCACCATGCTAACATACAGTATTATGAGCTGTAGATATAGTAATTCATAGGAGGATTACCCTGAGGACAAAAAGTAATCTCAAGGGTTCCCCAGTGTTAGAAAATTTGCAAAAGTCTGGGTTAGAGATTATTTTAGGCAAAAGGTAAATGTTTATTGTGCTGACCAATGATAAAGGTGAAACAAGGGTAAAACCTTTGTTACCTGAAGCACTTGACCAAAGCTGACCATAGAAGGATCAGAAATTAGCTGGTTCAACAAGAAGAAGATTTTGATCCATCTATGGCTATTCCTGCTCAAGAGAAGTTGATATAATGATCAGCTTCTCTCAAACAGAAACGTTGGAAAATTTGTAATCAACCAGCACATGCAGCCAATTGGTTGCAGCACTGATCATATATATAATACGTGTAATGATCTCTAAATTTAAAGAGATGCTGTCCTTAAAAATTGTTATATTCAGCCTGCCCATTTATTGTTCGAATCTCTGCCACTTCCAGCTGAACCGGTCAAGATTTGAACCGCATTTGGCCGGCCTTACTCTTTCTGTACAACAAACTTTTTATATAAAAAGAAAAAAAAAATTCAGAGGAAGCAGTCTGCTTTTAAGCAAACTCTGGCACTCCCAGAATTTGGACGTGAAAGAAATAAAAAGGATAAGATTTGTGTAACAATAAAAAACTCTTATGCATTGAAAGGTGAACAAATGTAGATACCAAAAGTGCAAATATATATAAAGATATAAATATTCAAAGATATACTGTATATACACAACATGCTAACTGTGAGCTACCCTATTAAAAACTGAAGATGTTTTGCCTTTAAATATACTTCACTATGACTCCAGGATCATCTAACCTCCCCCAAGTTATACCTGAACACTACCACCACAACTTCTTTTTTTTAGCTATTTGCTCTTATCTTATTTCATTGCTACCTGTGATGCTACTCTTTCTCTACCATTATGTTTGTAAGAACTGTGCACCTGGGGAAACTTCCTATTTGCTGGCATGTAATTTCTTGGAATGACATATCCTGACATATGATTCTTTGGGACTCCTGTAGTTTCAGGGTCTTTTTGGGCAGTGCTATGGGTTGTGAAGGGGAAGTAATGATGGTGGTCTATGCACTGCAAATATAGAAAAAGATGGTCCGTAGTGTCATGGTCAGAGGTCAGGCTTGGAAGCCAGTAGCTATAGCAGTAGAAAGGCTCCCACTGACAAGCTGGAAAAGTGCAGCAGCAGGTCACCCTGGCAGATGACAGAGGCTCAGCTGACGTGTGGAGTCTAAGCACTAACCTGTGTTCACCAGATCTCCAGATGGTGGAGATGGGTTTTGCTGCATGTACCAAGTCGTAGTCCTCAGGATTGTCCCACCAGGAGGTGAGCAACCCAGGGTTCAATACCAGATATAACAGGTAGGGATCAAGCAGAAGCACATTCAGTAAACAAGCCAAAGGTTGTTAACAAAGTGGTCACGGGTTTGGATTAAGCAGAAGCGTAGTTGAGGAACTTGCCAAAAGTTGGTAATGAGTGGTAGCGAAGATACAGACAGCAGCAGGGGTGACAAGGGTGAGATATTGGCTGGAGAGAGCACAGTAATCTGGCCATCAGGAAATGCAAAGCCATAGCTTGAATAGGAAGTTAATGGCAGGAGTAAGGAATTCAAGGTTTAACAGAAACAAGGCACAAGGCAGGATTGTCCTATGGATCAGACACCCAGCATCTCAAGTGGCACAGCAAGATCATTGCCAGACACAGCAGAGGTTGCAGGTTCAGACCCGGGTCCTGACAGGTACGCATGTAAACAATTAATCCCATGCTGTATCCACTTCACCTCTAGAAGATTTACCCACCTTCCTGACCAGGCCATTTATTGTGATACGGCACTGCGTTAATTTAACTGACAATTGCACAGTCGTACGACACTATACCCCAAAAAAATGTATGTCCTTCTTTTTAACCACAAACAGAGCTTTCTTTTGGTGGAATTTGATCACTTCTGCGGTTTTTATTTTGTGCACTATAAACAAAAAATGACTGACAATTTTGAAAATAAACAATATTTTTTACTTTCTGCTCTAAAACGCATCCAATAATTAATTTAGGCAATATGTATCCTGATAAGCGTATATTGATTGGCTTGCACAAAAGTTTACGGAATTTTTTATTTTTTTTAATAGGAATGGCAGCGATCAGTGAGTTATAGCGGGACTGCGATATTGCAGCTCACAAATCTGACACCTAACTGACACTTTTGTCACTTTTTTGGGGGACCAGTGACATTATTAAAAACATGTACTGTCACTGTCCTAATGACACTGGCAGGTAAGGGGTTCACATCAGAGGCGATCAAAGGTTTAAATAAGGGCCTAGCGGGTGATTCAGTGTAGTGGGGGGGTATTCACTACATGCTTTGGGGAATTCATCCATAAATATGACCACAAAAGTGGTAGGTATAGTGTGTATGGATTGGGCAAAGTCAGCAGATAGAGGATTGGTATCAGTTGACTTAGCGGTTGGGGGAGTGAGGGTTCCAAATGAATTTGGGACCCACAAAAAAAAGCCTCTTGCACTCTGCATGAATTTAAGCACACAAATAACATTTGTACACATTTTAGGGGGTGTTTAGGGTAAAGCAGTACTATGAAGCTGACAAAATGCATTAAGTGACTAGGCTTGGTGTGTATGGGCCCAGATCTAAGATCCATCAAAATTCTTATTTAATAAATGAACATCCCAAGTGTTACAGACAGTTCAAATGGTAGACGCGTTTCACACACTAACAGGTGCGCTTATTCATTAGTAATGAATAAGCGCACCTGTTAGTGTGTGAAACACGTCTACCATTTGAACTGTCTGTAACACTTGGGATGTTCATTTATTAAATAAGAAGTTTGATGGATCTTGGAGTGCAGCCATTTCTTCAGTGTTGGCCCGAACTCATGCTCGGAACAAACCTCTCCTCTCCCTGCACTAACTACAGAGGTACAGAATATAGGAGAGGTCATGGATGTACAGAATGGTATATAGGAGAGGTATATTGATGTACAGGATGGCAAAAAGGAAAAAATCCCCCCAAAAAGGGTTTATGGGGTTTTTTGGCAGCGATTTGGAAAAAATTGTGTATGATACAACGTATTATCTAAATATAAATCTTTATTAAAGATGTCACAGGGGTAACATAGTAGGTATAAGACATGGGTCCCCAAATGGGGATAATAAAACACAGCAGAAAGAGTATAAAAATACACTGATAGTGTTAGGACCTGGACTTGAACCTGGGACCTCAGCTGTGTCTGGCAGTGAGTCTTCTCAGTACCTTGTCAGCTCCCTTGGACAAACCCTACAACCCTGCCTTGTATCTTGATATCAGCTGAACCTTGAACTCTTTGCTCCTCCCACGAACTTCCTGATAAAAGCCATGTCTCTGCACTTCCTCCTTGCCAGAATATTGTGCTATCTCCAGCCTGTATCTCGCTCCTGTCTTCCCTGCTGCCGTTCACATTTGCTACTGCTCGTTATCGACCCTTGGCTTGTTCCTCGACTACGGTTCTGCCTGATCCCAACCTGCAACTACTCGGTACCGACCTTTTGGCTTGTTTACGGACCACGCTTCTGATTGATCCTTACCTGCTCATCCGCTACTGAACCGCTACTTACTCACCTCCTGGTGGGGCGATCCTGAGGACCGTGACCTGGTACTAACACGCAGCTAAATCCATCTCCACCATCAGGAGCTCTGGTGAACACCGGTTAGTACTTAGACTCCGCACCTCAGGTGAGCATGTGTCATCTGCCAGGGTGACTGCCTGTTTAACTATCCTGCTGGTTAGCGGTAGTCCTGCAACTGCTATAGCAATTGGTCTTCGAGCCTGACCCCTGATCGTGACAGATAGACAAAAATACTTTTACAGTGGAATATTTTTGGACACAGCCAACATAGGTTGAAGTAAAAGTAAATCTGACGCGTTTCGACCCGTATTGATGTGGGTCTTCCTCAGAGGTGATTTGTCTATTTAAAAAAGAGAGGGTAAAAAACATATATTGCAACAATATTTATATTTCATATACTAATCTCTATTTAAATTAGAAATAGAGGCATATACCATATTGTGTTATGAAATATTTACCCAGGTGTGTATATTTCTGATGAGAATTACTCCTCATGTAGGATTTCCCTGACGAGGTTTTCTGTCCCCCGGGTGGTATTCGCAGAGACACCCTGCAGTATGTGCGGGTCGGGCCGGGGTCACATCCAACGAATTGACCTCCTACAGGCAGACACGTGGGCCGGTGGTTGGGAGCGAAGGAGGGGAGGGGAAAAGAATGGAACTCCCTTAGTATGCGCACCTGTCGTAAGAGTCCAACAGCAAGCAATTATCGGTCTACCAGGATTTATATGGATAATACTTTTTAATTTGTGAGTTTTGATATGTTCGTATACATAAAGTAGTTTTTTTTTTTTTTTTTTTTTTTATCAAAAAAGGGTTTTATTGAACTTCAAAAAATGTCATACAAAGGAACATAAACAGACATTCCGTATTACAGGTGATTAGAGTATTACATGTTCATTCACATATTGTCATAACAGAAAAGGTGATACTGCTGATATTTGCAGAAGGCCAAGTCCTATGGTCCCATTGAGTAGATAAAGGGCAGATGTTTAAGTAACCAAACAGAAAAAAAGAAAAGAAAAAAAAAAAGAGAAGGAAAAGGGTCATACCATGGTGGGGTAACGGATCTCTCCATTACAGCTTATACTATAGTTTCTGAAGTCTCCAGCCATTTACCCCAAATTTGGTCATACTTAGCGGGGCATCCTCTATGTGAGTAGATCAGTTTCTTGTAGGGGAGGGAGTTATTTACCTCTGCTATCCATTGTGATATCACAGGGGGATTCGGTCTCATCCATGATCTGGCTATGACTTTTCTAGCTGAAAAGAGGGTTTCCTGTAGGAATATTTTGGTATATTTATTTAAATCTGATTGAGGGAATATTCCCAAAAGACACGCTTTGGGTTGTAGCGTTATAGGGGAACCCATGCTATCGTGAAGAAATTGTACCACTTGTGTCCAGTATGGCAGTATTCTAGGGCAACTCCAGATAAGATGGTAAAATGAGCCTGCAGTCTGATTACACATTGGGCAGAGGGCCGTCTGGGAGGGTTTGTATTTAGCTATCTTGATTGGCGTGAGGTATGCCCTGTGTATAATAAAGATTTGGGTGAGTCGGTCTGACAGTTTGGGAGAGACTAGTTTGCAGGCGTCTAGAGCCTCGCTCCATTCCTCATCCTCCAAAGGGCCCACTTCCCCCTCCCATGGGTGTTTTAGTTGATATGCCGTTACGGTAGCTTGTGGAAGTGTCAGCATACTGTAGAACTGCGATATTAGCTTTTTGGGGTCTGGGTATTTGACTGCCTCCATCAGTGGATTGCTGGGCAGGGGTGTGTCTCCCAGCGGGAATTGGGCATGGTATGCATGGTGCATTTGTACATATTTGAAGTGCATTTGGTCCGGGAGGTCAAATTCGGTTTTTAGCCCGTGAAAAGTTTTAAGTGTGTTGTTGTCTACGATATGGGAAAGATATAGTACCCCTTTAGAGCTCCATGCCTCACTATCAGGGATTAAATTAAATTCTGGTAGTGTTTGATTATGCCATAAGGGGGTGAAGCTATTGACCTCCGGTATTTTGAGTCTAGTGCGGGCGATATCCCAGATTCTAGCATAATGGTACATCAAAGATCCCCGATCATGTGGTCTATCCGTTCCCCCAGCCTTACTAGTGAGCACTGCAAGGGAGTCTTCTATAGTGCGCGCCCATCTTGGGCATATAAGTGTCAGGAACCTGTCTTTGTCTATTTTGTCAATATGGAAGAGTTGGGAGAGTTGGGCTGCGATATAGTACTGGTTAAAGTCGGGTAAAGCGGTGCCTGCGAGGTCAGTAGGGTTTTTAAGTTTAGTCCACGATATCTTATGTCTGTTATTGCCCCAGATAAAGGGTTTAAGTATGGTTTCTATCTGCTTAAAGTACCTGAGTATCAGATATACTGGGGAGTGCCAAAGGATGTAGAGGAATTTTGGTAACAGGACCATCTTAACCAGATTAATACGGCCCATGACACCCAGAGGAAGCCGGGTCCAGGTTTGGGTTTTGGCTTTAAGCATGGCATATAGAGGGGTGACATTTAGTGTTACATAGTCCCTTGGGTCTCTAGTGGTTCGAATGCCAAGGTATTTAATACTAGCAACCCTCTGCAGGGGTAGTTCGGCTCTATTTCTGGGAGGTGGGAAGCTGTCTAGTGGTAGAATTTGGGACTTGTCCCAATTGATGCGGAGGCCAGAGAAGGTCCCAAGGCGTTCTAGCAGTGAAAGTACAGTAGGGAGGGATGTCCCTGAGTCCTCCAGATATAATAGCGTGTCGTCTGCGTAGGTGCTAACGATTTCGGTCACTCCTCCCTTACTAAGGCCAGAAATATCTGGATGTGTGCGTATGGCCACTGCCAGAGGTTCGGCTGCAAGAGCGTACAATAGTGGAGACAGGGGGCAACCCTGCCTGGTCCCCCTAGTAAGGGGGAACTGGTCCGAGGCCCACCCGTTTGCCACCACCTTCGCGACAGGGTTCTGATATAGTAGTTGTACCCATTTGATAAATTTGGGGCCCAGTCCGAATTCACGTAGGCAGGACCAAAGGTACCCCCATTCGACCGAGTCGAAGGCTTTAGCTGTGTCTAACGCAACTACTATTCGGGACCCGGGGTTATCGTGATTTGATTGTAGGTTGATAAAAAGTCGTCTTAAGTTAAAGGAGGTATTTCTACCAGGCATAAAGCCTGCCTGATCTGTATGGATAAGCGTAAGTATAACCTTATTAAGTCGGTTGGCTAGGACTTTCGTGAGAATTTTCACGTCAACTTGTAATAAGGATATGGGCCTGTAAGACTCTGGGAGGTAGGGATCTTTGTCTGGTTTGGGGATTAATATTATGGTGGCTTCGCGCATTGAGCCCGGGAGTACCGAGGTCTCGAATATGGAATTGTATAGTGCGAGTAGTTTGGGGATCAATAGTTCTGAGTAGTTGGAGTAAAATTCTATCGGCAGGCCATCAGACCCTGGGGATTTGGTTCTGGAGAATTGTGCTATGGCTGCGCTAATCTCGTCTACCCCAAGAGGCGCCTCCAACTCTTCGACCTGCTCCCCCGTTAACTGAGGGAGGAACAGGCTGGAGAGGAACAGGCCCATCTCAGAGGCGTCAGTGGGGGCTCTTGTGGCGTATAGGTTTGTAAAGAAGTCTCTAAAGCATTTGGTCACCTCTCTAGGTTCTGTCAGCAGGGTATCATCGGGCGAGCGAAGTGAGATTACAACTGGTGGCCTTTCCTCTGAGTGTACTAAGTAGGCCAAGAGTTTTCCAGCCCTCTCCCCATGTTCAAAAGAGTTTTGTTTATGGAAAAATAATTGACGTTTAGACTTTTCATAGTGTAATTGGTCCAGTAACCTAGTTCTTAACTTTATGACCTGGGCTTTCTCTAGTGTCGGTTCCCTAAGGTATTCGGATTCTGCTGTCGTTAAGTCGTCTGTTGCTTTGTCTATAACTTGTGCAGATTTACCCTTTATCTGGTTGATGCGCATCGTGAGGGTCATACGTACATGCATTTTGAATGCTTCCCAGACCGCCTGGGGTGGTGCAGTACCCTCGTTAGTGCTCAGGAATTGTTCCCAGTCTGACATTAAACTGTCATCTTCAGGAAACAATGTCAACCAGAATGGGTTCAGTTTCCAGGTAGTTGGTGGCCTATAATAAGATACAGACAGTTTGGTCCAGCAGGGGGAATGGTCAGATAGTGATCTAGGGGAAAGGCCTGCGTCTAGCAGTCTTGGCTGTAGTACCCTGGATATGAGGATTAAATCTATGCGAGACATAGAGTGATGGGAGGGGGAGAAACACGAGTATGCCCTAGTCATGGGGTGTTTAGTCCTCCAAGTATCATCCAACCCAAAATCAAGGAGCAGTCTGGCGAAGCGAGTCTGGTGGGTAGGTGGAGGGGCAGTTGCGTTACCACGAATTCTGTCCATATTAGGGTCTAAGACATTGTTAAAATCCCCCGCCCATACTGCAGGAATGGAGGGGTGCATAGCCATAAAGTCAAATCCCACAGATAAAACATGAGCATTAAACGGTGGAGGTACATAGAAAGCCAGCAGCAGGAAAAATTCTGCTTGTATTTTAACCTTTAAAAGTACATACCTTCCCTCTGGGTCAATTACTGAGTCCTGGAGCTCAAAATGTGTATGTTTGGAAACCAAAATTGATACTCCCCTAGATTGGGTCGTGTGTACCGAATGGTAGGCCCATCCTATCCATGGGCGTTTTAGAGCCCATACAAAGGAGCCCTCAGCGTGGGTCTCCACTAGGACCATAACATTAGCCCTCTCTTTTTTAAGTAAGGAAAAAACAGCTGACCTTTTAACTGGATCCCTCATACCGCGGACGTTCCAGGTAAGAAACTTCAGGGAGGCCATAGCAGATGGAAGGGAATATTGTCCGAAGCTCCAGGACTCAGCCGCCCAGAAATACATTCGATTAAAGCAGATAATTGTTCACCATGGTATGAAAAGTAAAATGAGAAGTTTAAGCAATAAAACTCTATCACAACGTATAAACAGTCGCCTTCCGGCCTTAATTCCCACATTTCCCCCCTCCCTGCCCTGCACAGACCCAACCTTGCGCGGGCTTGTTCCCTGAACTGCCAACATGGCATAAAACATGTCCAACCTGTGGAGAAAGGGTTATTAATTGTCTGTAGGATATGTTTCGGTGGTGTATATGCCGTAATGCGTAGGTTTCTTTTCTCCAGGTTGTAGGAGTAAAAATAAACTGGGGCGAAACTTCGCTGCATAACGGTGCATACTGTAGGACTATGCTCACTATCTGTGAGCTCTCTAGGGGGTGCTGTCCTCCGCCGGCGTGGAGTGTGGCTGGTGTTCATCAATCCAGAAATGTAAAAGGGTGAGAGGATGTCCAGTATGGTATCTGTTGAATATGGGGGTACTGGGAGATTCAAAGTTCAGGTGTAGATATACTTGTTGTATAGCAACAGGGGGTACATACCCATGGGGAGCAGGTGTAGGATATCTTGGTGTGTTGGGGGGGTGGGGTATTATCCCCATGGAGATACACTATCCCCTGCACAAGCATAGCATTGTATGGACACAGCGGGGACAGGATCCGTACGCTTGATTGAAGCAGTGGCGAAATAGTGTGAAGGAATACAAGGGGTTAAGCAGGTATTCATCTGTGCTCCTCCAAGCGTTCAAGCCAGGTCAGAGCAGCTTCAGGATCCTCAAAGAAGTGTGCCCTGTCTTCCCCTTCCACCCGCAGCCTGGCTGGAAATAACATAGCATATTTAATATGCTTGATGCATAGGCGCCTCTTAACTTCAGTGAAGGATTTGCGCTTGCGTTGGACCTCTGCCGAGAAATCAGGGAATATGGCTAGCATCTTGTTCCCAAAGGGTATGTTACCCTTCTCTCTGCTAAGACGCAGGATAGTGTCCCTGTCCCTGAAGTTCAAGAACTTGGCAATGAACGTACGGGGGGGCCCCAGGGGGAGGAGGTCTGCCTGACATGCGGTGCGCTCTCTCAACCACAAACGTGGGGGGAAAGGCTTCTCTGCCATATGTGTCACTGAGTAGTGTTTCTAGGAAGGTTGGGGGGTCCTTACCCTCGGCCCCCTCAGGCAATCCAATGAACCTCAGGTTGCATCTACGGAGCCTATTTTCAAGGTCGTCCTGCTTTTGTAGGAGCTGGTTCACCTGTACTTGCATAGCATCAGTGGAGTTCTGGATGGGGGGGAGGGAGTCTTCCACACTGCATATGCGGGCTTCGGCCTCAGTGACCCTTTCCCTTAGTTTTTGGAAATCTTGCCTCACTAGGGAAATGTCAACCTTTACCTCCTCGATTTTGGTGGTGAGGTTTGTTTGGCATGTTGTAACTGCTGCCTGGCAGGCTGTGATCGCATCGAGTACCTTAGCGGTGTCCGATCGTTGTGCTGCATCCTCCTCCAGCGTGCCGGCGCCATCTTGGTCTGGGGCCTCCGTTTCCAAGCGGCGATATTTCGCCAGTTTGCCCACTGGATCGCTGGATTTCTTTGGCGGAGACATGGTCCCAGTACTCTCCCCTAGCTGGGAGTGAAGATTAGGGGTCCGTAGGGCTGATGGGTTTAGCAGGATATGTGTCTCAGGATGTTCGGCCGGCGGAGCTCAGGTCTCTAGCGTCCTATCCCATGCCGCTCCAGGCCACGCCCCCCACATAAAGTAGTTTTAATTTGGGTGGGAGAAAAATAGATCAGCCAGCAGGTGCATGTATCATAGTCCCTATCTCAAAATAGGTATAAATGTTGATTGCAACTAGAAGAACAGTGGTTGAAAAAAGTGGGGAGAGAAAACCGAAAGGGGAAAGACAGTGCCAGGAAGAGGTGGAGAGAAAGGAAGAAGAGAGAAGGGAAGAAGGATGGGGTGAGAGAAGAAGGGGAAGGATAGAACAAGGGAGGTTGGAATAGATGAGTTGGGAAGGTAAGATCAGGTGTAGAAATGTGATGGCAGAAGGGGGAAACAGAAAGAAAGATGGAGGGACAGAGGAGTGACGAAAGATGAGAAAGGGGTGATAGCATGATGGAAGGGGAGAAAGAATACATGGCGCGCACATGTATGCGAGAATGGGGTGCCGAAGCATCCCAAAGGGATATGTGAAGGACAGGAAAGAGAAAAATAGAAAAAAAAAGAAAAAAGAAAAGGGACAAAAAGAACGAGAAGGGACGGCAAGGGTGAGGAGGGGAGGGGGAGGGGAAAAAGAGAGGGGAATGGAAGGGAAAAGGGGGGGCGGGAGGGGAGGGGAAAAGGGAGTGAAAGGACGGGAAGGAAAAGGAGAAGGAGGGAGGGGCAGGGGAATAAATAGAGTAATGGTTGGGCCAGCAGATATGGCCCAAGGGGGGGTTGGAAGTGAGGGGGAGTTAGAGGGCAGTGTGCAGCTGGGGGTGGAGGAAAAGAAAACGGAGGAAATGGGTGAGAGGGCTGAGAGTGAGGTGATTGGTGGTGATAGGGTGATGCCACAGGGCAAGGGGGATAGATGGCTGGGGTGGGTAACGAGAGGGAGGGGGGCGAGGAAAAGAATGGGAGGGGGACAGGGGAGGGGGGAAGGGGGGGGAAAGGGGAGAGGGGGAGAAAGAGCAAGTATGTAAAAAAAGTGCCAAGACAAAAACAAATCGTAGTGAACAAGCAACAGTAAGGTTGCGAAAAATCAAAGTGAGCAAAAAATGGGGAAAGAGTGAAGTGTGTGGGTGGGATGGTATATATATTGGGGTGGTATGTGGGTGGCTTAAATGTGGGTAGGTGCGCAGAAAGATAACATAAGGTGCTGATATGTGAGTGAATGGGGACTGAGGGAAGGTATGTGTATAAAGTTGCAATCCAAATTTACCTGGAGTTGATTTCCATTGTTCTTGATTGCTCGGTGATATACACCTTGTGGCCTATATTTTATAGGTTGCAGCAAGCTGTGAGAGATATACGATCCAGAAAGCAGGTATGCAGTCTAGGATTAAACAGAGGGACGCTATATAATTGTAGCAATGCCTGAGTAAGGGCACATATCTGGACATGTACTTACTGGCCTGATGTGTCTTTCCTTGTGAACCAACGTACATATTCACCAGCACACCATGGATCGATAAATCTTCGTCTAAAAAAGTTTTTTTAATGAAAAAAAATGACATCACAAAAATATAAGATTTATCGATCCATGGTGTGCTGGCGAATATGTACGTTTGTTTGATGTTTCCAGGACCCGACTGGTAATCGCTGCAGCACCCGCCATTTTGTTACGAGACACAAATACCAGGAATGAGTGCGATAGGAATATCAATTTTCCTTGTGAACCCTCGCATGGAGATGGGATAATAATCCCCCCCCATGTGGGGTTCTTATAGCTGCTGAAAGTTTTTTTTTTTTTTTTTTTTTATTGATGTACAGGATGGTATCTAAGAGAGGTATATAAATGTAGTGGGTGGTATATAAGAGAGATATATAGATGTACAGGATGGTATATAAGAGAGCTATGTGGATGAACAAGATGGTATATGGATGTATAGAATGGTATATAGGAGAGGTATATTGATGTACAGGATGGTATCTAAGAGAGGTATATGAATGTACTGGGTGGTATATAAGAGAGATATATAGATGTACAGGATGGTATATAAGAGAAGTATATGGATGAATAGAATGGTATATAAGAGAGGTATATGGATGTACAGGATGGTATATTTATATGGTAGGATTGGCATCTTTGCCCCCTCGTTCTGCACTGTACATTCCTATTTAACATTACCACCTTCTGCACTGTCATCTCACTAAGTCATCTCAGACTCTATTTAACCACACCCCTTTAAACCACACCCAATATGTATCACAATTTAAACTGCGACCACTTTCCACAGCAGTGTGCCTTGTGCACCACATTTTTATTTTTTTCAATGCCTAGGACCCACTGTTGATCTTGCACATGGGCCCACTAATTTTATGATACACCCCTGAAGCATGCCATAGCACATCCTTTATCAGCACTCCTGATGCACAGAGATGGACTTTGTTGACCATCTGACAGTCAGGCCTCACAGACTAAATTGGGAAAGCAAGTGCATCTCTTTTGTCCTGCCAGCATGTTTGACTGCTGCATACTGTCTATTTTCCACGCTAGTATTATTTCTGAACAGTTAATTGATTCAAAAATTTTCGATGCAATTAAATGCATGTGAAATGCATGTGAAACAGCAAACAAAATGTGTGATGAGATCCGTTTCCCCGGTGGGCCGGGGGCCTCCAGGCCGCATGTCTCGCTGCGACATGCAGGGCCGGCCGCCGCCGCATGTTCCGACATGCAGGGCCGGCCGCCGCCTCATGTTCCGACATGCAGGGCCGGCCGCCGCCGCATGTTCCGACATGCAGGGCCGGCCGCTGACATTCTGCGCTACATGGTGGTGGGAGGAGCGGAGGTATTCATGGCAACCCAGGCCGCCGCTTCGCGCATGTGCCCCGCAGCCGACGGGCACCTGGCAACCAGGAAGCCAGGAAAGGAGAAGGGACAGAGAAGATGAGGATGAGGTCGCTATGGGGAGGCGGAGCCGTGGCCGCGCTGTAACAAGGGGAAGGCGAGCTGCGGGATCTCAGCGTATCTCCCCCGCTCGCCCCCCCCCCCTCTCCTGTCAGCAGAGCGCATTTGGCTGCTCAGCTTGTTGACAATTTGTTTCTGTTTCCATTAGCCACAGTGGAGGGCCAATCAGAAGAGGGTAGCAGTGCATCGTGGGACATGTAGTACTGGAGGATTGTAAGCCCCATTGTTGTCCACAGGCAGCAGACTTCAGCCCCCAGCATGCACTCTGCTGGGGGAAAGCGTGAGAGCCTGGAACCCAGGAAGAAACTGAGTGACTACTAAAGGAAAAAGAGAGGACTGTGCTGGGGAAGACAGAGAGGGAGCCCGCTGTACCCACACCACCAGAGAGAGAGCCACGCTGTACCCGCACCACCAGAGAGAGCTACACTGTACCCTCACCACCAGAGAGAGCTATGCTGCACCCGCACCACCAGAGAGAGCTATGCTGTACCCGCACCACCAGAGAGAGCTATGCTGTACCCGCACCACCAGAGAGAGCCATGCTGTACCCAAACCACCATAGAGAGAGCCACGCTGTACCCGCACCACCAGAGAGAGAGCCACGCTGTACCCGCACCACCAGAGAGAGAGCCACGCTGTACCCGCACCACAAGAGAGAGCTACGCTGTACCCGCACCACCAGAGAGAGCTACGCTGTACCCGCACCACCAGAGAGAGCCATGCTGTACCCGCACCACCAGAGAAAGGGCCAGGCTGTACCCGCACCACCAGAGAGAACCAGGCTGTACCTGCACCACCAGAGAGAGCCATGAGAGCCACGCTGTACCTGCACCACCAGAGAGACCCACATGTAACCGCACCACCAGAGAGAGCCATGCTGTACCCGTACCACCAGAGAGAGCCACATGTAACCGCACCACCAGAGAGAGCCACGCTGTACCCGCACCACCAGAGAGAGCCACATGTAACCGCACCACCAGAGAGAGCCACGCTGTACCCGCACCACCAGAGAGAGAGTGCCATGCAGTCCAGTACCAGCACCAGAGAGAGAGCAGGTCAGTGTCACTGGGCAGTGTGGGCACAATAGGAGACAGTACTAGCATTGTATGGCCACAATAGGTTTGGGGCATCGTAATATAAAGGGGACTGCACCAGCCACCCCGCGAATGTCTACACACACACACCCAGTCCCTCTGGAAAAGTTGGCTGCTCAGTCTAAAATGCCCAGGCCTATTTTTTGTCCCAGTCCGGGCCTGATGAGATCAGTAATAATACAATGAGTTACAGATTTTACTCGTGTTGCAGTATTATTTGCAGGCTTCTCTACATTACATAGCTGACCCTGCTTAAGGACATACAAATAAAAAGTGAGACATTTTTCTGTAATGACAACACAAAAGACAAGCAGAACTCCTGCTGTTAGGTTAATTGAATAAAATACCTATTTATTTTTTGGTAAGAAATAAAAGTATGTTTGTTGCAAAAACACATATCAATGTGAGTGATGCAATGTATTATTTGTTTTATCTCATTCTTCTTTATATACTTTACACAGTGAATTCCAAAATATTTAGGCACCCCCTGATTACAAATCAGACCAAAATAGACCAACTTTTTAATTACTATGAAGAAGCAAAGAGTGGTAGGTAGTATTGTGAAGCTGATTAAAGTGGTTGATTGTAAAGGCAAAATGTTTGCCTAAGGCCTGGTTCACACCTATGCAGGTTGCAGTTTGCATATTCCAGGAGCATTTTGTGTTTTTCCATACACGTTTTTGATCCATTGATATCCATGGAACCAAAAAACAGAAAAAAGTCCTTGGCCCTTTCCATAAACTGCATAAATGTGAACGTGACCCATAGGAAACCATGTTAAATGGACTGTAGTGTGTTTCTGCAAAGCTGAAAACGCACTAAAAAAATGCATAGGTGTGAACCAGGCTTTAATGCATTCTCTGAATTGAAATAAAAACCTTCCAATACCAGTGCCCCCAGCCTCCCTCGCTAACACTTACCTATATTGATACAGAGCTGTGCCCGGATTCTGTTCTTCTCTGGGAGGTTCAGGGACACTCTGTGCAAAACCATTGTAAGTAAACATGTTTGTAATTTAAAAAAATTTAAATAAAACAAAAAGACCCTTTCCATCACTTTAAGGAACTTAGTTGTAGCACAAATTGGAAGACTTCACTGTGTGTAATATCATCAGTGTCTGCATGATATTAGTGGATGACTGAGCTACAATCACTGCAGTTTGCATCCTTTTAGTTGTATTCCTAGATCACTATTGAGTTCTTGGTCAAAAGATATATAAGTTACGCGCTAAATGATGTGTCTCTTTCTGAAGCTGAAGAAACACTTAAAGCAGTATTACATCCAAAAGCAATTTGAAAAAAGCAGCTTACCAATTCTTAAATGGTGGTGGCTGCATTATTTATTTTTTTAAGATCAAACAATTGATCAACTTCTGAAGAGCTGGTATGGTACTGCAACACACTGAATGAAATTTGGCAGGTCCCTGCTGAACCAATCAGTGTATTGCCAGCTTACTATTGTCCCTATTGGAAGGGCAATGGAGACACCTTTGGACAGCAGCATTGTCAATATGGGGAGAGGGCCTATTAGATGCACTAGCAGATTTAGTCTCAGCTCACATTGATGTGGTGCGGGATTTGTAGCAATTCCTGTGCATTTCCCGCACTGCATCATAATCGCACTCCGTTCATTCACTGCGGATGTAATGTTGAGCTAATGACACCCCAAAAACAAGTGGAAAAACGCAGTGCGATTGTGAACTACCCATGCAATCCAATTCCAGTGTGGGAAAAAAAGGTGCATGCACATTTTTTCGTGAGGTGTGGTGCGATTTTACCACACAAAATGAATAGGCTCAAATCTCACTGCAAAGAATTGCATGTGATTTGAACAGGAATCAAGTGCAATTCCTGTCCGAATCAAATGCGAATTTGCATCACTGTGAACCAGCCCTAGAGCCCCATACTAACGGGCTGAATAATGTCAGGTGATTTTGACATGTAAGGCAGCCAGTCTGACAGAAGCCAGCCATTGGCAAATGGCTGAGAGCGCTGATCAGAGTGTTCTGGCAGGGGGGGGGGGGTTAGTCCCCCTGTCAGAACACAACAGCTCAGTGGGGGAGATCGGATGGTTAGTACAGCCGCTCCGACCAGGGCTGACAGTTTTTTTCATTCAACCTGCTGGGTTGAACGACGAAAAGCTCATAGTGTGTACCTAGCTTTATATGGACTTAAAGCGGGATTGTACTGAAAAAAAAAAATTTAAAAGCCAGCAGCTACAAATACTGCAGCTGCTGACTTTTAAAAAATGGACACTTACCTGTTCCAGGGTCCAGCGGTGTCGGCAGCAGAGGCCGATCGATCGCTCGGCTCCCTGCTGTAGCCGGCGCCATTCTCGGTGAGGGAATCAGGAAGTGGCTTCACTTCCCGATTCCCTACTGCGCATGCGCGAGTCGCGCGGCGCAATGAGAATCTTCAGCGCCGTCTGCCGGGTCACGTGTGTGTCCCGGCAGACAGCGCGCCGGGACAGGAGGTGACGTAAACTCCCGTGGGAGTTTATGCCCGGAAGTGGGTGCAGATACCTGTCTTAGACAGGTATCTGCACCCCCTCCCCCCTGAAAGGTGCCAAATGTGACACCGGAGGGGGGGAGGGTTCCGAAAAGCGGGAGTTCCACTTTAGGGTGGAATCCCCCTTTAACTAACAGTTAAAGGGCTTGTAAACCCTGGTGTTTTTTCACCACAATGCATCCTATGCATTACAGTGAAAAAACACCTGCCAGTGAATGTATTGCTTCTTTTATGTGAAATCCATGGTGTTTCTGCAAGTCCCCTTGCTTTCCTATTAAAAACTGACCAAACTAAGCAGGAGAGCACAACGTGGTCAGTTCTCTAGCTATGCTGGAAACTCAGTGTACTCTTCTCCAATGATCATACTTGCCCTGACATGCACCTGCTACACAGCCATTGACTGGGAAGCTCAGTGTGCTGCTGCTTCTCCTCCCCCAGCTCTTATGCAGAGGTAATGAGATCACTTATAAAAAAGGGGGAAAGGGGTATTTATAATGTTTTTTTACATCTATACTCAAATGTTTTGCTTTTCCTTTCTATTTTACAGGTTGTTTTACAAGTGATCGTTTACAATCACTTTAAAAAAGGAAAAAAAGGTACCACAGCTACGAATTAGTAAGTTATAATGCATTTTTGTTTTTGGGTTTAATACCACTTTAACCACTTTAATATTAGGTATAAGTCAGTCTCGCTCCAAAGAAGCTCGCCTGATGAGTGAAACGCGCCAGCATGACCTCATCACTTTCCATGGACCTTCTACCTTCCCCTGGGAACCAACTGCAGAAGTAGCTGAAATGGCACACACGGAGGCCACGATGTGTATTGTTTGGTGTGCAGGGAGCGCGATCATTCCCCCCTGTGAAGGCAGGAGGACAGCTAGGTGCCAGTGGGCTTAGATAGAGAGTACTGGGGAGTGGTGAGACACATTGGAACAATCTTTCCCCACCAGGACCATGTATTTATTCCTCTGCTGACAGAGCCGCTGCTATTGTAGGACTGTGTTTACGGAGGATGTAGCGCAGTGCTCAATGTGCCGGGAGCATGATTTCTCCCCACTGTCTTTGCCCCAAATGGCATAATATCACCAAGTGCAGCTTCACTACATGCATGAGCTCCAGCCCCAGTGGCCTATCCCTTTCTCAGGACAGTGCTATACCATCATACCCCATATCTTTACAGTATGACTAAGGGCGAGTGATCTATGCCAAATCCTGGAATTGCAACATGCTTAATCCACTTATGCATACTATTTTCTATTTTGAACTGCACTATTTGACCCGTGGAACACCACATTGATCCCTTAAGGCTGGGTTCACACTATTGCGAATTGGATGCAGGTTTCCCTGCATCCAATTTGCATAGCAGGAGATTGTGACCGGCTCTCTATGGAGCCAGTTCACACATCTCCGTAGCGGCTTTGGTGCGAATTGCACGGGAGTCCTGTGTGTCTTTTGGCCCATTTCAGGTGCGAATTTAGCCAAAAATTCAGGCTGAAATCGGACCTGAAACGGTGAATGGAGACGCACCAGACTCCTGCTGTGAGCCACTGTGTTCTCCAGTGTGAATCCAGCCTTACTGAGCAATTCCTGCTTCCTTGGGTGTGACTACCTTTGTCATAGTGGGCTTTTTGTCATACATATTCTATTATACATCAGTGTGCATGTGGATGGATGAGTGTCTGTGGTAGCTAACTGTGCCTGTTGTCATATTTTACTTGAATATATAGTGGGGGTGTATTTTTTGTATTAATAAGAAATTTGGTGTTTTCAATAAAGCTCTTTGTATTATTGTAATACCGGTTGTTCCTCCTTGACGAATACTTGTGGACCCCTTGTCCATTTACATGTATGTTGTTAGATTTCTAGAGGAACACACTCCCCTTCCATTTGTGGATTAATTGGAGTGACGGTACATACTGAGCCAAGGACGGTGGGTTAATTGTCCCACTGGATCCACTAACTAGAGGTGCAGCCTAGTTAACTATTTTATTGCCTGCTTATACTAGGTATAAATTAGTGTTTCTTAATTTACTGGCTAAATAGCACAGACAAACAATAATAACTGAAACTGAGTACGGTAAGAAGAGAGAGGGAGTTATAGTTAAACATACAATACATAACAAAGGGTAACATTTATCAAAGTGTGAAACAGCTAGGGCTCTATTCACATTTAAATTTTAAAACAACTTTAAATGTTTTGTTTATTGTATCAACTTATTCTTTATTAATGTTTTAATAAATAGTCATATCATAAAAAATACAGAAATATAAACAGTAAAAAGGTTGAAAAAAGAAAAAAAAATTCTATTTGTAGGTGATGTAAGTTCCCACTCAATTACCTTTGTCGTAGCATATGATATCATGCCAGGCAGTCCAGGCCCTGCAATATCTCAGGAATTTTTGTATTGCCATATTTTCTTCTGTAAAACATTATTTGAAAATGAAACAAGATTATCAAACTTCTAGAAGGTTTGCGTGATTCTGGGAATCCTATTTGAGGCCAATGTTCGTCTCTCCTCTCTTCTACTATAACATGTAAGATTACTTTTCTGTCAAAATGTTAGAGTTATTTGACCACCTATTACCTGACTTATAATGGGGTATTAGACAGACTGAAGAACAGGTTATGAAAAAAAGTGGAGTAAGACTGAGCCAGGGAAAAGACACACAGTTAGGGCCCATGGGTAACAAACTGCATAATCATGCCCTCGCTGGCACCAAGCATGCATTCTGTCTTTGATCCACCAATCATTATCAAAAGCTCTCAATCTGAATTTACGGAAAATGTACTGGCATTTTAAAAACGAAATTGGGTTCTGTGGCTAGCATTGCATACACCTGTTTATTAAAAGAGATGTTAAGACTTTTATTATTATTATTATTATTTTTATTATTATTGCCTACATTACCTGTGAAGCCATATTATTTTATTATGTATAAGCTCTTAGTCATGGTGATCATCTTAATTCTTTCTTGGATTATTTTTTTTGATACTTTCAGCATTCATCAGTAATTGTAAGTTGTCAAATGTGAGTTATCTTTCAGCACTATAGGTATGGAGATCTTGTGCATTCTGTTACTCTTACATTTGACAGAGGTCATTCTTGGGAACTCCCCAACACCTCTTCAGGTTTAGCTTCCACAGTTGTCAAGGGATTGTATTGCATCCCTTTGGAGTGCATTAAGGTGGCAATTTTCGGATTAGCTTCTTTTTCTCTCTTTGACTAGCATGAAATGCTCCAGCAGTTCATCTGGGAATGCATTATACTTTTGCATTACAGATCTTCAATTAAATCAGGCCAAAAAGAACACAAGCCTCTGGCATCCTCTTTTAGAGATAATGGCATTTTGACTCATTTAAGATCTTAGTATAGTCCTCTTATAGGGACTTCCTGACCAAAACAGGTTGTGTTTGTTTTCAGATTCACCACGGCTGAAAGATACATTACAATTGCCCCCGTAATTTCCAAATTGACAATCTATTGTTTATGTTCTCTAGTGTTACTAGAAAGTAGTATACAGACATTGGTTATTTAGCATGATACACGTAAAACTAATTTATATTTATTATGTGGTCCTTGATGATTTTTTTACGTCACTTTTACAGAAACTAGCATACACGACATGGCCTTAGGGAATTTGAAAGTAATTTACTCAAGTAAAAGAAAGTTGAGAAGGGGGTGCTATGACCAGTTTGCAAATGAGTCCTATGTTAACAAAAAAGATACGTGAACCATAAAGTTAAGCAATATTTTTGGAATGATAAGTAGATTTTAAATTAATTCACGCGAGTAATCAATTGAAGGCAGCCATCTGTAGACTGAATGAATATTGAAGGAAAATTAGGAGAACTTACCAGTAACATCACTGAGGTAATGTGCTTCTTGGCCAAAGGTTCATGAACCATTCATTTTCACTGAGTTCATTTCATTATCATTAGTGATATTTCACTTCCTAAAATAAATGATTCCATTGTATAAATCTAGCAATAGTAAAAGTGACTTTTTCATTGAAGTAAAAACTCATTTAGAATCTTGCCATAAAGGTGTGTATACATTAGGAATTCCATGAATTGGAAACCAAGCTAAACATGACTGTATTAGGGTTTGGCAAGCATATACTGTTTGTAGACTGAAGAATGACATGCAGAATTTTCAGTTGAAGACCAGTGCCTGCAGTATCCAAACCTTTGGGTGAAACTTCCGATGTTACTGATATGACTTCACACTGTTTTTTCAAACTTTGCATCATCCATATCCTAGTGCAGCCTCAACAACTGTAGAAGGAATTTTAAACACATAGTAACACTCAAACCCAAATAATTGTGGCACTTCAGGCTCCTCTGGTCCTGTGACTTACTCCATGGTAGAAGTTTACATTGACTACTGCCTATTGTTTCCAATCAACCTCCTAAATGTGGCTAAGCTCTGAACTGGCTCCTCTAAGAGGGTATAGTTCACAGAAGCTGGGGGATGCCACAGCATTTTTTTTTACCTTCAAACCATATGGTGTCTGCACACACAGGTATGATTTTGTATGAGGTTAAAGACTGCCAGCTCTTGTTCAATACTTACTGATTTCATTACAGCACAGTATAACTGTCATTAAAGGGGGCTGTAAATGTCATCAGGTCACTCTGCAAGTCTCTCAATCTGTCAAGCTAATACCACCAGTCTTTCTAGTTCCCTTTTTACTAAATGACTCTGCTTTTCATCTTTTAAACCGTTCTAATGCACTTTTAAAGACGACATCTTTTGTCCTTTCTAATTAACCATTTTCCAAGGTTACATAAAATGTAATAAAGTGCGACATAATAGAGTGTTACTTTTAGGGGAGACTTTTCCTGGACTCATTTTAAACCACACTTGATTCTACAGGTTAGGTCTGTCTTTATACTTCTTTGTAGCCCTTACTTATTTTTACATTGCAGAACCCTCTTGTGACAATTTCAGATCTATTTTGCAAGCCTTTTTTGGGAGTTTGGTAGAGAACCTTTAAAGCAAACACAAACAAAGCAAGTAAGAGGAATTTACAACTACATAGAGCAGACTGCATCCGTATTAGTACAACAGCACCAAACAATTGGCAAGAGCACCTTCTAAAACAAAAAAAATTAAATAAACGCTCCATTATTTTTCAAATTGTTGTTTTACTGCCCTAAGTGCATCAAAAGTATAATTCGTTTCATGGGAACAGTCCACTGTGTGTAAGAAATGTGAAAAGGAAAATATGCTATATACAGTAGATGGCTAGTGAGTAAGTATATTTTTTATTCTTTTTTTTTTTTAGTTCTCTTTTTTCCCTTTTTGTTTTCAATTATTTTCTCAAACTACCTTGATTGTTCTCCTCCTTTTCTCAGTTTCTTATCTACATGCCATTTTTGGGACAGTCAAGTACAGTATGTCTTGCTTTTCAAGAATCACCAGATACAATTATTTACCTTACCTGCTAAACCTCTTCAAAATCTAACAACAAAAGGCTGAGATCCAGAAAACAATAAAGGATTCATACTTTCACTAAGAGAACCTTTGTGATGTGGAAATTCAGTAACAGGCAGGGGCTTGCAGGGCTTATTGGAAATGGTGTGGCACAAGATAATGAAAGGTGTGGTCCTATATAATACTATATATTGACCTCACATTTGATATTCATTTCCCACCAGAAGAAGGTAAAATGACAGCTGTCTCTGTTGACTCTATGACTTTTTTTGTGTGATTATCTATCTATCTATCTATCTATCTATCTACTATCTATCTATCTATCTATTATAGCTATACACAGTAGCAATCGCTATATAATATTTCTTTCTGGAATGCAAAAAGCTGTTAATTATTCTATTTGCAGGAAGTATGGCAAACCAATGAAAACTTCTACTAAACCCAAACATAGCGCCACACCCCATTGAAGTACTCTATATAGGGGCCAAATCTTGGCGGGAAAGGGGGTTTGCATTTTTTAAGGTTTTGCAGGGTTTTTTTGTTTTAAAAAGGGTATAGTTTGAAGGGGAGAGGGTCTTTTAATGCAGCTAAATTGGCAACATTACCAATACACAAATCCTTTAAATAACATGCTTGGGGGGGTGCTTTAAACTTTCAAGTGAAGTTGCAACCAGTAAAATGTTCAATTTGAAAGTGGCATTTAAAAAAAACGACTGCCTTAACCTGTTTTGGACCGCCCTACGTACATTTACTGCAGCAGGGCGGCTCAGCTGCGCAAAATCACGTAACTGTACGTGATTCGTGCCCATGGCTGGGGGGCACATGACCGCCGTCCCCTCAGTGATGTGATTTGTTTCAGAACCGATCAATCTACAGGTCCAGGCCAATGATTTATGGCCTGGACCTGCTGATCGTTTCTGACGAATGGCAGAACGTCTTGTGCCAGTGTAATGTAAACACAGGCACAGGATGTGATGCAATCTCCTCTCCTGGAGCCCTTTTAGATTCCAGTAAAAGCACTACACTGACACCAGTTCACATAGTAAGGAACTTTTAACCCCCTGTCACAGTGTGACTAAGTACAGTGTACATATTTTTTTACTGATCACTGTATTGGTGTCACTGGTGATGCTAGATATCGTTAGCGGCAGTTAGCATCAGTTAGTGTCAGTCGCAGATAGGTTCAGGGTACCCGCCATATATTCCCTAAGACCCCTTTCACACTGCAGTGCTGATAAAACAGCGCTAAAGCAACAGTCCTTTTTGCGGTGCCTCAGCGGCATTTTTTGCAGTGCTTTTCAGGTGCTAGCGGGCAACGGGACCATAAAAAAATATGAAAAAAGAACAGTTTTGCAGCACTTTCAAATTCATCTCAATGGGCAGGGGCATTTTGGGAGCGCTAATTATAGCGATCCCAACCCACCCCAAAGATGCTTCTTGCAGGACTTTTTCTAATGTACCGCTAGCGCACCACCCGAGTGTAAAAGCACACATTACTATGAATGGGAGGCAGTTTTCAGGAACTTTTCAGAGGCTATTTCTAGCGCTAAAATGCCTGAAAACCGCCTCAGTGTGAAAGGGTCTAATAAAGTTTTAACCCCCCTGATCATTCCCAGTTAACCCTTTCAATCCCTGTCATATTGTCATTAGTGCAGTGTACAGATCTTTTTTCTGATCACTTATTAGTGTCACGGGGAGTGAATGAAGTGTTTCTCAACTCCAGTCCTCAAGGCCCCCCAACATGTCATGTTTTCAGGATTTCCTTCAGATTAAACGGCTGTGGTAATTACTAAGGCACCTGTGCAAAATAATGGAAAGCCTGAAAACATGACCTGTTGGGGCGCCTTGAGGACTGGAGTTGAGAAACACTGCTATATAGCATCAGAGTCCCGCCACATTTTCTCTAATACATTTTTACCCCCTGATCTCCCCCCAGTAAACCCTTTCACTCCCTGTCAGTGTCATTAGTACAGTGTACAGATCTTTTTTTCTGATCACTGTATTAGTGTCACGGGTGACGCCAGTTAGCATAAGCGTCAGTTAGCATCAGTCCCAGACAGTGTCAGATTACCCACCACAAATTCACTAAAAGATTTTAACCCCTTGATTGCCAGTAACATTAACACACAGACACTATACACCTCCATTACTGCGTCTTCCATTCACACAGACACGGCTGTCCAAACTGTGATGGCAACTGGTGTTGTTGAGAAGCCCCTCTGTGTCCACAACTACAACCTTAAAATGGGAGGGGTGGACTTCAACAACCAGATGATGGGGCCAGACGCTGGTACAAAAAAGAGTCTGTATATTTATTCCAATGGGCTCTGTTCAATGCTTATGTACTAACAAAGCATCAGGAAGAAGTGGATTCTTCCTAAATTCCAGGAAGAAATAATCACAGCCATTTTGTTTCCAGAAGGTGCTGTGGCCCAATTTAATGTCCTCCTTAATGTCCTCCTTGGTACCACTACCCAAAGAGCACCCCAAAAAATATGTTGTGTCTGTAGCAAACGCTGATTTAGGCGTGACACCCTCTGTTTTTGTCCCTGCTGTCCTGGCCAACCTGGTCTCTGTATTCAAGACTGTTTCCATCGCTACCACACGCTAGTGGATTACTAGTATAGGGTACAGCACGGCGTAGTCTAGGGCAAACAGTCACATAGGGTCTCAATAAATGTTAGATGGCTATCGAATTTTAAGAGACCCTAGCCTGGAATGTTTAAAGTTTATTATAGTTACATTTATTATAGTTGTAAAAAAAAAATAGTTGTCATTTTATTTTATTGTTCTTACTGTTTTACTGTACTGTATACTATACTGCTATTTTGTAATGTTTTATTGTTACTGTGTTTTATTGTTAACCATTGTTTTCTTGCAGGTACACCATTCAGCTGCAACACTGATCTGTTTATTATGACAGCAACAGGGTTTGCCCTCACAATACGTAAATCAGTGACTCCAGCGCTGTAGGAGGGGCTGGGATGGACAGAGGGCGGATCGTCCCTATGCTTCGCCATAGATTTTTTACTCTTTTTTTGGCACAGATTGTAATTTAAAAAAGTTGTTTTATTGAGTTAAGGTTTTATTGTTCCTGTGTTTTATTGTTAACTGTTGTTTGCTTTGCAGGTACACCATTCAGCTGCGGCACTGATTTGTTTATTCTGACAGCAACAGGGTTTGCTTTCAGCATACATAAATCAGTGACTTCAGTGCTGTAGTAGGTGATTTCCCCACCACAGTTAAAAAAAGAGCATATATGCCGAAGCATAGGGGCTGGGGACATATATTTTTTTCACTTTTCATGACAAAGATTTCTTCATCCACATCGATCGATGTGAATTGAGGAATCTGTTGGGCTGAATGAAAAAAAAGAACATTGCATGTATGCCAATCATTAGAAGTGGGTGGATGCAGGGCGGTATTATTATGGTGGGCATACCACACACTTTTTCTGGCAGAGATTTCTTCATCCACATCGATCGTGTGAATGGAGGAATATGTTAGGTTCTCTTTTTTCGTTCAGCCCACAGGCTGCATTAAAAAAAATAACATTACAATATATGCCCAACAAGGACCAGCAATGTACTGGTATGTCGGTGGACTTTGAGTGGTTATACCGGAATGATGCCTGCAGTAGTGATGGACGAACTTCCGACCGGACGTTTCGCGAACGCAATCCGCGAACGTGCCCAAATGTTCGCGAACCACAGGTTCGCGGTGGGCCCCATTGACTTTAATGGCAGGCGAACCTTAAAAACCTCCAGGTCATATTTTCAGCAACAAAATACTTACTAGCTGTGCACACATAGTCCCACAACATGGACACTGACATACCAGAAGTATTAAGTGAATCTGGGATCGACAACGACAAGCATTCTTTTTTTATCTGTGAAATTTTGTCAATTCAAGGCCATGGAGGAGAGACAAGGTCAGGCCAGGCTATGAAGGGGGTGCAGGAGATGATTGATCAGTGCCGCAGTCAGGGCAGCGCAGTCCTGTGCCAGTGTCCCAGTGTGCCAACCTGTGCTTGAGCCCCTGACCCCTCCCTCTGCCCGGCCTTTACACCCACCTATGCAGGGCTCCACTACGGTGGTCTGGAGGTGCCAGTCCAGTGCTGATCCATTCCTCAGCCATGGTGCTGGCACTACCTGCTGATTGGCTTCTCCGCTGCTATCTCCCTCACTGACAGCAGCACTGAGATAGAACACTGGCACCAGCACCACGATAGAGAGCACTGACACCAGCACCGAGATAGAGAGCACTGACACCAGCACGAGATAGAGAGCACTGACACCAGCACCGAGACATAGAGCACTGACACCAGCACAGAGCTAGAAAGAAGTGACACCAGCACCGAGATAGAGAACACTGACACCATCACCGAGATAGAGTGCACTGACACCAGCTCCGAGATAGAGTGCACTGACACCAGCACCGAGATAGAGACACTGACACCAGCACTGACACCAGCAACTCGCTGCGGGACCCAAAAATATGACACCGCTCAACCTCTTCAAACAGGAGGGTCGGCATATAGTACGGTGTGCTTTTTTTGTACAAGTGAGCCAAAGGTAGAAAAAAGGTCCGTGTGCTAGATTATATAAATCGTTTATAGAGTTATGCATATACATGGTCTACTGGTCACATGTGTTGAATTCCTCCGAGATCCATGCCTCATTCATTTTTATAAATGTGAGGTAGTCAACACTGTCGTGAGCTAGGCGAGTGCGCTTATCGGTCACGATCCCCCCTGCTGCGCTGAACGTCCTTTCGGACAGGACACTGGACGAGGGGCAAGCCAACAGTTCCATTGCAAATTGTGCAAGCTCTGGCCAGAGGTCAAGCCTGCCCACCCAGTAGTCCAGGGGTTCATCACTTCTCAGAGCGTCCACATCGGCCGTTAACCCGATGTAGTCAGACACCTGTCGGTCTAGGCGTTCCCTGATGCTGGATCCGGATGACACCTGTCGATGGGTCGGCTGAAAGAATGATCTCATATCAGAAGTGACCAACACATCTTCAAACCGCCCTCTTCTTGCAGGCGCTGTTGGATTGGTACCCGCAACTCTTTCTCTGGGAGTGGGAATTCCTCTGCCAGCGCACGCAAAAGCAGAATGCAGCATTTCTCTAAGCAAGGCCTGTAAGTACTCCATTCTAACAGCCCTCTGTGATGGTGGTAACATTTCCGCCATTTTGTGTTTGTACCGGGGGTCTAAGTACGTTGCCACCCGTCCTTGACCTTTATGCTTTTTATACGGGGGTCCCTGTTAAAACACTGGAGCATGAAGGCCCCCATTTGCACTAAACTGGAAGCGGTGTGGTGGCCTGGCTCCTGCTCATCATCCAGGATAATGTCGTCCTCCTCGTTCTCCTCCCCCCATCCACGGACAACAACAGGGATCCCAGAAAGGTTTAAAGCATGCTCTTCTTGCTCCTCCTCATCCGCCCCGGCACCATCCTCCTCTGACTCCTCTTCAGACTCCTGTTGTTGACTTGTCTCAGATAGAGTAGCCCCCCCTGGGAATTCATCCAGCATTGCGACTTCCTCGTCTTCCTGCTCCTCCACGGCTTGATCAATGACACAACGCAATGCACGCTCCATAAAGGAGGCGTAAGGTACAATGTCACTGATGGCGCCATGGCTGCAACTGACCAGTTTGGTGATCTCATCAAATGGCCGCAGAAGTCTGCATGCGTCGCGCATGAGCAGCCACTGGCGCGGTGAAAAAAACCAAGCTCCCCAGAACCTGTTCTGCCGCAGAGTTCGTACAGGTAGTCGTTAACTGCACGTTTCTGCTGGAGCAGCCTATCAAGCATATAGAAGGTTGAGTTCCATCGCGTCGGGCAATCACAAATAAGACGTCTGACCGGCAGATTGTGTCGCCGCTGAATGTCAGCAAGGCAAGCCATGGCCGTGTAAGATCTTCTGAAATGGGCCGAGATTTTCCTTGCCTGCCGCAAGATGTCCTGGACCCCAGGGTATTTGACAACGAATCGCTGCACGACCAAGTTTAAGACGTGTGCCATGCATGGCACATGTGTAATTGTGCCCTGTTTCAACGCGCTAAGCAGATTGGCACCATTGTCGCACACCACTTTACCAACTGTCAAATTGAGCGGTGTTAGCCACTGATCTGCCTGTGAACGCAAAGCTGAAAGGAGTGCAGGGCCAGTGTGGCTCTTGGCTTCCAGGCACAACAGACGCAGCACAGCATGGCAACGTCTCACCTGGCATGTCGAATAGGTTCTGGGGATCTTGAGTGGCGCAGCGGAAGAGACGCTAGCAGCGGAAAAGGAGGAGTCAGCCGAGGAGGAGAGGGAGGATGGAGTAGGAGGAGGAGAAGAGGCAGGCCTGCATGCAATCCGTGGCGGTAAAACCAAATCTACACGGGTGCCATGGGTTACATGCTTGACGGCAGTCAGAAGGTTCACCCAGTGGGCAGTAAAAGTTATATACCTTCCCTGCCCGTGTTTGCTAGACCACGTGTCTGTGGTCAGATGTATCTTGGCACCGACACTGTGTGCCAGAGATACATTCACTTGCCGCTGAACATGGCCATATAGCTCTGGGATGCCCTTCTGTGAGAAATACTTCCTTCCTGGGACCTTCCATTGTGGTGTTCCAATGGCCACAAATTTTCGAAAGGCCTCCGAGTCCACCAGTTTATATGGCAGTAGTTGGCGGGCTATCAGTTCTGACAAGCCAGCGGACAACCGTTGGGCAAGAGGGTTATCCGGCATCATCATTTTTTTACGCTAAAACATTTGACCCACGGTCCAGAAAAACGTGAGGACAGCATGATGGAAGGTGGAGTGGAGGACAATTCTGAGGAGAGAGGAGAAGGAGAAGTAGAAGAGGCTGGACGGTGAGAGCCTGGAGTGTGGCTTTGTGGGTTCTGACGGCGTTGCTCCCACTGGGCTCGGTGATGGCAGCTCATAGATGAGTGTTGGGCTTACCGCGACTTATGCGTTGCATGCAAAGGCTGCAGATGGCAACACTATTGTCAGCAGTGGACACGTTAAAAAAAGCCCACACTGCGGAGCCATGTGTCGGCGTCCGGGGAGCGCCAGATGTTACCGTACATGGTTGATGCCTCTCTCCTGATACATTAGCAGTCTGGTTTGTCCCTCCTGTGCAATGTAAGTTCTGCCTGCTTCGCCTCCCTATACGCTGGTCCATCTCTCCCTCTGAACTCCCCTCCTCTTCCTCTCTTGTGGGCACCCACGTGACGTCCCTAGACACGTCATCATCGACGTCACCTTCCCCACCACTATAATTAGAGATCTCGGAGTAGGCAGGAACAGCGGGGACCAACCTCCTTGGGCTGATCTGGGTACTGTCGTCAGACTGCTGAGTGGCGGTTGTTGCTACCTCCTCTTCCTGATCCAATGCCAAGAATGGCTGCCCATCGGAAATGTCTTGTGATGATGGATCGGAAAATAATTCCTGTGACTCAATCAGAGGGTATATGGTGGTGTTGGTGGTAGTGTCTTTGGGGGTGCACACAGCAGAGAGTGAAGAAGGTGCAGATCGAGAGGATGAGGAGGGTGCAGAAGAGTAAGGCTGAGTGAGCCACTCAACCAAGTCTGGTGCGTCCTTTGACGTAATCAAACGCATCTTCTGCAACTTCCCACTTTGGCTCAAGCCTGTTGCTCCTGCCCTACCACTACCACCCCTGCGGAAGAGCCTGCCTCTTCCTCTGCCTGTCATTTTTTAAATGACCCTGTGACAAAAGTCTCTAGAGAAGTGCAGTATATGTGGAAGAAGGTATATAACACCCCGCTTCAATCTGTCGTTTTGGGGGGCCATTGGTCTATCACACCAGTTATAATACTTTTTTATAATTACGTTTGTCACTCTTTGTAGTATTGCTGCAGAACCGCTCAGCAGTCACAATGCTGCACAGTAGAAATGCACTATACTATGCTTTCTATATTTGAAAGTATTTTATTATATTTAGTATATTATCAGTGTATTTCACCTCTATATACTGTACACCTATACCAGTCCTTAAAAGGACTTTTGTGGACCTAATAGTAGCTAGCTAGTGTATTACAGACTGTCCCTGCTCCAAACGCCAACCTTTCCCTACACTGAGAAATGACAGCTGCACAATCGCTGAGCACTGCACTATAATATGCTTTCTATATTTGAAAGAAAGTATATTATCAGTGTATTTCACCCCTATATACTGTACACCTATACCAGTCCTTAAAATGACTTTTGTGGACCTAATAGTAATAGCTAGTGATTAGACTGACTGTCCCTGCTCCACACAGTGTCCTTTCCCTACACTGACAAAAGACAGAATGTAAAATGGCCGCCAGATCAGGTCTATTTATAAGAAGGGGGTATGTCCATGTGCTGAAATGTCTCAATTGGCTGTCCTGTACCCCATGATGGATGTGTCATGGGTCAAAGTTCTTCACAATGTAAACAAATATGGCCACCACGAACAGTGCCATAAGTCCGCCGGTTTGGCGAATCGCGAACAAGCAAAGTTCGCCGCGAACCGACAGCCAGGCGAACCGCAAGGCCATCTCTAGCTGGTGGTTCCAGCAGCTGATCATAGAGCTGATTGGAGACCAGAATGGCTCAAATCATCTCTATGGCATAAGAGGAGAGATCTAGAGTCTAATAGACCCCAAATTAAAAAAAAAAAAAGAGTACCTGTCACTATCTATTGCTATCATAAGGGATATTTACATTCCCTACGATAACAAAATCTCACATGAAAAAGCGAACGCAAGCATCGGACTCGTGTCATATGTAAACAGCAATAGCACCATGCATGTGAGGTACACCACAAACGTCAGATCGAGGGCAGTCATTCTAGGACTAGACCACCTCTCTAAATAGGTATAGTATTGTCACCGCTGCATGGTATCTATGTACTCTGCATAAGATTATCTTTTATATTGTACCAAGCAGTTGGGCAATATATTGTGTTTTTGTGCATTAGAATTCAAAAAAGTGTTTTTTTTTCCAAAAAAATTGCGTTTGAAAAATCGCTGCACAAACACTGTGTGAAAAAAAAATTGCAACACCCACCATTTTATTTTGTGGGGCCTCTGATTTAAAAAAGTAGACACCCCAAGGTATTTCCTAAGAGGCATGGTGAGTATTTTGAAGATCTCATTTGTTGTCACAATTTTTTGGAAAATTCTGAAAGAAAAGGAAAAAAAATATCATTTTCTTATTTCAATTTTAAAAACTTTGTGACAAAAAGAGAGATCTGCAAAATACACAACATGCCTCTCAGCAAATAGCTTGGGGTGTCTACATTGTGAAAAGGGGTCATTTGGGGGGGGGGGGGGTTGTGCTATCTTAGTATTTCATGGTCTCCGAAACTGTGATAGGTAGTGAGGAAGTGAAATTAGCAATTTACGCCCTTAGAAAGCGTGAAGGCAGTGATTGGTTTTGGGGATCTGTGCGCAGCTAGACTGACAAAAAGTCTCACACATGTGGTATCCCCATACTCAGAAGAAGCAGCAGAATGTGTGTTTGGGGTGTAATTTCACATATACCCATGGCATATTTTAGCAATATATCATTTAAGTGACAACATTTTGTAATTTTCCCAAAACTTGTGGCAAAACATAAAATATTCGATGGACTCAAAAAAGTCCATAGACACCCCATCAAATAGCTTGGGGTGTCTACTTTCCGAAAAATTTGGGGGGGGGGGGGGGGTGGTTGTGCTATCTTGACATTTCAGCGCCTCCAAAACTGTTATAGGTAGTGGGGAAGTGAGATGAGCAATTTTCCCTTAAATCCTAAAGGCTCCCAAAAGTTATACACATGTGGTATCCCTGTAATCAGGAGAAGCTGCAGAATTTATTTTGTGTAATTCCACATATACCCATGGCATGTGTGAGCAATATATAATTTCAGTGACAACTTTGTGTAAAACGTTTTTCTTATTTTTTTGTTATTTTTTAATCACTTGTGACAAAAAAAATGAAATATTCAATGGGCTGAACATGCCTCTCAGAAAATTTATTGGGGTGTCTACTTTCCAAGAAGGGTTAATTTGGGGGGTTTTGTACTGCCCTGTCATTTTAGCACCTTAAGAAATGAGAAAGTAAAAGCTGCGTAAATAATAGTAAATATACCATGGTTTGTAGACGCTATAACTTTTGCGCAAACCAATAATCATAATATTGAAATTGTTTTTACCAAAGACATGTAGCTGAATACATTTTGGTCAAAATGTATGACAAAAATTTAGTTTATTGAATATTTTTTATAACATAAATGAGAAAATATCTTTATTTTTTTGATTTTTTGTTTTTTTTCTCATTTATATTGCAAAAAAAAAATCTCAGTGGTGATCAAATACCACCAAAAGAAATCTCAATTTGTGGGAAAAACAGGGACGTAAACTTAATTTGGGTACAGCGTTGCATGACCGCGCAATTATCAGTTAAAGCAGCGCAGTGCCAAATTGCAAAAAAAATTCTGGTCAGGAAGGGGGGTGAAAACTTCCGGAGCTGAAGTGGTTAAATGACAGTTGCCTGCCAGTTTTATTCTGTTTCTCACGGCCAAATGTGGTAAATGACATCACAGACATTCCCAAGCAATGTTGTTTACACTCTAGCAACATAGCGGTCCTGTTCTTTGCAACGGAAGTAGCAATGGGGGAGCATTGTCATGACGAGTAACTGTGTTAGCTGGTCTTTAAGATAGAAGCTGGAAAATGTGATTGATGCTGGATTTACAACATACATAATGGGACATTATTTTTTGGAGGGTTAAAGGGGTGTTTCACCTTACAAAATTTTTTTTTAAAAGTCAGCAGCTAAAAAAAAAGTAGCTGCTGACTTTTAATAAGTACACTTACCCTCCCAGGGCGCCCGCGATGTCGGTCGTGGAGGACGAGCTGTCCCTCGGCGATCCGGTTCCAGCGCCGCCATCCTCAGTAAGGGAAACGGCTTCCCGTTTCCTACTGCGCATGCGCGAGTTAGCGCGCGGCCTACTGCGCATGTGCGAGTCGGCGCGCGGCCCACTGCGCATGCGCGAGTCTAATTTGTGAATGGGGAACGCGATGTGTTGTGGGACATAGTTCCCATAACACACCGCGCCCCATTCACTAGAAGACGGCAGGAGAGAAGATCACCGCAGCGCTGGAGGAGGCAGATTAGGACGATCTGCCTAGCAACAGCCATTTCTGGTAAGTAAAAAAAAATAATTTTTTTTTTTTTTCATTTTAAATTGTTACTAACATTTTTTAAAGTTTTTGTTTTCAGGGTGTCCCACCACTTTAATAAAGGACTTTTTTTCATAGTGTCTGTGTTTTTATTTATTATTTATATTTTTTGTGAATGAGTGACAAAGAGATGACAGATATCTGGGGGCCCTGTTAGTCTAAAGGGGAATTCCAGATTTTAACAATCCCCCTCCCACAGACCCCCCCATCCCTTTTGGGGGACAGGATGTAGTGATGAGGAACTTAGGGATGAGGCTTTACCACCTCCCTGCTGGCTTGTTTACGAATTGAAACAGAAGCTGTCCAGAATCTGCCATTTAGAGGTGTTAGTGGACTGGTAGCAGACAGCACTGGACTGCAGCCTGATTGGACTGTAACAGAATGGACTGTAGCAGACTAGACAATAGCAGACTGGACTGAAGGCAGACTGCTCTGGTAGCAGACTGGACTGTAGTAGAATGTTTTGTAGTGGACTGGACTGTAGCTGACTGGAAAATACCTGATTGAACTGACTAGACTGTATTAGACTATTATATCACCAAAGGTATAACGCTATCCCCTACTACGTAACGTAATTGATGCTACAAAAATTCATTACCTATTCATTTTTTTAACTGCAGCCAGAACATGTAGAAAACCATGGCTCCACACACTACTGAACAATGAATCGTGAATGAAATGCAATTCATGGAAGATTTGATTGCCTCTCTAAAATGCACAGTAATGCAGGGAAAATTATGTAAAACATAGTTCTAGTTAAATTATTTTAAATACACATGGGATTATCTGAAACTTGCTTCAGCATGAAGATAAAATGTAGTGGTACAGGGGGAACTGATAGCAGTCACTCTTTGGACAACTTCATTTCTCCTCTTTTCGTTGTGGGGTTTTTCCCCTCTTTTTCTTTCTGCTACTTATGGTCCCACTTTCTCCTTTCTACTCTTTCCCCCTACAAGTATTTACAAAACTGCTTATCCACACTACTTCTGTTCAGGAATATGGTTAACTATACAGGTTAGTTATTGTCTTGCATCCCAATAAGTTAATATGGTACGACAGACCCCACAGAGACCAACTGTATAATGTTTCATATGCATTTTGTGTGCCTTGTTTACCTGGTTGATGGAATTATGACTTGTTTTGATGTATGATGTATAATTTGGAAAAAATAAATTAAAAAAAATAAATCTCCTTCTGTGACATATGAAAAAAAAATGTTTTAAGTTATTAAAAATAAGTTATTAAAAATAAGTTATTAAAAATAAGTTTTAATTTGTTAAGTTAAAAGCTATACTAACCTACAGAATTAGCCTTCCTGAATTGTACAAATCCCCTACCCCTGCTGCTTACTTACCTTTCCAACCAATATCTTCTACTGATGACCGGGCCTGCAAAATGAGCCCTGATAGACTTCTATAGGGCTGTATTCAAAGACTGGAGATTTTTTATAAGATTACCCACTACAGGTTTATGAGGACTGACTGTGCAGATAAGACCATCAATAAAGAGATTTTCAACTGAAGGCTAAAGATAGATGTTTTTGGTGGACCAGGCCACAATTTCATACCTATGTATGGTCACAGGTAGTAATGCACAAGTCCTGTTAAAAGGAACTAGTGATTGTATAAGCTATAACTTCTGTCCCAAACCCAACTGTGGCCCCAACAATAAGCCAAAGCCAATTGTCTCTGTACTATTATGTCCCATACCTCATTTCTCAATTCAAAATAACTTGTTAGCTCAGCAGAGCATTACTGACAAATTTGTGAAACATTCTTCTGCTCTTTTCAGACTTTCTGCCTCAAGGGCTGCTGGATTGTATATGCATGACCAACCACCTTCTAATGTCTGTAGCCATGCTTAAGGTGCAAACAGACATTAGAGAACATTCATCTAAGGGGGAAAACAAATGTATTTTTAGGTATAGTGCACAGCATTGAACCTATCAATATATAAATTGCAGTGCAATGATAGTTGTTAAACAAACTAGTAAATCATTCTTAATTCAAACCTACAATGCTGTGAAAAAGTATTTGCCCCCTTTCTGATATTTTTTTTGCATATTTGCCACACTTAAATGACTCAGATCATGAAACTAATTTTATTCTTACACCTGCAACAACTGCAATCAAGCGTTTGCGATAACTGGCAATAAGTCTTTCACATTGCTGTGGAGCAATTTTGGCCCACTGCAGAATTGTTTTAATTCAGCCACATTAGAGGGTTTTCCAGCATGAACAGCCCGTGTAAGGTCATGATACAGCATCTCAATTGGATTTAAGTCCAGGCTTTGACTAGGCCAAAAAAAAACAAAATTTTGCTTTGAACCATTTGGAGGTGAACTTGCTGTTGTTGTGTTTTGGATCTTTGTCCTGCTGTATAACCCAAGTACACTTGAGCTTGAGGTCACGAACTGATGGCCGGACATTCTCCTTTAGGATTTTCTGGTAGAGCTTAGAATTCATGGTTCCATCTATTATGGTAAATCGTCCAGGTCCTGAAGCTGCAAAGCAGTCCCAGACCATCACGCTACCACCACCATGTCTGACTGTTGGTATGATGTTCTTGTTATGAAATGCTGTATTCGTTTTGTGCCAGATGTAACGGGATGCACACCTTCCAAAAAGTTAAATTTTTGTCTCATCGGTCCACAGAATATTTGCCTAAAAGTCTTGGGGAAAATCAAGATGTTTTTTGCTAAATGTGAAATGAGCCTTTGTGTTCTTTTTGGTCACCAGTGGCTTTGGCTTTGAAACTCTACCATGGATGCCATTTTTGCCCAGTCTCTTTCTTATTGTTTAATCATGAACACTGACCTTACCAAAGGCAAGTGAGGCCTGCAGTTCTTTAGATGTTGTTCTGGGTTCTTTTATGACCTCCCCAATGAGTCATCGTCATGCTCTTGGAGTGATTTTTGTAGGGAAGGCCACTCCTGGGAAGGTTCATCACTGTTCCAAGTTACCTCCATTTGTGGCTAATGGCTCTCCCCGTGGTTCACTGGAGTTCCAAAGCCTTAGAAATGGCTTTAAGTGTAGAAGTTAAAATGTTTAATTGCCCCAAAAGGGATTAAAAACACTTACAGGATATGTGGAATGACAAGACATATCATTTGTATGGGTGATCCGGCATGGGTGAGGTCCAAGGCATGTGCAGGCTTCTGATGCTCTGTCCTTCCGATGGTGTGGGATCTCGGGGGTGCCAGCAGGGGGTCTGCGGGCTGGGGGTTTATCGGAATCTGGAAGCCCCCTTTAACAAGGGGACCCCCAGATCCCGCCCCCCTGTGTGAAATGGTAAGGGGGTACAAAGGTACCCCTACCATTTCACCAAAAAAGTGACAAAAATGTTAAAAAATGACAGGAGACGGTCTTTGACAATTCCTTTATTAAAATCTTCTTTCATCTTCTTTCTTCTGGTCTTCCTTCTTTCTTTCTTCATCCTTCGGTTTCTTCATCTTCTTCTTGCAGGGACAGTTCTAAGCATGGGAAACATGCGTCCCTTCACAGGCATACTATAGACACCCCCCAGGTACGAAATTTAAAGGAATATTACACTTTTTTATTGTTTCATTTTAAGCATTATTAAAATCACTGCTCCTGAAATAAAAATTGCATTTATACATGTCCCCTGGGGCAGGATCCCAGGTCCCCAAACACTTTTTATGACAATAACTTGCATATAGGCTTTTAAAATTAGCACTTGAGATTTCTCCCCATAGAGAAATTTGCCGCAAACACCCCAAATTGTTCGGCAATGTTCGAGTCGAACATGAGTTCGACTCAAACTCGAAGCTCATCCCTACTCTTTAACTATACCAGACCACGTGCCCTCACTATAAGAGTGTACCGTGCCAGGGTAGACACCCCTGCCAAACCACCTTGTCACCATGTTGATGAGGACAAGAGTCTCTTCCCCAAAAATCTGGCCTGGTAGGTGTGGGGGTCTGTGGGCAGGGTATCTGGAATGCCACCTTTAAAAATATTGGGCCCCTAGATATCAGCCTCCTATGTAAATGACTTAGGGGTACATATTTACATACAAAAATATAAATAGTAAATAAAGACACACACTTTTTGACAAGTTATTTATAAAAAATAAAAATAAATTAAAAAATGCACCATGATGTAAATCCATTGTCAAGCATGTCGTCTAACAATGCAGATCTATGTCAATCATGATATATGATGCCAACCAAACTGCCGAAAAACAACACCTGATAGCCACCATAACAATCTGCTCCCAATGATTGTGAATGACAGCTCCCAGCACCCCCTTGGCTTACAGCTGAATGGCCAGGCTGGGAAATGTGACTGTAAATTAGAATGCTGGCGGTCACCAGCTTCCTAAAGAGCCCTGAACAGGAAGCTGTCACATTTAGCTGCTAAATGTTTCACTGTTGAGGAAGGTTCCGTAATCTGAAATTCGAAACCAGGGTTTGGACCCTAGTTTACTATACCTAGATAATTTACGGCATAGTTGAATAGTTTCTACTGGATATAGAACTGAGATTTGCACTCACTTAGATTGCACTTTGTAATAGTGATTGCTATTTGACACCACATTTAAAGTTTACATGAGTTTGGATTGCACTTATTACACTTTTATTTACTTTTACATATTTATGGTTCAAATATGTGTGCTATACAATATTTGCTGAAGTGATTTATATTCGGAGGGATGAGGGTTGAACTAGGAATGATCTATTCATTTTTTTTAAGAGCTTTCAGTGCACAGGGCTTTATATGTTGATAGGGTTGATGCAGTGTACAATCCTATTTATTATGTATAACATATCAATTGTAGATATAGCATAGCAGCTTATGACACATCATGTAGTTTTAGCACAGAGTAAGTTTGTATATAATAGGAGGAGTTTAAAAACCGGAGCAGACAGAATCTGTAGCAGCTGTGCATAGTAACCAATCAGCTTCTAACTTCAACTTGTTTAGTTAAGCTTTAAAAAGAAAAAGGTAGAAGCTAATTGGTTATTATTCACAGCTCCAGATTTCTATCTGCTTCAGTCTTAGTAAATTCCCTTCAATGGAACATCTGGCGGTGGCTCTACGGTCTAATCCCTCTTTCCATGGAGTTCAGGTGGGCAATGGCTCATATAAACTGAGCATTATATATATATATATGTATATCCAACCCAAGAAAGCTTTCCCGAGCATCTTGTATGAACTAGAACAATTTGGACTTCACGGCAATTTTAAAGTAAATGTTAATCTCGGGTGTCTTAACATCACTCCACCGTTAATTGAGAAAGAAATATTGGAAACCTACTTACCATTTCACTGGGAATCTCATTCTCTTAAATATTTGGGAGTAAATATTGCCCCTACAGAAGAAAAAATCTACAAATTGAACTATTTGCCTATGCTGAACTCCATGATTAGCCAGCTACAGACTAGGGTTAGGGGGAAACACAACTGGATAGGGAGAATGGCTATATATAAGATGGATATCCTACCTCGCTTTTTGTACCTATATCAAATGCTACCTATAGCACTTCCGAGGGCTTTCTTTTGCTTGCTACGTTCTAGCCTACTATGGTATCTCTGGCCGAACAGTCATCACTATGACATTTTAGTAAAGCGGAAGACAGAGGGGGGAGCAGATTTACTGCATATTCATATACAGTAGCATCTGTATTGACTAGAATAGTGGTATGGTTTTATCATGGTAAATCAAAACATTGGGTAACTATTGAGCAACAAATAACCAATAACAAATTTGTCCCCTTGACCTTTATTGCATTGATTATGTCTTAACCTTGTCCTCCTAGACAAACACTTTCACCTCTGACACTATCACTATTAAGAGTCTGGGATTCAACTATTCGAAAGCTAGATGTTTCTTCAACCCCTGGCCCATTTAACTCCAATTAGAGGAAATCCAGAATTCCTGTTGACCAGGTTCCTACAATGAACAACTTTGGCCCCTTCACGGATTAAACAAGCGCTTACAACCAAGGGACTGCAAACGTTTAATAAAATAGCAACTGCAGAATGTAACATGTAAATAACATGTACTCAGACTGGTCTGGAGTGGTAAGTACCCTAAGGCTCTGTCTTGGGATCAATTCTATTCAACATATTCATAAATGATATAGAGTATGGGAAAACTAGTTCAGTCTCAGTTTTTGCGGATGACACAAAGATAAGCATAATAAACTCTCATCAGGACATCGAAATTTTGCAGAATGACCTGAATAAAATAAAGGAGTGGGCAGACAAATTGAAAATTAAGTTTAATGTGGAGAAATGTAAAGTAATGCACTTGGGGTCCAAAAACATAAATGAAAAATATTCACTAGGTGGAGAACAACTGGGAGAATCAAGGGTAGAGAAGGATCTGGGGGTGCTAATAAATAACAAAACAATCAGAGGGTTAATATGGCGCACTCTGGATGTAGCTGTATACTTATAATATGCACACGAGTGGAGGGGGGAAGGGGGAGGGGGGATAAAAAGGAAATGAGAAGGGCTACTGTAGCAAGTGGTGGGGAAGTAGTAGAACTGGGTGGTATATGTTAGTGTTTAACAATAAGTTCAAACATTAGTCCATGTATTGATACTGGGATGCTGAGCATTTATAGGCTGTCAGTCCATAAAAGCAAGAACAGGCTCTGGAACAAAATAAAAGGAAAATAGACGGCGCCCTCTAAATGCAGCATGTACTTAAAATAAATTTATTGCAAATGGATTAAAAACACTCACAATTTAACTGTTAGGTTCAGGCATATAAAAACTATTTGGTGCATCCGTATTCTCCCAGGTGAAGTGGGTCTCACGATCTGATTGAGGGGATCCTGTGTCCTTGTCCGGTAGCTCTCCGGTGGTGTTGTGGGTTCCCAGCGCTTCCGGGTGGCTGGAACGCAGACGGTGGATGCTCAGTGATGCTCCGCTCTATCGTGCTGGAATCACGGGGTCAGATGGGCGGCGCTTCAGAGCATGCGTGCTCCTTCATCAGGCTATGTCTGCAGCCATCTTTGTTGAGGGAAAATATACCATAAGTGAGGGGAGGGGTTGAATAGTAACAGGGGAGAGGGCGGGACAGGGAGAGTGACGTGTGCAGGTAACCGCGAGGGCGCCGTTTCTTTTCCTTTTATTTGGGTGCTAATAGATGACAGATTGAGCAACAGCATGCAGTGCCAAGCTGCAGCTACCAAAGCAGGCAGAAAATTAGCATGCATAAAAAAAAGGGATATACTCCAGGGACAAAACTATAATCGTGCCACTTTATAAAACTCTGGTTAGGCCTCATCTGGAGTTTTCTGTCCAGTTCTGGTCACCAGTCCTCCGAAGGTATGTGCTGGAGCTGGAGAGATTCCAAAGAAGTGCAAAATGAATGAATAAGAGGACTGGAGGACCTCAATTACGAGGAACGACTGCAAACACTAAATTTATTCTCGCTGGAGATGAGATGCTTAAAGCGGTGTTCCACTTTAAAAAATAAAATAAAAGTCAGCAGCTACAAATACTGCTGCTGCTGACTTTTAATAATCGGACCCTGTCCCAGGGTCCAGTGATGCAGGGGATCGAAGCCCCGCTCGTCTCCCCCTCCACTCGGCTAGGAAATAAACTTTTCAGTCATTGTAAAAGGACATGGGGGCACACAATGAGACTGGAGAAGAAGCGGTTTAACCTTAACCACTTTAAGACCGGGCCTCTTTTTTTAGATGTGGTGTTTACCAGTTAAAAACATTTTTTTTGCTAGAAAATTACTTAGAACCCCCAAATATTATACATTTTTTTCTAACATCCTAGAGAATAAAATGGCGGTCGTTGCAATACTTTCTGTCACACCGTATTTGCGCAGCGGTATTACAAGCGCACTTTTTTTAAAAAAATACACTTTTTTAAATAAAAAAATAAGACAACAGTAAAGTTAGCCCAATTTTTTTCTTTATTCCTGCTCGTGGAATGGCGACAAACTTTTACCCTTAAAAATATCCATAGGCGACAATTATTGGTCTCGCTCTACCAATCGCGGCGATACCTCACATGTGTGGTTTGAACACTGTTTTCATATGCGGGCACTACTCATGTATGCGTTCGCTTCTGCGCGCGAGCTCAGCAGGACGGGGCGCATTTAAAATTTTTATTTATTTTTTTCTTATTTATTTTACCTTTTACTTTTTATTTTTACACTGTTATTTCTATTACAAGTAATGTAAACATCCCTTGTAATAGAAAAAAAAGCATGACAGGACCTCTTAAATATGAGATCTGGGGTCAAAAAGACCTCAGATCTCATATTTACACTAAAATGCAATAACAAAAAAAAAAGATAATTTGTCATTTAACGTACGGTACGGTACAGGTACGTCCCCTTTAATTGCCTAGCCGTGGGGTCGCGTGTGCGCCGCTGGCGGTGCGCTTGCGACCCAGTCGGGAGCTCCATGACCATGGCCGCGGGACCAGCGGACCCGATCGCCGCTGGTGTCCCGCGATTGGGTCACAGAGCTGAAGAACGGGGAGAGGTCTGTGTAAACAAACCTCTCCCGCGCTTCCTACACTGCCTGTCACTAATTGGCTGTTCCCTGTCATCGGGAAAGCCGATCAGTGACGTCAGACGTCAGCCACGCCCCCTAATGTATAAAAAAACACAAACGTCACAGACCATAACCCCTCCCCGCCCCCTAGTGGTTAACTCTTTCACTGCCAGTGTCATTTATACAGGAATCAAAGCATTTAAATAGCATTGATTGCTGTATAAAGGACAATGGTCCCAAAAATGTGTCAAAAATGTCTGATGTGTCCGCCATAAAGTCGCAGTCACAAAAAATAAATCGCTGATCGCCGCCATTACTAGTAAAAAAAAAAATATTAATAAAAATGCTATAAAACTATCCCCTATTTTGTAAACGCAGGGGCGATCAAATACCACCAAAAGAAAGATCTATTTGTGGGAAAAAAAGGATGCCGATTTTGTTTGGGAGCTACGTCGCACGACTGCGCAATTTTGTCAGTTAAAGCGACGCAGTGCCGAATCGCAAAAAGGGGCCTGGTCCTTTGGCTGCAAATTGGTCCGGGGCTGAAGTGGTTAAGAAAATAAAAAAATAAAATGGCCCTTTAAGAGCTATGGGCGGAAGTGACGTTATGACGTCACTTCCACCCTGCAGTGTCATGGAGATGGGTGGGGGCCATCTTTCCCTCACTCGTCTCCATGTCAGCCCAGGAGACAGACGCGATCGCCTCCGCCGCTGCTGATAACTCCGGATCACGGCGGGAGGGGGCCCTCTCCCACCATAGATAAAAGTGATCTCACGGCGAATCCTCTGCAGAGACCACTTTTATCTTGTACCGGAACGCCGACCAAACACGGGGATACCGGGGTTATGGCAGCTAGCTGCTGCCAAAACAACGATATCCGTCCCCAAAGTAGGGACGTACATCTTCGTGTGGCGGTCCGGAAGTGGTTAAACTGCATAGGGGTTCTTCACTGTTAGGGCAATAAGGATGTGGAACTCTCTCCCACAATTGGTGGTGGCTGTGGGGAGTATGGATATTTTTAAAGGCTCTTAGATGTACATTTTAAAGGACACAACATACAGGGGTGTTGGAAATCATTATAGACACTGATACACATACACTTACACAGGTTGAACTGGATGGACAACTGTCTTTTTTTAGCCTTACTATGTAACTATCCGGATCGTTGGCTACATTACTTTCAGCTTCAGCACTTTTACACATGTAGCGGTACCCCCATGAGGGCCGCTGATTGACTCTATACCCCACTGGCTATCCCGACTCTCCAGATCCCCTCTTACCTCTGGCACCTCAGGTTCCATGTTGTAGTGCAATGTTACCAAGGAAAATCATACACCAACTCTTGTATCACTTCAATAGTTTACTGTAAGGTCTTCAACAACCAAACTTGTTTTAGCACTTAAAGGACAGCAAATACAATAATAATTCTGATACACAGGGTTGAAACAATAATAGTCAAGGCGCATGTAATATTCAGACTCAAAGATCATGTGAGTGACGCATAATGCCCAGCGTGGTAAAACCTTGACACTGGGCACTTTCCCACTCCCAATGCAGTAGCGCAAACACACTCCAAACCTGCAAGTAACAATACAATACAGTATACATGCTCAAGAGCTCCCCCTATCTTGTACTGCAGTCCTCAGAGTGTGTGTAAGAAAAGTAATAAGTGCTTTAGTGAATGGTAAAGTCTTTGATCTTCTTTCTTCAGCTAGCTTTATTATACTGCAGTATTTGTAATCCAGTGAATAAGCAAATCTTAAGATATCTTAAGATAAGATAAAAGTGGTAGGTGAACTGTGAACTTGGTTATGTGAAACACATGCAAACTTCTTCCTCTATGAAAGGTGCAACAATACACTCTATGTTATGTGGAAGGCAAACTTCAAGGCCTGGATGGACACAGCCTATAACAATGAGACCGCTCCGTAGAACTACAGGTCTCAGCAATCCTCTGGACTAGTCTGCAAAGTGACAAAGTAATGTGCAAATCTTGGGCAACAGCCCTCTCACCACACAGGGCCCTGACAATTGTGCTGCTCCACTTGCGTGATCTCAGTCCCACTCCAAGTTGATTCCGTTCACCGAACCTCTCAGTCGGATGACTGATGACTGTGTTGCTGAACTCTTTCCGGTATCCTGGATCCTCCAATCCGATCATGCGCTGATCCAGCACACTGTGTACGAGACCTCTCCAGGGGCTTCAGCTCCGTTGCACGCCAAGCAGGCCGCAGCTCTTCCGATCACTCCCACACAGATCCCTGCAGGCAGGTCTCACGTCCCGGGAAGAAGAGAGTGAAGCATGGCCGCGCTGTCCTTTTATTTCCTTACCCAGCATGCAGTTCTTTAACTTGGCATTGTGGGTAGGTAAGTGAGCATTGTGGGTAAGTAGTTCATTGACTGGTAGTTTCCATATGAGTTACTTCCTCACTCACTACATACCCCACAATGCACTGGAGTTGGCTATTGTAAAAGCCAAACAAAGTCTTAACAACACAAATATAGAGAAAGGACACTAGAGGGAACCAAACTCTGTTTAAAGAATATCACATTGTTATACAGAAATTAACAAGCAAGGATACACACGCAATTATCAAACAAGGGTTCACTTCATAGAGATTTAACTCCATTTGAATCTCTCTGCACTGGACTTTCAGACTGTTCCCACATTATTTCTAAAATATATGGTATATTGCTATCCCATGCATTTCCTAACCATCCACCCTAAATCAGAGATTGGGAGAGGGAATTGGGCTATAGGATCACCATAGAAGATTGGAAGAAGTCATTCTTCCTAACCTTTAAATCAAGTCACTCAACATATATACAAGAGAAGAACTATAAAATACTAACCAGGTGGTATAGATGCCATGTTAGGCTTTATAGAATGTCCTCAAACTATCCTGAAAAGTGTTTTAGTGCTGCAGGGGGGATAAAAGCACAATGATCAACATACAGTGGACTTACCCCTGGATTATAACATTTTAGGAGTCTGTGTTCCAAATTTGCCCCTTTGTTACTGGTATATCATATCATAAATCTCTGGAAATTGCCCTATTAAAGGCAAATTAAAGAGTTGAATCATTTAAGGAGAATGGAAGAATTAATGGCAATAATACAAATATGTTATCCCAAGTATATGGCTGTATGGTCTCCTTGGATTAAGTTTTTGGGCTCTGATGCTCTGGGATCCTTCCTATAAATAGCCAGTTCAGTTCTGATTTAAAATGGTGGTATAGGAATAGTTTGTTTTCTTTTTTTTTTTCTTTTTTGGGGCCGGTAAATAGGTATGCAGAATAAATGTATGATTATTTCCTACATTTCTCTTACTGGCCCTCAGTAAATAAATATGGGTAAAATGTTTCCAGAATGCTCTCTAGCAGCTCTGGCCAATTGAGCAAATGTATTCAGCCCTTTACCACAGATGTGAATCACCTTGCTAGTAGCCACCAGGAAAATAATACAAATATGCAAATTAAATGCAATCACCAAATTACAACACAGCAAAATTCTTCCAGTAGGAACAATGAGGGTAGTTTACTAAAACTGGAAAGTGGAAAATCTGATGCAGCTCAGCTTCCATTTTTTTTTTGTCAAGCTTAATTGAACAAGCTGAATTTAGAAGCTGATTGGCTACTATGCACAGCTGCACCAGATTTTGCACTCTGCAGTTTTAGTAAATCAACCCCACTGTTCCTGTGACAACTGTCTAAGAAGGAATTTCTCCTTACTTTAGAGCAGGGGTCTCAAACCTCCAGCTGTTGCGAAACTACAAGTCCCATCATGCCTTTGCCAGTGGGAGTCATGCTTGTAACTGTCAGCCTTGCAATGCCTCATGGGACTTGTAGTTTTGCAACAGCTGGAGGGCCGCCAGTTTGAGACTCCTGCTTTAGAGGGACTTGCTCTAAGGCTTGATTCACATCTATGCATGTTGCTTTTGAGCGTTTCTGCAGTGCTTTTTGCACACACACACGTTTGTACACACGTTTTTACTGCGAAATTGCAGCAATTTGTGTTTTGTGTTTTTTTTTTACACTGTATATAGCTGGTTGCTAAAGAGGGGGCCGGGGTGTCCCTGAATGGCAGTTTGGAAATGTGGTCACCATAACAGAGCAGGAGACAGCAGTATGTATGTTGGTAGGTGTTGGTCCCCTTTATTGTAGTCCCTCCCATGGTGATGCAGTTGGTGGAGTAAGGGCTCTTTCACACGGATGTGTCCATGTATGGAGCCCGCTCTGCAAAGCGGGGGATCGCTCCATCGATCCTCCGCTGAGCAGGCAGATGACAGGTCTGTCTCTGCACTCTGTGCAGAGACGGACCTGTCAGAGCGCCGCTCTCCCCTATGGGGGATCGGATGGCGACGGACCGTAGAGTCCGTCGTCACCCTATCCGATCCGCATACGGATGGAAAAATAGGGTTTTCCTCCGTCACAATTTTTCGGATCGGAGCGGGTCGGATGTCAGCGGACATGTCACCGCTGACATCCGACTCTCCATGGAGGTCTATAGAGCGTCCGTTCAGGTCCGCCTAAAAAACTGACAGGTGGACCTGAACGGACCGTCCGTGTGAAAGGGGCCTATAAGGGGAAATTAATCCCTTATTTTTCCAGCTGTGGGTGTAGCCCAGTGTTCTTGGGGTATGGGAACAGGACACCCCTGATCTACAGGATGTAGGGCTGTAAGGAGAGAGAGTAGGGCTGAACCACTAGGGTATCCAGATGAGGACACATTAAAGTGATACTAAAGTCTTTTTTATTTTATTTTTTATAATAAAAATGTTATACTTACCTGCTCTGTGTAGTGGATTTGCACAGAGCAGCCCAGATCCTCCACTTCTCGGGTCCCCCTTTGGTGCTTCTGGCCCCTCCCTCCTGCCAGGTGACCAAGCAGGCGCGCTCCTGACCCGTGGCTCTGTGTGTCCATTCACACACAAAGTTCGACCCTGCCCCCTCTGTCTCCTGATTGGCTCACTGTCTGGGATTGACAGCAGCTAATGGCCAGCGTAAGTCAATATGGAGGAGGCCAGGAGAAGTGAAACACAATGTGGCTGAGGTAGGTGAGTCTCCCATCCAAGAAGAAGCAGAACAGGTCTAGAGTCAGCATGGCACAAACTCCTACCCAAACCAAATAATGCACAGAATGCAGGGTAAAGCAGTGTGTAATGCACAGTGAGTATCAGGAGTACAAAATGAATAGAATGCAGGAGTGAGTTGTGTGTAATGTACAGTGCAGGGGTCAAGGGAGTGCAAAACTCCCCCCACAAGCAAAACTTCCCACTTTACCCTTTCAGAAAAAATACCAACTCCCCTCAAAAAAATAAAAAAATACAGTACTTATTTGCTGTTCACCCATCCCAGCTGAAATCCTCTAATCTCCCTCCCAGTACAACTCCTCTTCTACCTGGTAAAAAAACAGAGAGGCTGGTTGTATACAGTAAGTAGATTGACTTGTGTACAACTAGTCATCCCATACATGGATCAATGGATCAAAATTCATCTGGTCCTTGACGAATTTCGACCCATGTATGGCCAGCTTAAGTTTCCGTTATAGAAGGGCTGAAGTCAGACCTCAGGATCATTGCAAGCCACAGATTCCCCTCTGTACAGTAAGAAGCATTTTCTTAGCTGTCTTAGCAGTGTACGTTTATTGCCCACTGAACTTAACCCTGTATACCTAATGCAAGCAAAGTTTTTCTTCAGTTAAAACCTTATAGGACAGCTGATATCATGTTATTATTATTGCTACTACAGCAAGAACTTTAATCCACAACTTGTAGTGTAATGAGTATCAACAACTCTTCCCTTGCTGCCAGTCTTTGATTTAGTTATACTTTAGGTTAAGATTGATGACACAGAGGGTCATAGTACATTTCAAGCTACTAGACATCATTAGCCAGGGAAACCCCTTCAAAATGTTGCTGTGGGGTCCTTTGAATCATAGTTATGCCCCTGGCCCTGGTGCTCAAATTATTCAATGGTGACTGAAATTGTACTATCCACCTCTTAGTTTTAAAAACTTAAAGCTAAAAACAGAATGTTTACTTTGCTTCCACTCTCACGTCCTGATTTTTTTTCCAAAGTGACAGTTTCCATCAAAAGGACACAAGAATTATATCTGTATAACATCAGAACTATTATGTATAAGAACTATAATGTCACCATCAGCTGGTGGATCCATCGATTCCAGCTGCTGACCACTGCACTACCCTACGTTGACTGCGTAGTTCTGGTGCCAATGTGGACGTCACTCTGAAAAGTCAGCAGCGCACGACCAACAGTCAGGTAAATAACCACTGACACTAATGATCTTGGCTTCCTGCCATTGACCGTCAATTTAAGGGGGCATTTATACATGCCACTAATATAAAGGGGCATTTACACTGACCACCAAGGCAAAGTTGTATTTACACATAGCTGATACACATAGTTAATACAGGTATTAACAATGACCACCAATTGAACAGGGGAATTTACAGTATGCATCAAATTTAAGGTGGAATTTTTAAAAAATTACCAAAATAACCACAAATGTAAATGGGCCTGTAAAGGGAACTGCTTTACTTTATATGCCATGCTGTAAATGACATGCTAAAAAATGTTGCACTAGTAAAGTGTTTTGTATGTTACCTTCACAAGACCCCTGTGCCATCCTGTATGTTACATATGCTGGCTACCTGCACCATATAAAAATGTGCTGTTCATTACATACTCTGAATCAGTGGTGGAACTACCAGGGTCACAAAGGCTGCACTTGCAACTGGGCCCTGGTATTCTGTCACTGTGGGGGGGCCCAAAGAGCCCAGACTCATGGCAGGGTTACTGGTTGCAGTTGTAAGCAGAGACTGTTTAATAAACTCTCTCTCTCACACTGCCAAGACCCAGCTCAGACAGTCTGTCCCCTCCCCCCCCCTCGCATGAACGGGATAGGAGAGAGAGATTTGATTGAGTTCCTCCTCCCGCCCCTCTCCTCCTCTGTGTGCCCATGGACCCGCCCAGCAGTCTGCAACTATATTGTGGAGGAAAGGTGCAGACTGCCTGAGCCTCCTTCCTGGGGCTCACCATCCACGGTGTAGGGAACTATTGTGTAAGTGAGGACCCCCTTATATCAGAGGTACCCTTTACACCAGAGTCTGAAGTGTTCCCCCTTACTTCAGAGTTCTCAGTGTTCTTCCTTAAATCAGAGTCCCCAGAGTTTTCCCTTACATCAGAGTCTGCAGTCCCCCCTTACAGTGTAATGGAACTGCAAATTCAGATGTAAAGGGGAACTATGCAGATTCAGATTTAAAGGGGAACTCTGCAGGCTCAGATGTAAAGGGGAGCGCTACGGATTCAGATGTAAAGGGGAACGCTGCAAGTTCAAATGTAAAGGGGAAACTACTGTATGTGTATTCAAATGTAAAGGGGGAACTCTGTGGACTCTGATGTAAGGAGGGACTCTTGTAAATAAATCCATATTATTAGAAATGTTATTTAACCACATAAAATATATATAGTGTATACTACAAAAAAAATAAGTGTTTGGGTTTGGCTTAAGGTGGCAACCCTACCCAAGACGGCAGGAAGGGGGCCTGCAGCAGAACATGTGAAAAGGGTCCCGCTGTGTGGCCGTAATAAAGGGCCCCACAACGGGAGTAAAGGACTACAGGATCAGTGGGAAGGACCCCAGGCTCGGCAGAAAGGACCCCAGGACCAGAGGTCAGGGGGACCCTTCATGGTTTCTTGCACCGGGGCCCTGAAGGTTCTAGTTACACCTCTGCTGTGGATCACTACATGCTGTACAGTGTAATACAAGGTAAATACTCTAACTTGCCTTTGCCAAGACCATGTCACTTTACCCCGAATAGAAAAGATGGCAGCATCTTTTTTAAAGCTGAACTTCTGCTAAATTACAAAATGATATTGGTTCAGCTTAGAACAATGTAATATATGTAATGCAATGTATGTAATATATGTAATATATCTCATGCCTGGGGGCCCACTATGGAAGCTGACAATCACTGTAGCTTTGGGTGCTACTACAGTGAACACCCCAATCTTTTGGATCCTGTGCTGAGCAGCTGTCCCACTGCACACTGACCACAGGGGGTTACTCTCCTGGCAATGCCACCACTCACAGTACACCTTGTATTTTTTTTAAATGAATACAAGGCAATCTCTGATTGGAAGAGGTAAAGATCAGGGGTAGTGACATCATGATCTCCACCTTATCCATTCATAGATTGCTGCAATCTCTGTGGAAATGATGACCACTTCAGTGATTGTCAGCTTCCACAGTGGCCTCTGAGGTATGCATACTTACATTCGTCCAAGGTTGACCACTGTAAATATGCAATTACAATCATACCTGGAGTTCAGCTTTTAAGTACATCAGTCAGTAATAAAAAAAATGTTTACAAATTGATTACAAAACTGGGATTCAGAGACATACAGGTTTTTAAACATCTATTTATCACCTACTGTACAGCAAATTACAGGGCACGCAAATGTGCAAATTCCAACACTTACCAACACCCCTTCTAACTCTTGAATCTTTCTAGACATCATAGTGACGAGTCAATAGAAAATGATGGGTAATCCTGAAATCTATGAACAATGTTGGTGTTGATGGTTGTATGTGCCTGGGGGCTCTTCTCCATTTAAATAAAGAATAAAAAAAATATTCATGGAAAGTGGGAGGGGGCTGGTTAGTTCCCAGCACTATTGAGAAGTGTCATAATTTACATATATCTTACATATTATAACATCCCTTAGGCCCTCAGGTTCTTTAAGAAGACATTCAAGTATGTGTAGACACCGCCCTATTTAAAAGTGTAAGATTTTTACAAAAAAAATAAATTTAAGCCAAATATTTTCTACTGCTGCTTACTTGGCAATTTACAGTTTGGGAAGTAAAAGCAATTTCTACAATATTCAAGCCTGCTCTACTATATCATGATCTTGCCTCATGTGTGACAGATTTACTTTAAAGTATAATGTGATTTAAAAGGACATATTAATGAAATTCCCTCAGCCCTTGCACCCCATCCCTGACATTAGAAATTCACCATTCATCATTGTTAACTCACATTATTATTTACGTCTATATGTATTAATGTGTCTCTTCTGTCTTATTTTATAGATTTTGTATTATTGTCTTGGTTTGTCTGGGACTTTTTGATTTCTTTTTTTTTTTTCCTACTGGAGAGCAAAAATAATGTGAGAAATTGGATTTAAAAGCAGAGATTGACTTTAAACGTTCCAGATTAAAGGGAAGGAGGTGGTGAATGCAATGTTGTGGCTGAACAATGATTAGCTCTGATCTACAAGCTGCTGTGTTTTCTAACATATTGGGTAAGTCCTTTATCATTGGGTGGCAGTGCCATTGCCTGTGGCTATTGCTTGCCTACAGCTAAACTCTGATGGCAAGTAGGAGTCTATCAACAGCCTTCATTAGAGAAGTGAGCTAGCCACAGCTGCGGTATGACCCCTGCACATCATAGGATTGCCAGCCCACAAACTAATGTCCTGCTTATTGAGCAATCACTGAGTTTATGAATAACATCCATGGATTGAGGGATGACTTTTTTGTCTTCTCATGAGCCCTCTGTGTCCAGGTTTTGTCTGGATAACAGAGGAGGAAATAGAACAGTGCAGGAAACTCATCATTGTAAATTGAGCTGACACAATGCCATGCAGCATTAAACAGTTTTGCTAAAAAACATGTCTCAAATTTGTTATATATGTGTGTATATATATATCTATAATAATAAATGCATATAACATATTATCATATTATCTTATATCCTATTATATTATATCATATCGTATTATATCATATTATATTATTAAAATAAAATATATTATATTATAGGATTACTACAATGGTCATTATATTCTATGCCAGGTTTTGAACATTAACATATCTCAAATGTGTTAACTTTACTGTCTGGTTGTTATAAATGTAACTGTGTTTCAAGTATAATTTCTATTTTCTTTCTTTCTTTTTTTTTTTTATTTATTTCTTTTTTTTAACTCATGCCATATATAGCTGTGGGGACAAATGGGGACAAATTTGAACTCATGCCATATATAGCTGTGGGGACAAATGGGGAAAATGTTGAACTCATGCTACATATAGCTGTGGGGACAAATGGCTCACAAAGCTATATTTGGATCAATATAATAAAAATTATGTCAGATCCTAAATCAGAGGGGGTAGATCAAAAGCAACTAGTGTATTTAAAGATCCCCTCTGCAAAAATAACCTTATTTTCATAACTGTTGGGGCTATATAAATGCTGAATAATAATAATAATAATATCATTGATATTATTATTATTATTATTATTATATAATATTATATTAATAATAATAATAATAATAATAATAAAGAGGGTTGCTTTGTAAAGTTCCTATAATATTTGTATTTAAGTTAGTGAAACATAAGGGTATTTTCTTTTAATGGTTTTACTCTTGCTTCAAATGTATAGTTTAAAGTGGCCCAAGAGTACTGGATGAGACAATGGGGTTTATTTAATATATGTTTTTTATTGCTGTTTTTGTATAATATCTGAATAGAAAATATTTAAATTGTAGGGGAATGAACTGCCTATGCCTCCTCCATCTAATAAAATGTATTTTACCTTTTCCACCAGCTTACCATTATTACCTTTTGTATCACTTGACCCTCCCTTTAGATTGTAAGCTCCTAGGAGCAGGGCCCTCTGAACCCTCTTACATTGGGTTTTAGTGTAACTGTGCTATCTCCCTTTGTTTTGTAAAAATGCTTTATAAATCCTGTATAATAATACATATAATATTAATAGGGCAATAGTTTCCAAAACACAAATTCCCCATAGTGTTTTATTAAAGATATACAGAATGTATGGAACTAAACATTGTCATTTGTATTGCTTATATGTGCCTGCAGTGATAATTATAAGGTGAAATAATAGTAACAGTAAATACTTTAACATGCATAGATAGTAGTAACCCTTTTCAAGCCATTTTTTATTTAAAAAGCTGTAACACTAGAATCAGCTGTCAGCAGCTGTTTTATATATAGGATAAAAAAACGAATTTTTGATTGGCTGTTACAGCCTGAAAATCCACAATTGTTGCAAATAAAAGTGATGCTTGTTTTCGTGTATATAACATCACTTACTGCAGAGGTACATGCATTACACTCTTACTATATGATTATTATAAGGCATTACCCATTCCTGTCTAACTGATGACGTCACATATGGCAGTGTGAATGCACTACACTGAATTTTCACACATATATATATATATATATATATATATATATATATATATATATATATAGGAAAGGGTCACGAGCTTACAGAACAGTTCTATCAACAAAACCAGGTCACAGACAACAGATCTATCATTCCCTAATTGTATTTCCTTCGCATGAAAGGGTTAAGGATTAAAGGGGTTAACTAAGCCATTTCTGTCTTATGCTGTGTTCAATTCGAAACACCCAATCCAGTACTGGGGATTGTAAAGACAGGACATTTCTATTGAACCGGATTGGGCATTTGATGTGAAAAGCCTAGAGGGGAAAATGACTCCTTTAGTAGATCAGCTCTGGGGCTGATTTACTACAAAGCCAAAGCAAAGACAGAAGGGAAATAATGCCCATAGCTTTTTAGATGAAAAATTGAACTTGATTGGTTGCTGTGAGCAACTGTTCTACTTTTTTCTACAGGTTTCATGAATCAGGCAGATCGTAATACACTTGTAGTGTACAAAACTACACTATACAATCTGATTGTACGATCTTTTGTAGATTTATCATCAAGTATGTGGTGCAAGAGCCTCATATGGTGTCCTCATATGTACATCGTTTTGGAAAATCTAACGGAACCAGATTGTAAAATGTATGGCCAGCTTTACAGTTATTTAGGTATCAATGTGATGCTTCTTCATGCTAGAGAAGGTTAATTATCAAATGTCATTGTATTACCTTCTTGGGTGTTTTATAGAACATATACAGAAAGTCCCATGATCGTATCAATTGTTAATTACAAGAAAATCCACAGATATTTCTTGATAGGAAAATAAATGAATCCGATCTACAGGAAAAAATAATATGATCTACTCTGAGAAAATAAAGACAAACACATTTTGTTAGAATTAGTGCCCCCCTTCTGGGTATAATTAGGATTGTAAAATAAATCCATATTCTATTTCAAAACATGACCCATAAATGAAGCTTAGGAGTCCATCGATTTCCCATAGATTGCCCCTGTGTTGTCCCACCTGATGATGCCACCGATTTGCATACAATAGTCCAGATTTCATCAGAGATTTCTGGAATAAAATGAGCATTCTTCATTGAGCCTACACTGCGAATCATTGTTAGAGGAAGAAGGGACATCGCTGCCAAAAGAGCATTTTTCCTTTTCTTTCCTGATTGCATAAGACATATTTTATGTATTTACTGGCTTCCACTTAATATGTCTAGTGCTGCATTAAACTACTAGAGGGGAGGGCAGAAAACTGGATTATACCCAACATACACGGACACACATACAATAATATACATATGTCACCATGATATGCTGCACACTCTCAGATGGATTTGCAGGATAACTCGATAGAAAAGGGGAGAATTTATTTTATTTCCAGACTCAGCATCGAATGAAACGTGGTGATGTGAGATGTTATGAGGGAGCACATAAAAGGAAGGAAGGAATGAAGGATTGAGGGATGGAAGGGAAAGGAATGAAGGAATAAAAGAGGGAAGAAAGAAAATAAAGAGGAAAGAAGAAAAGAATGAAAAATGGGGAAAGAAGAAAGAAAGCAGAGAGAAGGAAGGAAGAGGAGGGAAAAGACAGGGGAGGAAAGAAGGATTGGGGGAGGAAAGGGTAAGAAATAAAGGAGGGAAGAAAGAAAAAAAAAGGAAAGAAGGAGGAAAGAATGAATGAAGGAGGCAAGAAAAAAAAGGAAAGAAGGAGAAAAACATGAATGAAGGAGAGAAGAAAGAAAAAAGAAAAGAGGGGGGAAGAGGGAAGGAAGGAAGGCAAGAAATGATTATAGGAAATTAATGCATATCGAAAGATGGAGAAAGAAGGAAGAAAGCAGAGAGAATAAAGGAAGGGGGAGGACGGGGGAGGAAAGAAGGATTGAGAGAGGAAAGATATAGGAAAGAAGGAATGAAGGAGGGAAGAAAGAAAAAAAGGAAAGAGGGAGAAAAACAAGAATGAATGAGGGAAGAACGAATAAAGGTAATAGGGAGAAAAACAGGAGAGAAAAAAATAGGGAAAAGAAAAAAGAAAATAGGGAGGAAAAGGAGGAACAAAGGAGGAAAGAATGAATAAAGGCAGAAGGAAGAAAAAAAGGAAGGAGGAAAGGGGGAGCAGTGAAGGAGGCAAGGGAGAAAAGAAGGAAATGGAAAGAGAAAGAAAGGAAAGAAAGAAGGAGGCGAAGAAGAAGAGAAGGGAGGAAGGAAGAAAATAAGTAAAGAGAAAAGAGGGAAGGAAAGAAGGAATGCAAGGGGAAGAAAGAAAAGTAGCAAAGGTTAAAGGTAGGAGGAAAGAAAGAGAAAAGGGATAAGTGAAAGTAGGGAAAAAGAAAGGAAAAGAAATTACAGACATGTAAGCATCTGTAATATTCACCGAAAGGCTGCTTAGCAATGTCCTAAGCAAACAGTAGCTTACAGCAGTCCAAAGTTTGTCTAAAGGTAAAGTTTTCGTTTATTTTCATAGCATGCACCTTAATAATGACATACCCTCCCCTTTAGCTTATTATTCCAGCAATTATTGCCCAGCAATGCCATGCTTGTCTCCCCCCACCCCATGTCTGATATAACAGTGTACAGTGCCATCCTCTGTAATATTAGAAGGGGCTTTTCCTTGTGCCAAGCGATGCTGGTACAACATGGTGCAGTTTGTTAAACGTTCACATCATTTGCAGGGTCTGGGCTTTGATAAAAAGAGACAGTATCCTGAATAGACTTGATTGAAATGGCGTGTGCCTGGCTGATGGGAGCCAGCGAGGGACAATGCGCTGTGAATCTATGGACACTCGAGCAATTATTCCTCGGCGCTGAAGGTGGATTAGTGCAATGGAAAGAAGCATATGTTTGGCCTGGGGCGACACTCCCCCTGGCTGAGCTTATAGAATGGGAGCGGAGAAAAGGCTGAACCTGGAATATCAACTATAGCAGAAGCAGCCTTCCCCAGCACCACTGACAATAAGAAGAAAGCTTCCAGCCTTCCACTGGCTAGCTGCCTGACAATACCAATCACACACAGCATACAATCATACACAACATACAATCATACACAACATACAATCATACAGCATCTATACAATCATACACAGCATACAATCATACACAGTATACAATCATACACAGCATACAATCATACACATCATACAATCATACACAGCATACAATCATACACAACATACAATCATACACAGCATACAATCATACACAACATACAATCGTACACAGCATACAATCATACACAACATACAATCATACACAGCATACAATCATACACAGCATACAATCATACACAGCATACAGTCATACACAACATACAATCAAACACAGCATACAATCATACACAGCATACACAGCATACAATCATACACAACATACAATCATACACAGCATACAATCATACACAACATACAATCATACACAGCATACAATCATACACAACATACAATCATACACAACATACACAGCATACAGTCATACAGCACCTATACAATCATACACAGCATACAGTCATACAGCACCTATACAATCATACACAGCATACAATCATACACAGCATACAGTCATACAGCACCTATACAATCATACACAGCATACAATCATACACAGCATACAGTCATACAGCACCTATACAATCATACACATCATACAATCATACAGCACCTATACAATCATACACAGCATACAATCATACACCACATACAATCATACAGAACCTATACAATCATACACAGCGTACAATCATACACAACATACAATCATACACCACATACAATCATACAGAACCTATACAATCATACACAGCATACAATCATACACAACATACAATCATACAGCACCTATACAATCATACACAGCATACAATCATACACAGCATACAATCATACACCACATACAATCATACAGAACCTATACAATCATACACAGCGTACAATCATACACAACATACAATCATACACCACATACAATCATACAGAACCTATACAATCATACAGAACCTATACAATCATACACAGCATACAATCATACACAGCATACAATCATACACAGCATACAATCATACACAACATACAATCGTACACAGCATACAATCATACACAACATACAATCATACACAGCATACAATCATACACAGCATACAATCATACACAGCATACAGTCATACACAACATACAATCATACACAGCATACAATTGTACACAGCATACAATCATACACAGCATACACAGCATACAATCATACACAACATACAATCATACACAGCATACAATCATACACAACATACAATCATACACAGCATACAATCATACACAACATACAATCATACACAACATACACAGCATACAGTCATACAGCACCTATACAATCATACACAGCATACAGTCATACAGCACCTATACAATCATACACATCATACAATCATACAGCACCTATACAATCATACACAGCATACAATCATACACAGCATACAATCATACACCACATACAATCATACAGTACCTATACAATCATACACAGCGTACAATCATACACAACATACAATCATACACCACATACAATCATACAGAACCTATACAATCATACACAGCATACAATCATACACAACATACAATCATACACATCATACAATCATACACATCATACAATCATACAGCACCTATACAATCATACTGATCATACAATCATACACAGCATACAATCATACACAGCATACAGTCATACAGCACCTATACAATCATACACATCATACAATCATACACAGCATGCAATCATACAGCACCTATACAATCATACTGATCATAAAATCATACAGCACCTATACAATCATACACAGCATACAATCATACAGCACCTATACAATCATACTGATCATACAATCATACAGCACCTATACAATCATACACAGCATACAATCATACACAGCATGCAATCATACAAATCATACAATCATGCACAGCATACAATCATACACATCATACAATCATACAGCACCTATACAATCATACACAGCATACAATCATACACATCATACAATCATACACATCATACAATCATACAGCACCTATACAATGGACCTGCTCCAGAAAATCCCTTTTTTTAATTATTCTAAACAATGTGATTCTAAATCAAGGGCTTCCTATAAGATCTACCTACTTTGCTTTATTGGATAGAAACACAAGAAGCTGTCACTCCCCCACTCTTCTGCTTCTTCCATGGAAATGTCTATACATGTTAATACACACCCTTTAATGTATAGATGAATAAGGATGTAAGCTGCCAAGATAAAATTGCAGAGCAGACACTACATCAACACAGCTGTCCTTAAACAAAGTGTACATTTGATTTGCCCAATAATCGATGATTCGTTATTTGACACAGAGAAATGGTGTATTATAGGAGATAAATGTTAGCATTGTCTGCAGAGAGCGGATGTGCTCTTATAAGGATTAATCATGAGTTTTCTGCTGCACTGTATATTAATGGAGCTGTTTGAAGCTCAGGATCAAACCAGCATGATGTCTGTCTGCTGGAAGCTGCAAAGGGTCACTGGGTGTACAGAAACCTTTACCACACCCTGAACATCCTCAGATACAGGCTTTTTTGCATTTTTATAGACACATGAAAACATATATTTCATTCAATAGAAATTTGACATCTCAAGCAAAAAAGGTCACCATACTCTATTCCATCTGATTGTACAACCTTCTTTAGATCTACCATGAACTGTGTCTTGCAAGGGCATAACTGATTTTATTTTAAAAAAAAATGCAATGAATTGTTTAGGTTTGCTCTCATATTACATAGTTTTGGTAAGATTGTACAGAAATTGTACAATCAGGTGGTATAGTGTGTGGTCAGATTAAGCCCAACTCAAGGAAACTTGAAAATCATCCCTAACTATCCCTGCACTGCAAGGGGTAGTAGCTGTAGATTTACTTACTCAACCCTCTGCCCCATAGTGCTGCTAGACATAAAAGTGCTTTTACTTACCTGATCCTCCACTCCCCACCAGGCTGTGCTCCCCCTTGCTCTGGCAGTGGACTGTCCCTTGGTTTCTCCACCTCCAATGTATGGCTGTGGACCCTGCATTAGTCTTGATGACCTCAGGACTTTAGACTGCAAGTCCCCCCCCCCCCCCTTCTGGCAGTCTAAAGTCCTGAGGTCATCAAGACTAATGCAGGGTCCATAGCCATACATTGGAGGTGGAGAAACCAATGGACAGTCCACTGCCAGAGCAAGGGGGAGCACAGCCTGGTGGGGAGTGGAGGATCGGGTAAGTAAAAGCACTTTTATGTTCCCCTAGACCAAATCAGAAATAAACCCTTTCAGTGAGCCACACTGCAAGGGATAAATGTCAGGTTTCCTGAAATTAGGCTTTAAAGTAGCATTCAGCACTTGACACATTAGCAGAATAAAATTAAATATTTACCAGTAAACTATTTGCTACGTTTCTTATCCCAGCACTTGCAGTTTAGTGGTTTCAATACTGCTGGCTCCTGCTCCAGCACTGCTACTTCCCTGAACTTCTGGTCACCACAGGAAAGAGTTAACAGTGGACAGTGCAGTCTGGAGCCAGTCTGTTAGTTTGGAGAAAGGAAGGAGGAAGAGCAAGAGATACATCCCAGACAATAAAGATGAGTGCTTCTATTGATGCACACAGTGTAGGGAGATACAACTGTAGTCCCTGCATGCAAGAGTGGCTCCATAGAATGCTGTAGGAAAAAGGAGCCACCCTGAAACAGGCAACCTGGGGAAGCAAAGGATGAAAACGTTGCATATTCAGCAAGTGAATTTTCATCTGCTGAAAATGCTTAAAAACGGAGGGTTTGGTAATACTTTAAGGGTTCAAGACTTTAAAGAAATCCACTTCTAATATACCAGGTATAAATTTACATATAAAACATTGTACAGTTTTATTTTAAAAGCACTAAGACAGTAACACGTTCAAAAAGTTTCAGCAAAATCGAAATTATTGGTAGTATTGAGTTGGCCATACACTTTACAATCCGTTTGTCCAATGTCTTTACGCCCCCGTACACACGGTCGGAAATTCCAACCACAAAATCCGTCCATTTTTTTTCCGACGGATTTTGTCCGAAACTGGTGTTGCATACACAAGGTCGGACAAAGTTGTCGGAAAATCCGATCGTTCCGAACATGGTGACGTTCATTGCGTACGATGGAACTACCCTGTTTCCCCGAAAATAAGACCTAGCGTGACTGTCAGTGATGGCTGCAATATAAGCCCTACCCCCCAAATAAGCCCTACCCTGTTTCCCTGAAAATAAGCCCTACCCTGAAAATAAGACCTACAAGGACTTTAACTAGGGCTTATTTGGGGGTAGGGCTTATATTGCAGCCATTACCGACAATCACACTAGGTCTTATTTTCGGTGAAACATGGTATGTAGAGGCTAGTAGCCAATAGCTTTGGTCTCCTAATTTGATCTGAGCATGCCTGGCACTCTGTCCGTTGGAATTCTCTACACGCGATCGGAAAAAGTCTGATCGGATTTTGTTGTCGGAAAATTTGAGATCCTGCTCAAATTTTTTCCGTCGGAAATTCCGACCGTGTGTACGGGGCATACAAGATTTAACAAAACTATGTAACACCAGGTCAAACCTAAACAGTCCATTCAATTAGCATACAATCAGACAGGCCCTTTCTGTACATAGTTGATGCTAGATGTAAGGGAGACCATATATAGATTTATATATGATATATATATATATATATATATATATATATATATAGAGATTTACTAAGACTGAAGAAGCTGTGCATGGCAACCATTCAGTTTCTAGATTTCATGTTAAAACTTTAATTTACATGCAGGTTGGTTACTCTGCATAGTTGCTGCAAATTCAGTTTTAGTAACCCCCCTCTCCCCTTGTAAAGCCTGATCACCTTTGGGTGCAATTCACAAAGGATAAAGATCCATTTTTAATGATACAGAAAAAAAATGACAGAGGCCTGAAAATAAATATATTTATCTTATTTCAAGGCTTTGTGAACTGAGCCTTGTAGCTGGGTACCCATGATAACTGTACTGTAAGGACTACTGGCATAGCCTGGATGACCATGGCCAGCAATGTGCCACTGCAGTTAGGATCCATACAGAAGGATAATACCGATCCAGCCAAGACTTGTGATCACTGTAGAGCACCCTGTGATAGCAATCTAACTGCTCTGCTCTCTTGTCACATGCTAATGACAACCGAAGCAGTCACCTGTATTTTTAGCTTGTCTCTGGTTGGAGCTGTTAATATATTCATAGAGATCTGTCAAGTGAATTTACCTAGATGCTTTTCACAATGTGTTAATAAGAAATCCACTCTCATTCACAACCATCTTCTAAGCCACGCCAAGATTAGGACATAAAACCCACCTAGAACCTAGTGAGATGCGTCTACAAGATACCACGCTGCTTTCTAGTTAGTTCCCTAAATATTTACAACATTTCTTTCACCTTTGCAACATTTTTATTGTTAATGCCCTATTTCCTGGCTGCTCCATACACCCACCCACTGATCTCTCCCAAATCACCGACAAGCAGGTGCAGTGCTAGGTCACCCCCGCCAAGATATACAACGTGTTGTAGAGATTTTTACGAGCCCTGCCTAAGCCCTGGACGTGCACAACTCTTTGAGGCCACAGCTCTGAATCTCACATGAGTGCTGAGTGTGGAAGTCATTCGTGTGTCACTCAAATTGTACAACTTACACGAATTCACACAGCCAACCCGTCACTATGGATGAGCTAAAGGACTTTACAGAAACCCTGACAAAATTCATTTAGATACTATTTGTATTTATTCTACTATTTATTTTACTACACAGGAGTCCTGTCCTCCTATGCTGGAAGCAATTTTAGACTAAGAAATGGTACTACGACAGTTTAACTTTATTTTTTGTTTTGTCTTTGTTTTGTTTTGTTTGGTTTGTTTTTTTTATCCTAGACAAGAAGCCAGCTGTAATATTTTCTATTTGTTCACCATGTTCAGCTTTGTCTTTGGTGGTTCCTAGGTGTCCAGGTTGTGGTCAATAGCTAGTATTCTTTATCTACATTCAGTTGGACTTATTATACCTATTTTATCTATAATGTTGAAGACGTTTCAACACTCATCTTTTTCAGTTCTTAGTGCTGCTGGGAGCATACCCCAGAATTTATAATCATACAGGTAAGTAACCCTAATTTCTCATACTCATTTGACCTGAGGAAGCTTAGATGAGCAGCTAAATGTCTTGAACTATTTATTTACATTGAGCCAGACTAATGCCCCGTACACACGGTTGGATCTTCCGATGGGAAAAGTCTGATCGGATTATGTTGTCGGAAAATCCGATTGTGTGTTGACTCTTTCCGTCAGAATTTCTGACGGAAAAAAATTGAAAGCAGGATCTCAAATTTTCCGACAACAAAATCCGATCCGACTTTTTCCGATCGTGTGTAGGGAATTCCGACAGACAAAGTGCCACGCATGCTCAGATCAAATTATGAGACCAAAGCTATTGGCTACTAGCCTCTATGTAGTCCCGTAAAACACGCAACTTTGTCCGACTGTGTGTATGCAACACCTGTTTCGGACAAAATCCGTCGGAAAAAATCAGATGGATTTTGTGGTCGGAATTTTCAACCGTGTGTACGGGGGCTTATTCTATAAGGTCAACGGCGTTTTGGTAGTCATCCAAGTCGTTTCCTATTTTTTTAGTGTCAGGGACATACCCCAGTATTTATAACCACACAGGTAACTTGATGACCCTAATTCCATACATTCATTTGACCTGTGGAAGCTTAGATAAGCAGCTAAACCTTTCAACTATTCAATTACATTCAACTGGACTTCTTCTATAATGTTGAAGATGTTTCAATTGAGCTAAACTTTTATTCTATAATGTTGAAGACCTTTTGGTACTCATCTAAGTAGCTTCCTTGGTTTTTGGAACAAACCCAAGCATTTATAACCACACAGGTAACTTGGTGACCCCTAGACCCCTTTCACACAGAGGCAGTTTTCAGGCATTATAGCACTAGAAATAGCGCCTGTAAAGCGACTGAAAACTGCCTCCCATTCATTGCAATGGGTGCTTTCACAGCCGCGCGGTGCGCTAGTGGGACGTTAGAAAAGGTCCTGCAAGCAGCATCTGTGGGGTGGTTTGGGAGCACTGTATACAGCGCTCCCAAAACGCCCCTGGCCAGTTCAATGAATGAGCAGCACTTCCGAAGCACCTGAAAAGGGGTTAAAAGCACCCAAAATGCGGCGCACAAGCACCTCTTAAACAGCGATAAAGTGCAGCTAAAACAAGCGGTGCTTTACCGCTAATGGCCGGCACTTTCAGCATGAAAGCAGCCTAATTCCTCATTCAACCTGAGGAAGCTTAGATGAGCAGCTAAATGTCTAAACAAATTATTTACATTCAGCTAGACCAGTGGTCTCTGAAGTGTGGCCCTGTAGCCAGATGTGGCCCTTTGCTTGCCTTTATCTGGCCCTTGGGGCACCATTCCATCCACTGGCACCAACAATGGAACGTAATTCTTGTCAATGACACCAACAATGGGGCACTATTCCTCCCACTGACACTATCAAAAAGGCACAATTTCTCCCACTGACACCAATGATTGGGCACAATTCCTCCCACTGACACCAAGGATGAGGCACAATTCCTTCCATTGACACCAATGGGGTAGAATTCTTTCCATTGATGCCAACAATGGGGCACTATTCCACCAAGTGACACCACAATGGGGAACTATTCCTTCCACTGACATCACTGAGGAGGCACTAGTCCTCCCACTGACACCAAAGATGGGGCATTGTTTACTCCCACTAGACGCCAGAAAATGTTTTACTTCCACTGGCCCTAGTCCGCCTCCCCTAAAGTCTAAAGGACAGTAAACTGGCCCTTCGTTTAGAAAGTTTGGAGATCCCTGAGCTAGATGATTTCTATATTGTTGAAGGCATTTTGGTACTCATCCAAATAGCTTCCTCATTAGTGTTGGGAACATACCCCAGCTTTTATGACCACACACCTGAGGAAACTTAGATAAGCAGCTAAACATCTTCAACTATTTATTTGTCTTCAGCCAGACTTATTATATAATGTTGTTGGCGTTATGGCACTCATCCAAGTATTTTCCTTATTTGTTAGTGTTGGGAACATACACCAGCATTTATAACCACACAGGTAACTCTATAAGATCGGCGGAAATGCACACAGACTTTCCTGGCCTGCCTCGGACATCCTGTAAGCCTGGGAACCTGCCCAAGAACCGCTGCACCACCAGACATTTATTATATATATGTCTGTGTGATGCCACTAACACACTAGAAGTCCTATGGGTGCTTCTGCAAAGAAAATAGAGGATCTGTGTGATGCCACTAACACACACTGTATTTTGCAAAGTCCTTATTTGTGTGATGCCACTAACACACTGCTGCTGAGAAGAATATATAGGAGCTCTGTGTGATGCCACTAACACACTAGAAGTCCTATGGGTGCCTCTGCAAAGAAAATAGAGGAGCTCTGTGTGATGCCACTAACACACTAGAAAGAGAAATAGAGGAGCTCTGTGTGATGCCACTAACACACCACTAGAAGTCCTGTGGGTGCTTCTGAGAAGAATATATAGGAGCTCTGTGTGATGCCACTAACACACTAGAAGTCCTATGGGTGCCTCTGCAAAGAAAATAGAGGAGCTCTGTGTGATGCCACTAACACACTAGAAGTCCTGTGGGTGCTTATGCAAAGAAAATAGAGGAGCTCTTGTGATGCCACTAACACACTAGAAGTCCTGTGGTGCTTCTGCAAAGAAAACTAGAGGAGCTCTGTGTGATGCCACTAACACACTAGAAGTCTGTGGGTGCTGCAAAGAAATAGAGGAGCTCTGTGTGATGCCACTAACACACTAGAAGTCCTGTAGGGTGCTTATGCAAAGAAAATAGAGGAGCTCTGTGTGATGCTAGAAGTCTGTGGGTGCTTATGCAAAGAAAATAGAGGAGCTCTGTGTGATGCCACTAACACACTAGAAGTCCTGTGGGATGCCAACACACTAGAAGTCCTGTGGGTGCTTATGCAAAGAAAATAGAGGAGCTCTGTGTGATGCCACTAACACACTAGAAGTCCTGTGGGTGCTTCTGCAAAGAAAATAGAGGAGCTCTGTGTGATGCCACTAACACACTAGAAGTCCTATGGGTGCTTCTGCAAAGAAAATAGAGGAGCTCTGTGTGATGCCACTAACACACTAGAAGTCCATGTGGGTGCTTCTGCAAAGAAAATAGAGGAGCTCTGTGTGGTGCCACTAACACACTAGAAGTCCTGTGGGTGCTTATGCAAAGAATATATAGGAGCTCTGTGTGATGCCACTAACACACTAGAAGTCCTATGGGTGCTTCTGCAAAGAAAATAGAGGAGCTCTGTGTGATGCCACTAACACACTAGAAGTCCTGTGGGTGCTTCTGCAAAGAAAATAGAGGAGCTCTGTGTGGTGCCACTAACACACTAGAAGTCCTGTGGGTGCTTATGCAAAGAATATATAGGAGCTCTGTGTGATGCCACTAACACACTAGAAGTCCTATGGGTGCTTCTGCAAAGAAAAAATAGAGGAGCTCTGTGTGATGCCACTAAACACACTAGAAGTCCTGTGCGTGTGCTGAGAAGAATATATAGGAGCTCTGTGTGATGGAAGTCCTATGGGTGCCTCTGCAAAGAAAATAGAGGAGCTCTATAGCCACTAACACACTAGAAGTCTGTGGGTGCTTCTGCAAAGAAAATAGAGGAGCTCTGTGTGGTGCCACTAACACACTAGAAGTCCTGTGGGTGCTTATGCAAAGAAAATAGAGGAGCTCTGTGTGATGGGACTAACACACTTCAAGTCTATAGGTGCTTCTGGGAACAAAATATAGCTCTGTGTGTGTAATGGGACTAACACACTTCAAGTCCTATAGGTGCTTCTGGGAACAAAATATAGCTCTTTGTGTGTAATGGGACTAACACACTTCAAGTCCTATAGGTGCTTCTGGGAACAAAGTATAGCTCTTTGTGTGTAATGGGACTAACACACTTCAAGTCCTATAGGTGCTTCTGGGAACAAATATAGCTCTGTGTGTGTAATGGGACTAACACACTTCAAGTCCTATAGGTGCTTCTGGGAACAAAATATAGCTCTTTGTGTGTAATGGGACTAACACACTTCAAGTCCTATAGGTGCTTCTGGGAACAAAGTATAGCTCTTTGTGTGTAATGGGACTAACACACTTCAAGTCCTATAGTGTGCTTCTGGGAACAAAATATAGCTCTGTGTGTGTAATGGGACTAACACACTTCAAGTCCTATAGGTGCTTCTGGGAACAAAGTATAGCTCTTTGTGTGTAATGGGACTAACACACTTCAAGTCCTATAGGTGCTTCTGGGAACAAAATATAGCTCTGTGTGTGTAATGGGACTAACACACTTCAAGTCCTATAGGTGCTTCTGGGAACAAAAATATAGCTCTGTGTGTGTAATGGGACTAACACACTTCAAGTCCTATAGGTGCTTCTGGGAACAAAATATAGCTCTGTGTGTGTAATGGGACTAACACACTTCAAGTCCTATAGGTGCTTCTGGGAACAAAATATAGCTCTTTGTGTGTAATGGGACTAACACACTTCAAGTCCTATAGGTGCTTCTGGGAACAAAATATAGCTCTGTGTGTGTACTGGGACTAACACACTTCAAGTCCTATAGGTGCTTCTGGGAACAAAGTATAGCTCTTTGTGTGTAATGGGACTAACACACTTCAAGTCCTATAGGTGCTTCTGGGAACAAAATATAGCTCTGTGTGTGTAATGGGACTAACACACTTCAAGTCCTATAGGTGCTTCTGGGAACAAAGTATAGCTCTTTGTGTGTAATGGACTAACACACTTCAAGTCCTATAGGTGCTTCTGGGAACAAAATATAGCTCTGTGTGTGTAATGGGACTAACACACTTCAAGTCCTATAGGTGCTTCTGGGAACAAATATAGCTCTGTGTGTGTAATGGGACTAACACACTTCAAGTCCTATAGGTGCTTCTGGGAACAAAATATAGCTCTGTGTGTGTAATGGGACTAACACACTTCAAGTCCTATAGGTGCTTCTGGGAACAAAATATAGCTCTTTGTGTGTAATGGACTAACACACTTCAAGTCCTATAGGTGCTTCTGGGAACAAAATATAGCTCTGTGTGTGTAATGGGACTAACACACTTCAAGTCCTATAGGTGCTTCTGGGAACAAAATATAGCTCTTTGTGTGTAATGGTACTAACACACTTCAAGTCCTATAGGTGCTTCTGGGAACAAAATATAGCTCTGTGTGTGTAATGGGGACTAACACACTTCAAGTCCTATAGGTGCTTCTGGGAACAAAGTATAGCTCTTTTTGTGTAATGGGACTAACACACTTCAAGCCTAGTCCTATAGGTGCTTCTGGGAACAAACTATAGCTCTGTGTGTGTAATGGGACTAACACACTTCAAGTCCTATAGGTGCTTCTGGGAACAAAATATAGCTCTTTGTGTGTAATGGGACTAACACACTTCAAGTCCTATAGGTGCTTCTGGGAACAAAATATAGCTCTGTGTGTGTAATGGGACTAACACACTTCAAGTCCTATAGGTGCTTCTGGGAACAAAGTATAGCTCTTTGTGTGTAATGGGACTAACACACTTCAAGTCCTATAGGTGCTTCTGGGAACAAAATATAGCTCTGTGTGTGTAATGGGACTAACACACTTCAAGTCCTATAGGTGCTTCTGGGAACAAAGTATAGCTCTTTGTGTGTAATGGGACTAACACACTTCAAGTCCTATAGGTGCTTCTGGGAACAAAATATAGCTCTGTGTGTGTAATGGGACTAACACACTTCAAGTCCTATAGGTGCTTCTGGAACAAAGTATAGCTCTTTGTGTGTAATGGGACTAACACACTTCAAGTCCTATAGGTGCTTCTGGAAGAAAATATAGCTCTGTGTGTGTAATGGGACTAACACACAACACTTCCTATAGGTGCTTCTGGAACAAAATATAGGTGCTGTGCCTGCCTGCCACGAACACACTACAAGTCCTATAGGTGCTTCCACACAGGTAACTCAATGACCCTAATTCCTCATTTTCATTTGACCCGGGGAAGCTTAGATGAGCAGCAATGTCTTCAAATATTTATTTACATTCAGCTAGACTTTTTATATAATGTTGAAGGTGTTTTGGTACTCATTCAAGTAGCTTGTTTATTTGTGTGGGGAACATGCTCCAGCTTTTAGAACCACACAAGTAACTTAATGATCCTAACTCATACTCACTTGACCTGATGAGGCTTAAATGTGCATCTAAACATCTTCAACTAATTATTAACATTCAGCTAGACTTATTCTATAATGTTCAAGGCATTTTGGTACTCATCCAAGTAGTGTTTGGTACTCATCCAAGTAGTTTCCTCATTTTGGGAACATACCCCAGCATTTATAACCACACAGGTAACTCACTCCATGCACACTGGCTTAAAAAAACGTTGCTTCTACAGGAGTTTTGTGTTCTGCCTGTAGAAGCAGCTCCATGTTATCCTATGTGTCCATGCACATTAGGACGTTAAGAGGCATAGTTTGAGCTCAGAGGCAGAAAAAACGTAAAACTCTCCTAAACACATCTAAACTTTGTACAAACATATGAGCGTTTTTACTCTAAGGAGAACATACATTTTTTTTAAGCCCAGTGTGCATGGAGCCTATATTCCTCATATGCATTTGACCTGAGGAAGCTTAGATGAGCAGCTAAACATCAACTGTTTATTTACATTCAGAAAGACTTTTTCTATAATGTCAAAGATGTTTCAATACTCAACCTCAATTCATAAAGTTGGGAACATATCCAAGCATTTATAACAACACAGGCAACTCAGTGACACTAATTCATCATACTCACTTGACCCAAGGAATCTTAGATAAGAAACCAAAGGTCTGCAACTATTTATTCACCTTCTACTGGACCTATTTTATAATTTGAAGCCCCTTTGGTTCTCATCCAAGTAGCTTGCTTGGTTCTTAGTGTCAGGAACATGTCCCAG
>CM053030.1:216027860-216050360 GCA_028564925.1 Lithobates sylvaticus | reverse complement strand
ACGGAACTCTGATCTGAAAGCAAGTTTTTATTGTACATGAGGGACGTTTTTGCTGCTGTTTATTCAGATTTTGTTTTTCCTTTTTTTTAACTCTATGAAATAGGAAACTGCGCTTTCTCTCCTTTATATATATATATATATATATATATATATATATATATATATATATAATTATTAATTATTTTTTATTATTTTTTTTTTATTAGATGGATAGATAGAAAGACAGATACTTAAAATATAAGGATTTCCCTGCATTGAAAGGCTTTTATTACTTACTCTCTTGCTTTCTCTCTCTTATAAATAGATAGACATATACTTGAACTATTAAATGATTTTCCTGCACTGAAAGTACGTTTTTATTATTGTATCATACACGAAGGAAACTTTGTTTTTGGCTGCTGTTTATACTGTTGTTATTCTGACTTTTTATTTATTTATTTTTTTGCTTTGGCTGCTTTTTACTTTTTATTTTTTTCTTTATTTAAAAAAAATTTCTTCTTCTAGGAAACGTAATTATATTTCACACACACACATATATATATATAGATAGATGTAGATAGATATATATCTACATCTTTAGATATATCCATCTATATATATATATAGATATATAGACATATAGCTATATGTATATGTATATCTATCTATCTATCTATCTATCTATATCTATTTTTTTATATATATATATATATATATATATATATATATATATATATATATATATATATATATATATATATATATATATATATATATATTATATAAACAACTTGAAATATCAGAATGATTCCCCTGCACTGAACTCCGAGTTGAAAGTAAGTTTTTATTATACTTGAGGGAAACACAGGGTTCAGCTGCTTATTGCGAGGAGCAATTGTCAAGGGAGAGTTAAACTCAATTACTGTAACCATACTGAATAAAAAATACTGCCAAGGACAAAAATACGCCTGGGTAAAGACAGCACTGAATAAAAAAAAAAAAAAAAAAATCGACATAAAGTGTATCAAATATTTATTCACCTGGTCAACAAAAGACTATAATACATTGGTAAGCTTGGTCAGCCTCATCTCATATAACTCAGCACAATACAATCTCTTGTGCTCCCACCATAGACAGCGAGGGGGCTGATTTACTAAGGATTTACTGATTCGGAATCGCCAGGAACAGCACGCCTCTACATGAATAATAAACCTTTGGTAAATCAGCCGCTAAAATACTTGTGGTTCCAGAACATGTGCATTCTATTTATTGAAAACAACCCAATGGGGCGATTTACTAAGGTTTACCAGGCCAGCTAACCTGTGTTGGAATACCCAAATCAAGTGATACAATTTAAAAAAGGAGCTAATCCCCCCCCCCCCCCCCCCCCCCCCCCCCCATGATTTGGACGAATGGATTGCTAACCTGGTAAATTTGAGTAAATCGCCCCCATGTACTATTGCTTATAAATCGATTGAGGCGAGGAACTTTTTTTTTTAAAGCTTACAACAAATAATGAATTTCATACCCATTCTCATTAGCCAGTGTCCGAAATTGAATTTTTGTTTTTTCTTCCAGAAAATGAAAGACTTTTTGTAATATTAAACGTATATAAAAATCCATTTTATTATTATTTTTTTTATTTGTTCTGCTGCTTCCTCGTTGTCTTAACATGCTACAACAGGGCTAGAAAATGAGGAATTCCCCCTACAAACCCAAAGTCCTGTCTTTTTTTTTTTTTTTTTTTTAAACAAGTACCAATAGCCACATGAACTAAAGGGAAATTGAAAAAAAATAAAACCCACTAAACAATAGGTAAACGAGATCACCAGATAAATAAAAAAAGGCTTTTTTTATCTTTTAACAGATGCACCATATTTACAATCCCCATTAAATTACACATAAATAAATATATACATAAACACTGATTCCCTTATAATAGTGACTGTGATCTCTGTCCAGACAAAAAAAAAAAATGCAAAAAGTTCAGGGTACTTTCATTTACCTTTTTAGAGGGGTAATGGAGGGGGAGGGGAGGGGGCAACTTGAAGACATGACATGGAACTGCAAATTTTTGTGTTCAAGTTTATTCACAATACTGATAAATGTCATCCTCAGCCTTGGCTACAACCTGAACTGGAGAGAACCCTTTTAGTCCGATGACTCTCATGGATAGATAGATAGCAAGAACTGGTTGCTTTAAAAAAAAAAAAAAGGATTCCTAGAAAAAGTTTGAACACTAACGACACAACTTTCTTTCCTGGCTTCATCTTCAGCCTGTCCTGGTCATAATCCAAAAAAAAAATGGATTCAGCGTCAGAGAAGGATGGACAAGGAGGCAGTGCAGCCTTGTAACTCCAGAGGAGGGATGGCACCCAATTGTCTGTGCCCCAGTGGGCACCTGGCCAACACTAGAGGGCGGTGCTGAGCAGGTAGGTAGGACTGGCAGAGGGAGGTGGGTCACTTTCTGTGCTTTTCATCTTTGTCTCCTTTGCTGCTGTCTGTGTGGCTGTTGTTGTTGTTGAGGTACATTTTGTCCATTGCTTTTAGAGCCTCAGTGAGATAATTCTGCAGGGCTGTGATGGCCGCACACACAGCTGGGCTGCCAAATCCATGAGAGATGAGGTTGAAGTGTGTCAGGCAGCTTTGGATTCCTGGCTCCAGTATTGGACTTGGCCTAGAATTACCCAAGGGGGATCTGTCTTGCGACAATAAATCTGTGAATTCTTTACAAATCTGCCTGCAGACCAAAAAAGAAAAGAGAGAGAGAGAGATCAGCTGATATATTCCTTAGAGGTGGTTACAAGTCACACTTTCATGGCTAATCAATCAAAGAGCATTAAAGAAATGGCAATAACTCAAAGCCACCAATCAGGAGGCTACTTTCACTTGTTCTGTCAACACTGAGTGGGTAAATGCTGGCACCTGATTGGTTTAGGGATCAATTTCACAAGGTGCAGTAAAAGCACAGCCATACTCCTATAGGTGTGCACAGCCTATTGCATTAGAATGTGCACCCCAAATGTATTAAAACATGGACGGTGTTAGTAAGACAGTGGATGGTATTAGTAGAGCAGTGGAGCTGTCAGTAGGGCAGGGGTTGGTGTCAGTATGGCAGTGGAGGGTGTCAGTAGTTTATTTTTATTATTTTATTAAAAAAAAAAATTTAAACATTTTTACAATATATTTTTAGGAGCCCTGTGAAATATCAGCAGGGGGAATCTGCACTGCACGGGGTGGTTAGGGTGTGCTCAAGCACACCCGGCACACCCCCTGCGTACGCCTATGCATACTCCAAAACCCTACCCCTGCAGAAAAGCAACCCCTCAGGGCTGTACACATGCCATGGGTTCACTGTTTTGCAAAAATTTAAATGGGATGTGAATATGCGCCACAACTGCCTGCAACCGCGTGCAATGCATATGATTGTGCCGATACATACATGTGATAGTGGCGAGGCGGGTCGGCATTTTGGGGGTTAACGCAGATGGTGAGGAGGCAACATATCACCTCCTCTATCACCTGTCAAATTCTCTCGGATACGCTTTTTAGAGGGGTGACACTAAGCAACATGTGCGAACGAGTCATTAGTGCTAATTCATACCAGCAGCCGGGGTGCGTGCGGTGGGATCGCTGCAGTGCTGATGCACTGATTATTATTATTAGTCAGCTGGGGTGTGTGTGGTGGGATCGCTGCAGTGCCGATGCACTGATTATTATTATTAGTCAGGATTTATACAGCGCCAACAGTTTGCACAGCACTTTACTATGTTAGGGCAAACAGTACAGTTACAATACAATACAGGAGGAATAAGAGGGCCCTCAGCACATCGCACTGTTCACTTTTTTTTTTTTTTATGAATTTTATTGAAATGTCACAGAGACATTTCATTATAGTAGAAGGCTAGGCAAACCCAAACTAAGCTTAAATATACTCCCACCCTCATTATAAGCCTATTCTGAAGTCACTACGGTCTGGTCATATGATCAGCTGTCAGCGGAGGCTTCAGTGTAAAGGAGGCACAGACGACAACGGGTGCCCCATAGTAAGCCTATGGGTGATGTCATCACCTAGGCTGCACAGCGGAGATCTCACCTCTACACTGACACCGGATAAATCGTGTCACCAGATCAGAGTGGCTTCAGAACAAGTAAGTAGGCATATTTTCTTTTACAGGGTAGAAAGAATAGGCTTAAAATGGGTGTGGGAGTAGATTTTAGCTTAGTTAGGGTTTCAAGTGCCTTCCACTTTAAATTCAATTGCTGGATTGCCTCGCACTGCGCTGCTCTAGAAAAAAAGTACTGTATGCACACCACCCGCACACCCACACCGCCCGCACACCCATACTGCCCGCACACCCACACCGCCCGCACACCCACACTGCCCGCATACCCACACCACAACACCAGGCACACCATGTGGTGGAACTGGGTTGAATTGCTGTCCGATGCAGTCCCACCCTTACTTGGAGTGAATGAACCCGCATAGTGTATTTCCACTTTAGCAGCCAAATTGGGATAACATCTACTTTATATTTGTTACAGGTCCCCATTAACATTGCATAAGCTGTATAAATGTTTAAAAATTACAGGGTACCTTTTTTAAACGCACTTTTCTGGAAACCCCATTCATACTCAGGTATGAATGGGGCCTAAAGGAGATTTGCTTGTTATTTATGAAATCAGTTCTCTCTTTCCTACATTGCAGGTTAGAGAATGAAAGAGAGAATTTGATTGGCCGCTTTGGGGAACTATTGCTGTTTTGCTTTCAGATAGATTTATACAGGGCTGCCAGGTTCAGCAGTGACCAATCTATGACAGACCAGAATAGGGATGTGTATGGCAATTTACATTACAGTCTACACATCTGATCCCCTCCAGTTGTATAAACTCTACAAGCACCATAAGGAGGACTGCTGCGTTCCTCACAGTCTGCTTGGAAAGCCTCTGGGAGAATAACTAACCTATTGACATGGATAAGGACTTTCGGGACTTAAGCTAATAGTTCTTGTGGCAAAAATAGTGAGAACAAAATGCAGAGCATATGTAAAAAATATTCCGCTGCTTGCTTCCATTCCTGGCTAGGGAGAAGTCTCTGGCTAGGAAATAGCTTGTTAATATAAAGCAGATGTTCAGAACCTGTGGCACTTTATCTGCTCTGCAACTACAAATCCCAGCCATTTCCCGTCAGTCAGGGGAGCTAGAGAAACACAGATCAGCAATACTGATAGAAAGAGAGCTGGGATGAGACTGGGGCCACTTCTTTATTGTACATAGCCATCAATTAGATCCAATGCTGGCCACACATAGTACAATCTGATTGTTCAAGGTATTTACTGTACCTGTAGTATAGGCCCCTACCTATTGACTTGACTGTTTAGGAAGATTCTCATACTACATAGTTGCTGGTAAATCCAAAGCTGATCATACATTATACAATCTGTACAATCTCTCTACAATCTCTAATACTATGTAATTTGAGGACAAACCTAAACAATCCTCCCATTCAATCCTCCCATTGTTGATGGGAGATGCGACAGAGATCTTTAACACAGGGCTAAAAGGGCAGCTGCCCTGGGCCCAGTCATTGTTGTGGTGCCCAAAGCAGCTGCCCCTTAAACCCGCACTGCCTGCAAATACTGGATTTGGGAGGGCCCCAGAAAAGGTTTGCCTGGGGTCCAATCAATTTTTAAGATGGCCCTGAGTGTATGGTCAGCTTTAAGAAGATTGTGCAATCAGGCTGTAAGATATGTGGCCATCTTTAGTTGTTAATTCTCATCCTCAATTTTTCTTTGCCCCATTTTCATAAACCACCCAAAAAAAAAAAAAAAAAAGCAATGCAATGTACCTCATGAAGCTGAATCCCATTTTAACAGGTTCTCATGACCAGGTAACTTTTACGATTTGTTATCTCTCCTAGACGCCTTTCCTCCTGGCAGCAGCGTTTTGTCACAAAAAAAAAAAACGATCGCCGCTTGTAAATGTAACGTGTTTAGGCATGTCAAGTGCTTGTCCATTCATTCATTTAACTGTTCAGAATACATTCTTATTCTGGCCAATGAAATGAATGAACGCTCACGCGCTAAACGCACCTAGGGTTAATGCGCATTTAGATGTGTTTAGACGCGTTTACACGCGTCTAACATTTTTTCTTCCAAAATGCCACTGCTCCTGGACAAGCGTTTATTTTATTTTTTCTGCTTTAAACGCCACTATCTCTAGACTCCTCTAAAAGCCTAAGTGAACATGGACACAAAGGGGTAGATTTACTAAAGGCAAATAGACTGTGCACTCTGTAAGTGCAGTTGCTCCAGAGCTTAGTAAATGAGGAAATACTTCACTTTGCAAAGAATTCCTAATCTTTTGCAAGGAAAAAAAAAACACATTTTTGCTTGCATGTGATTGGATGATGAAGATCAGCAGAGCTTATGCTCATATACTGAGCTCTGGAGCAACTGCACTTTGAAAACTGCACAGTCTATTTGCCTTTAGTAAATCAACCCCATAGGTTAACATGCAGGGGCGTATAGCGGCATAAAAAAAACAAAAAAACACCAGATGCCCCTAACAGCCATGATAAAAACATCCACTGTTCATGAAGCCTAACAATTTCTCAAATCCCAACACAGACCAATCACAGCACAAGCCACATCATCACCCACCTTTTAAATGAACGTATTGGAACTCTATTGCTAAATATATATATTAAAGCTATCCATGTAAAACGGGGTAATTGGCAGCTGGGATAGCAATATTTAGATATATTTGGTTAAAGCATTACATTTCTGGGTAATTAGATAAGTATTTCGACGAGGTTCTTAATCCTTTTCATGTTGGAAGCAATTTACTTCTTGCAAATGATTAACTCGAGATCCTGAAAATGTTCATTAAATAGTTTTCAGTTTAGGACAAGGGTGGGCAAACTTCAGCACTCCAGCTGGTGCTAATGCTCGCAGGCAAAAGACCTTGCTGAGTGTTCTGGGCAACAGATGACAGCCTGGGGCTCTCTATTTCAGTTGTTGATGAACTACAAGTCCAATCAGCTTTGCTCCCCGTACCACAGACATATGAGGCCTCATAAAGGCTTATCTAATAGGTCAGATCAAAATGACTATTAGCAATCTGCAAAAAACTCATACCAACCAATCAAACATCTGCTAACTATGCTCAGGTCAGTACAGAGATAGGTTCTAAACTATGGGTTGCTGCATCTGAAGCTGACCATCCACCATCTGAAGCTGACCATGTACAAACTGTCTGTACAATTTCCCTTAAGCTGGACACACACATTACAATCTGATTGTACAATTTCCTCTAGATGCAGCAAGCAGTATTAGTGCAAGCCTGTCTGATTGATTATAAATTGATCGGATAGCTTAGGTAGGTACTACTTTTACATAGTTTTGGTAGATCTAAAGATTATACAGAAACTGTATGGTCAGATTATAACATATATGGTGACTCTAATGCCGCGTACACACGAAGGGACTTTTCCCGGCGGACCTAAGTCCAGCGAACAATCCGCTGGACATTCCAGCTGGGTCCGCTGGACTAAAAAGCGAACGGACTTGACCACACACGATCACGCAAAAAGTCCGACGGTTCACGCGATGACGTACAGCACGTACGACGGGACTAGAAAACGAAAAATACTAGAAAAATACTTGCTACTGAGCATGCGTCCTTTTTGGTCCGCCGGACCATACTACACACGGCCGGATTGTCCGCTGGACTGCCAAGTCCAGCGGATAATTTTAAAACAAAACTTAAAACTTTAGTCCGCCGTACTTTGGCCAAAAAAAAGTCCGCCGGCGCCCACACACGAGGGGATTATCCGCTGGACTTCGGTCCAGCGGATAATCCCGCGGGATAGTCCCTTCGTGTGTACGCGGCATTAGATATACCAATATGTGTATAGTGGAAGGGCCTGCCTGACTGGTTTTAAATTGATTGGATAGCTTAGGTAGGTACTCCTTTTACATAGTTTTGTTAAATCTAAAGTTGATAATACAGAAATAGTATGGTCAGATTATAACATGCATGGTGACCCTTAGATCTACCAATAAGCAGGGCCATCTTTAACACAGGGCAAAAGGGGCAGCTGCCCCGAGCCCAGTCATTGTTGTAGGGCCCAAAACAGGAAAATTGTACAAAAAAATTTGTTTAAACCACAAGTGCTTTTTTTTTTTTAACCACTTCTATGGCTTTTGAAATTTACAATTGCAACAATGATCCGACCAAAATGAGGGACAAATGAGAAGGAAAGAGGGACACAGGGACTTTGTTCCAAATCAGGGACAGTCCCTCGAAATCAGGGACAGTTGAGAGCTATGAGTATGCAGTGAAAGGGCCTGCCTGATTGGATACAAATTGATTGGATAGATCAAGTTGGCACTAATATTATATTGTTTTGGTAGATCTGAAGTTGATTAAACAGCGGTTGTATGGTCCTATTACACATAGTTAGTAAGGTTGAATAAAGACACCGGTCCATCCAACATGTATGGTGCCCTTTAAAAAAAGGCCTTAGCACACATAAAATATTCCCAGCACTATAGCTTTAATCCTTCTAGTATCCTAGCACATAGTAACATCAGTGGAAGAATAAAATAAGACCTACTTTGTGGCTAGTAGCATGTTTTTCCTGGTCACTTGCTCATTTGGGTCAGAGTGTTGCCGGTTGGTATACTCAGCTACAGCTTTGGCAGGAAATTCTGTTTCACAGACATACCCAAAATCTCGGGCTAGATGCACAGCTTCACCTTCAGGGAAAAGAAAGGTCTATATATTTAATCAGGACACTGGAAACATTAACATGTACAGGTGATGAGACATCACAATGAAACATATATATAGAAGTAGGCAAGTAGAAAACATATTCATACATAAAACAGTTACATAGTTAGCTAGGCCGAAAAAAGACACAAGTCCATCCAGTTCAACCATAAAAAAAAAAAAAAATAATAAATAAAAATAAAAAATATCGTACAATCTAATATACCCCATTCTATACCCACAGTTGGAAGGCAAAAAAAAAAAACCCAGCAGAGCATGCTCCAATCTGCTACAGCAGGGGAAAAAATCACTTCCTGATCCCCCTAGAGGCAATCGGATTTTCCCTTTATCAACTATACCTATAAATGTTAGTACCCAGTTATATTATGTACATTTAGGAAAGTATCCAGACCTTTCTTAAAGCAATATACTGAGTTAGCCAGAACCACCTCTGGAGGGAGTCTATTCCACATTTTCACAGCTCTTACTGTGAAGAAACCTTTCTGTATTTGGAGATGAAATCTCTTTTCCTCCAGACGTAAAGAGTGCCCCCTTGTCCTCTGTGTTGACCGTAAAGTGAATAACTCAACACCAAGTTTACTATATGGACCCCTTATATATTTGTACATGTTGATCATATCTCCTCTTATTCTCCTCTTCTCAAGAGTGAATAAATTCAGTTCCTCTAATCAGTTTACTAACAATAATACCAATAACATACACACAAGGCTCAATTCACCAAGCCAGGCTGACCATACACTATACAATCAGATTGTACAATCTCTGTACAATTTCCTTTAGATTTACCATAACTATGGGGTTGAGTAAAGCCTAGTACACGCTACAACCCAGCGGATTGAACAAAAAAAAAAACTGACAGCTCAGGTCGGCGCCACTGTTCTAACTATCCAATGTTAGTTTCTCCCCCGGTGTTCTATTGTGTTCTGACAGGGGGACGCCGCCCCCCTGCCAAAACACTGCGGTCAGCTGATCGGGAGTCGGTCAACAGACCTTTTTCGGTCATGACCCTTTGACAGAAGCCGGCCAAACAGCTTTGGTCGAACCGGCTGTCACACACACAGGCCAAATGTCGGATGGTTTCTATTGAGCCGGCCGATGTCGCCCTACATTCGGACCGTATGTGCTAGGCTTTACTAAAGGAAAATGTGCAATTTGCATGTGCAGTTGCTCCAGAGCTTAGTAAATGAGCTAAGGCGTCACATAGAATACCCAATCACATGCATGGAAAATAAAATAAAACAACATTTTTGCTTGCACATGATTGGATGATGGAAGTCAGCAGCGCTTCCCCTCATTTACTAAGCTGTTAAGCAACTGTACCTGCAGAGTGCAACTGTGCTTGCTAAGTGCACAGTCTATTTGCCTTTAGTAAATCAACCCCTCTGTAAAATACATTCCATTTAATTTATACCAAATCAAGTAGGCCCTTGTCCTACATAGCTGATAGTAGATCTACTATACAATCAGTTTGTATTGTTTATGGTCAGCCTAACATACAGGATAAGGAAATTTATAAAAAAATAAAATGACAGCTATGTTTCTGAAGAGCGAAGTAAGATTTGAAATTAGAATCACATTGCTAAAATAAAAATCTAAAAACCCTTATGTTAAAGCTTAGTGATCTGAGCAAGTTAATAATTCTATCAAGAAAAACTCAGGATAAGGATATTTATTTTACAAAACTGACAGCTATGTTCAGATGGGTGCAGTTAGATTTGAAAATTGGAGTCATATGGCGCAAATAAAGATCTTTATCCTTATGTAAAAGCTTATAATGATATGAGTATAATTCCTTTTAGCTAACATCATCGATCTTACCCAATCATTTCATCTATGAAATTAATCTTATCTATAATCTCATCAATAAGGGTAACTTTAATATACTATCCTTACCTAATAATATCATCTATATAGATAATCAGATGAAATCTACAGGACAGGCAATGTAAACTTGTGAAATATTTACATGTTACAGCTGAATTGATGTTATCGTGTAATAGTTGCTGGGCCCCCATGAAGACATAAGGAAGACTTTGCCATGTGGTCTACCCTGTGATGACCGACTCGGCTGTAATGTTTTAATGAAACAAATGTGTACATTAAAAGCCTCTATTCCACAAGCAGCCCAGTACAAGGAAGTCAAAGCTTCCCAACACTGACATTCTTTAACTCCACCGTTTACAATGAATGATCTTTTTTTTATATATCCTGAACGATTAGCTAGGAGAGATTTGGGGTCAGTGCACGCAGTCTGTCTGTTTTGTTGATTTTCAAATCTTTTGGTTTTAATTTCCTGAAGCAGTTGGATTTTACTGCAGGGTTTCCTGCCATTAGCTGCACTCCGGAAGAACGCATGCGCCAATTAGTGCTTCAAAGCACAAGGCGGCCAAGCTTGTTTCCAGGAAGATGGAGCAGATCATCAGACACTGGCTCCTCACTTCAAGACACCAGACACAACTCTAACATCACACACACACCATATAAGCAGCACAGGGCACCTGGAAATACACTGTGACAATGTAACACACCATTGTACCATAAATAATGGGATTACTGTAAGTGAGAATATTAGGGGAAGGTGATGGGAGAGAATAGAGAAGAAAACTGGTACACACACACACACCATATTATATAGACCATAGCAATACATGAAAATACACTATATACTCCATCGTACAATTGTGCCATGAACAGTATGCACATTATTACAGCACACACAGTATTACATGTAATTAGGATATGGAGATGGGAGAGGATTGTAGAGAAAACTAGTTTATACACACGCACACACACTCTATAGGGAAGGCCTGAAAAGTATATGTAATACATAAAACAGTGTATAACAATATTTGATGCAGCCTATCATTGTGCCATATACAGTAGGATTGCTGTAGGTAAGAGAGCTAGGGTAGGGTGATGGGAGAGAATAGAGGAGAAAACTGGTACACACTTACATCATAAACAAGGACTATAGCAGTACGGGGCCCATGGAAATACAAGGACTATAGTAGTACAGGGCCCATGGAAATACAAGGACTATAGCAGTACAGGGCCCATGGAAATACAGGGACTATAGCAGTACAGGGCCCATGGAAATACAAGGACTATAGCAGCACGGGGCCCATGGAAATACAAGGACTATAGTAGTACAGGGCCCATGGAAATACAAGGACTATAGCAGTACAGGGTCCATGGAAATACAAGGACTATAGCAGTACAGGGTCCATGGAAATACAAGGACTATAGCAGCACAGGGTCCATGGAAATACAAGGACTATAGCAGTACAGGGCCCATGGAAATACAAGGACTATAGCAGTACAGGGCCCATGGAAATACAAGGACTATAGCAGTACAGGGCCCATGGAAATACAAGGACAATAGCAGTACAGGGCCCATGGAAATACAAGGACTATAGCAGTACAGGGCCCATGGAAATACAAGGACTATAGCAGTACAGGGCCCATGGAAATACAAGGACAATAGCAGTACAGGGCCCATGGAAATACAAGGACTATAGAAGTACAGGGCCCATGGAAATACAAGGACTATAGCAGTACAGGGCCCATGGAAATACAAGGACAATAGCAGTACAAGGCACATAGGAATACAAGCACTATAGCAGTACAGGGCCCATGGAAATACAAGGACTATAGCTGTACAAGGTACATGGAAATACAAGGACTATAGAAGAACAGGGGACATGGAAATACAAGGACCATAGCAGTACAAGGCACATGGAAATACAAGGACCATAGAAGTACAAGGCACATGGAAATACAAGGACCATAGCAGTACAAGGCATATAGGAATACACTATATTAGGCTGCATACAATCATGCCATAAACAGGACGCACGGTATTACGGTATGTATCATATTACATGTAAGTGTAAGAATTAGGATATGGGGGTTTATTTATTAAGACCGGAGAATGCAAAATCAGGCTCACTTCTGCATAGAAACCAACCAGCTTCTAACTTCAGCTTGCTCAATTAAGCTTTGGCAATAAAACCTGGAAGCTGATTTGTTTCTATACAGAAGTAAGCCTGATTTTGCATTCTCCAGCCTTAGTAATTAAACCCCATTGTGGTGGGAGAGACTCATGCTGTAAACAGTATGTTCAGTAGTATGTACAATATTAGGCTCCATGCACACAGGGCTTAAAAAAAACGTCTGTTCTCTCGGGAGTAAAAAAACGCTTATATAGAGCATTTTTTGTGCAAAGTTTAGACCAGTTTAGGAGAGTTTTAATTTTTATCTGCCTCCAAGCAGAAACGGGACCCAGAAGGGTTTTTTTTTTTTTTCTGCCTCTAAACATTAAACTCAAAGTATGCCTCTTAATGTTCTAATGTGTATGGACACATAGAATAACATGGAGCTGCTTCTACAGGCAGAACACAAAACTCCTGTAGAATCCGGTGTGCATGGGTTCTGATTAAAAAAAAAAAAAACTTAAAACTCTCCTAAACTCACCTAGGCTTTGTACAAAAAAATGCTCTATATGAGCGTTTTTTTACTTCCAAGAGAACAGATGTTTTTTTTAAGCGCAGTGTGCATATAATGTCAAAGGCATTTTGGTACTCATCCAAGTAGTTTCCTCATTTTTTATTGTCAAGAACATACCCCAGCATTTATAACCACACAGGTAACTCAATGACCCTAATTCCATATATTAATTTGAGGAATCTTAGATGAGCAGCTAAACTCTTCAACTATTCAATTACATTCAACTTCTATAATGTTGAAGATTTTTCAATTGAGCCAGACTTATTCTATCATGTTGAAGACCTCTTGGTACTCATCTAAGTAGCTTCCTTAGTTTTGGGAACAAACCCAAACATTTATAACCACACGGGTAACTTGGTAAGTTTAAGCGTAAGAGAGGATATGGTGTTGGGAGAGAATAGTAGAGAAAACTAGTACAGAAACACACATGCACACTATATAGGCAGGGATAAAACAATACACCTGCAAATGCAAATATATAATGCAACATACAGTCATGTCATAAACATGTCTGTATGTGCAGTATTACATGTAAGTGTCAGAATTAGGATATACTCTTGTTAGAGAATAGTATAGAAAACTAGTATACACACACACACACACACAAATTATATATACGAAGGGCCATAACACTATAGCTAGAAATACAATGCATAATGCAGTGTACAGTATCTCATAAACAGTCCGTACAGTATTACATGTAAATGTAAGAATTAGGATATGGCGATGGGAGAGAATAGTAGAGAAAACTAGAACACAAACACATGCACACTATATTGTCAGGGCCATAACAGTACACCTTATAATATAATATATAATTCAGCATACAATCATGCCATGCACAATCTGTGCAGTATTACGTGTAAATGTAATAATTGGGATATGGTGATGGGAGAGAATAGTAGTGAAAACTAGTACACACACGCGTGGGCCATATCAGTATACTTTATAATACACTATCTAAGGCAACACTCTAATCAGGACCATGACAGTACAGGGCACCTGGCAATAAACTACACAATGCAGGATACAACTGTTCCATAAATCGCAGAATTCGAATATGGTGATAGGGGAGAATACCTGAAAAACAGGTACAAATACTGTAACTATACACTTAGACATAGGCTTGGAATCTGATTGATGCAATGTGTAATGTACCGTATATAAAGTTATATAACTTTAAGTTGTGCATTTTGATACATTTTTAAATTTGTAAAATTGTAGTTCTATATTCTGCTGCTTTTTTTTTCCCCAATACCAGAATGCCCTTTTTGCATCTATGTATATGTGTATATGTGCGATTATACATTGTGTAAAGGATAAAATGCATGTCCTCAGGCGCAAGGTTTTACATTTTTGGTTATGGATCTGAATGCAGTGCATGTGCATGAGTCCTTAAAGTCAGGTCATAAATAGGGACTGATGTCAATGTACAAGAAGTAAAGAACTGTGTAAACTGCTGGTGCTATACAAATGTCTGTAATAATGATAATAATGAGTGACCATTGAGTTTGCTAAGTGAATGAGGAAACTGATTTACTAGATTTTTGAGGAACTTTACTCAAAAAATTGTGAGAATATTCACTTCAATTATCCAATCATGTAAAAAGAAAATTGCTTACTCAATCATGCACAGATGCATTTCACATGATTGGTTGATTGTGTAAATATTCACATAGTTTTCTAGTGAAGATCCTCAACTCATTTAGTAAAGCAGTCCCAATCTTCACCTTCAGAAATATAATACCGTTGGTGAAAAAAAATACAACTGGGGTCTATTTATTAAAAACTATTCATGTCTGATAGATTCCTACAATGTGGAGTTTTTTAAAAACTGCTTTACAAAGCCCAACTTTCCTAGAATGTTTGGTGACCCTCTAATTGGTGGGATAACTGTTTAGAAAGCTGGCACAAATCAGCACCAGATGGACACAATAAAATCTAATGCATCCTTTTCTTCTAGAGTTAAGAACCTCTTTATTTTCACACTGACCAGTGTAGGTTGGAGACAGAGCTGGTGCATTTGACTATAATGTATACAAGTGTCCTTTAGACTGGAAGGTAAATGCATAAATGAGAAGCAGCAGTGAGAGGCTGTCAGATCTGTGCAGGATAATGTTCCCCTCTGGCATAGGTCAAGCATCCCCAAAGTCATTCAGGAAGTGCTGGTCAGGCACTCCTCCAATGGCAGCCTAGGCCGAAATTATTTAGTACATTGTTTAGAGTGGAAACTACTTTAGGCTTTAGGTATTTAACTATTATCACATTGCAATGGCTTTCTAAGAAAATCACTTGATAACATTAAATGAAGCCAAACAACCATTAGAAGAATTTTGCTACTGCTAAATAAACAGAGATTATCTTAAAAGGGAAACTAGAACAGTTTAGGGCCAATTGGCCATTTTCTTTTTTTCAACTTTAATATGTTTACAACTTTTTGTAAAAAAAAAAAAAAAAAAAAAATCTTTATTTTTACCAATAAACCCTTAAAAGGTATGACTCCATATAAAGGGATTGTGGGCTTTCTAAGGCCTTGTGCGCTGCTTTTAGGTCCGTAATTAAATATAAAAAAATCGCCACCTGAAGAGATGCATTTAATGTGCTTACACGCATGTATATGTGCATACATAGATGAAAGAAGTGTATTGGAAAAAAAAAAGTAGGAGGATATAGAACTACAATTTTATGCGTTTTACTGATCATTTACGCAGGAAATTTTGTGCCAGAGAAAACCTAATGGAACGCTGCCTTCACTGGGAACCGCGCTGTCTGCGATTTTTACGTGGGCTGCGATTTCCGATTTAGCGCAGGGGCTTCTTTCCTGTGTTTTACAGGGCATGGCAGCCCATTCAAACGAATGGGCTGTCGTGCCCACGCAAATGGCACCCCACATGGCTGCATAGATGTGAACTGTGTCTTAGTAAATCAACCCTATTGCTGCCTTTATTATGCCTTTCTCTAATTGGACTCTGTAAGGATCTGTAAACAGCAGAAGAGGGGAGTGTGAGTCACTCCTTATAACTCATTCAGCTGTGTGTGTCATATAAGTTTTATACACTAAGCTAATTATTTACTTAACAAATAATTATAAAAGTTCATATTAAATTGTATTTTTAATCCTTAATAAGTAAAAAAAAAAAAATGATATAAACATAAACACGTACAGATTCCCTTTAATGAAAACATGAGATGTTAATTACTGCGTCTGCAGTATCAGAGAGAACAAAGAACAGAGGGCTGGGTTCATGTTATGTTATTAAACTGCTTGCAAAAGAGCCCAAGATTTAAACAAGACAACCCAAAGCTAGTGATTTCCCACTGCAGATTACTCAGCAATGTTTAGTTATCCACAAAAAAAAAGTGAGTTTGGCAGTTCCTCAGCCTGCTCTACATAACACTTATCATGACAGATTTAAGGTTACTTACCCTCCACTAGAGATGTGAGCAAAGTAACATTAGCAGCTTTACGTCTTCCAGCTGGAAGGTTTAATCCTATTTTGTCTAACTTTTCTCTCAGCGACCTGCCACCATTTTTCGATTTCGCCCTGTACAGATAGAAGCAAAAATATTAGGCAGAGCAATAAGTACAACTATTGGTTCATCCAGCTACAATCACCCTAATGCTCTGTGGGATGGCTTTTTTTTATGCTGGCTACAGCAATGCAGTCAAAACTGACTTTCATTTTAGATGGTAACCAAGTACACACACTGGGGTTGATTTACTAAAACTTGAGAGGGCAAAATCTGGTGCAGCTCTTCATAGAAACCAATCAGCTTCCAGGTTTTATTGTCAACGCTTAATTGAAAAAGCTGAAGTTAGAAGCTGATTGGCTACCATGCATAGCTGCACCACATCTTGCTCTCTCCAGTTTTAGTAAATCAAACATTCAATGGACATTTCATCCAACTGACATACAAGTGTGACATGTTGGGGCTGGAAAATGATGGAGCAAAATGAAAATGTATAACATAACAACCAATTAGAATTTTTGTTGGTGGCTATGGGCAACAGGTCCATATTTGTCCCAGTTGTGGTTACACAGTTATGCCCCTACACACAATCGGAAATTCCACCAGCAAAAGTCCGATGAGAGCTTTTGGTCGGAAAATGCGATCCTGTGTATGTTCCATCGGACTTTTGCTGGTGGAATTTCAGGCCACCAAAAGATTGAGAGCATGTTCGGAAATTCTGATCGTCTGTACAAATTCTGACGCGCAAAATTCCTACGCATGCTCAGAAACAATTTGACGCATGCTCGGAAGCATTGAACTTAATTTTCTCGGCTCGTCATAGTGTTGTACGCCACCACGTTCTTGACGGTCAAAAGTTCCGAGAATTTTTGTGTGACCGTGTGTATGCAAGCCAAGCTTGAGCAGAATTTCCGTCGGAAAAAAAATCCAAGATTTTTCCGACGGAAAATCCGCTCGTGTGTACGGGGCATTAGATTGAAAAAAAAGACACAAGTCCATCTAGTTCAGCCAATAGAAAACAATAGTAAAGAATGAATTAATTGAAAACCTCCACTTATACCCACAGTTGATTCAGCGGAAGTAAAAAAAAACAAAAAACTGAAAGCTTGGTAAACTTTACCGTAACAGGGGAAAGAAAATCCCTTCTTGATCCCTATAAGGATCCACAATCTCTGGTGTTATTACATGGGGTTTGTGCTATCAATGGGTTTGATTTACTAAAACTGGAGAGTACAAAATCTGCCGCAGCTGTGCATGGTAGCCAATCAGCTTCTAACTTCAGCTCGTTCAATTAAGCTTGGACAAAAAAAAAATGGAAGCTGATTTGTTTCTATCCAGAGCTGCACCAGATTTGGCACGCTCCAGTTTTAGTAAATCAACCCCAATGTTAATAGACAGTTAAATTCTGTGCATTAAGAAAAAAATCCAGCTTTTCTAAAAAAAAAAATAGTTCCTGAGGCAGTCTATTGCACAGTTTCACCGCTCTTACTGGGAAGAAGCCTTTCCATATGCAGAGGATAAACCTCTCTTCCTCCAGACACAAATGAGGCCAGTTTTCCTTTGCAATGCCCTCAAAGTGAATGCATGACCTCAGTTTATACATCCATAGGTTTATTTTGTATGAACATCACAGCAATTATTACAACTCATGCATACAGATAGATATTAATTATGCAATGCTGTGTTACTATATAAAATAAAACTTTTAGCTATGGAAGTACCTATGTAGTTTTCAGTATCCCCAGTGCCCTCTCTGCTATGACTGTTCCTATGCATAGCTGATGTGCACACCCTACAGCAGCCTTCCATCTCCCTAGGACTTGAGCACAAGGATGTCACATGGCTCCCCCTCTACTCCTTCAACACAGAAAACTTTCAGATAGGTTGCAAGATGCTAGGGCAGAATCGAATTGGTTTGCTGGGAAGAGGAATGTGTTGACATGGCTGCAGCCCAAGATCATCATTGCTCCCAAAAAAAAAAAAAAGTGACCTATCCTGACCCAGAGAAATGAAGCCTCCTCTCACATTCTCATTCATGTAATTTACAGAAACATATGAATGGCTTCATAGTTATTGGGTGTAGACACAGAAAATGGCATTAGGTTCAGTGTCTAGGACATCTCTAAAGGGCATCAGAGGAATCAGATTACTTTAGAGGAAAAAGAAACCAAAGTCTTATACATTGACAGGAGATGTAAGAAAAAAAAAAAAGACTAAAGTATACAAATCCTACCCAGGTAGCAAACTCAGGTCCAAATGCACTATAAGGAACCATTTGCCTCTTGGTAGCATTAATAGGACCAGGTGTCATTCATTCTGACTTGCAGCTAATCACGAATCTAATTACATGCAAAATGAGTTCTGTCCATATCAGAAAGAAGTAATTTAAGAACAAATTAAGTGGCATAACTGTGAAAGGGATACTGTAATTACAAGTGATGAAATGATTGCCTATATTCCACAATGCATAAATGGAGCACAAAGTTACTAATAACACACGATCATGTACTAATGGAACTGAAGCCACAGCCATACACACAGTAGCGACAATTTGGGAATATACTTGATCAAGAATGCAATCATTAAAATAGAGGATAGCTATTTAAATTGGAATAACCACTATGGGTTTTCATTATAGATATAATACACTTCTTGTATTACCGACAATTATTAATACATCTTTTTCATAGAATTACTGATAGTTTCATATCAATCAATGGAATATTATTTAAATGATCATAACTATATGCCAATATGTGATCGTTCTTATCCTTTTAAATGTTTTAATTATTCTCTGTATTACCTCCAATTAATTATTTCATAGAATTATATAGGTGGGTTATCAAGGGAAAGTAGCTTAATACTTCGTTTTTTTTTTTTTTTTTTCAATATGCCTTGAAGACCTAGTAAGATCAATATGAAATGTATATTCTTAAGCTGGATTGGGCTGGCGTAAATAGTAAATAACTGGCAAAGTGCTGTGAATTCTGTGTGTTAGCCATTGTATGGGGTTGATTTACTAAAACTCTAGAGTGCAAAATCTTGTGTAGTTGTGTGTGGTAGCCTATCAGCTTGTTCAATTAGGCTTTGACAGAGAAAAAAAAATCTGGAAGCTGATTGGTTTCTATGCAGAGCTGTACTAGATTTTGCACTCTCCAGTTTTAGTAAATCAGCCTCACAGAGTTTCTGGAAAATGCAAAATCCCCATTTAGCTGCCCTTGTGAAATCACATAGAACTTAAATGATCCGATTTCGTGTGTTTATCTTAGAACAGGAGCTGTGGTCTTGTTTGTGGACTCAGGTTCAAGTGTCATATCCCCTCCCAAAATCTTTACCACCCCAAGACACGAAATTATAGATTAATGGAGATAAATATTTTCCTAACCTGCTCCATTAATTGCTCTCCTCTATATAAGGCAATCAGCATATTTGTAGGCTGCATCTCCTCCCATGTGTTCCTTCTCTGTCCTTACATGCACATCCAGCTGCAGCATGACACAGAATGAACCTGGCTCCATGTACAATCCCTTATAGTAAACAGGCTGACCAAGTCATAGCCTGGGCTCACTTACTCAATTATATACTGCAGGCTGACTGGGCCCCCTGACTAGAAGTGTATTGTATGCATTGAGAAATAAGATCGTTATATCATCAGTCCTGGAAATTGTACACTAGATTCCTGTAGGACTCTAACCTTCCAAGCAATGTTTAAAAGACATTCAAACCTAAAAAAGTGTCTGATTTCTCAATATATGGAGAGTTTCATTATATTTCAAATTATTGGCAGATATCATCTATCCAGGAGGTCACTTACTTATTCACACAATCATAGTGGGCTATAACTGTTGGGTCGACTTACTAAAGATTGCCCACTTTGCATGGGATGTTGCCCCAGAGCTTTGTTGACTTCCAGCATCCAGTCACATCCTTGCACATGATTGGGTTTTGTTTGCAAAGTGAATTTGCCCTGGGCAAAATGTCCTTGCAAAGTGAATAGCCTATTTCAACCCCTATGTGACAGGGCTCTATATCAAAACCATTGAGTGTCCCCTTTGTCTCTTTGATCCATCCCTAAATTTAGACCCCAATACACACTATTAGATTTTCTGCAGATTTTTGTCTTCAGATTTACCAAAACCATATAATATGAGGTCAAACCTTAAGAGTTTCAATTGGTATGCAATCAGACAGGCCATTTCACTACATGGTTTTGGTAAATATGAAGACAAAAATCTGCAGAAAATCTAATAGTGTGTATGGGCCCTTAGGCATAATTTAAGCTCAGCGTTTAGAGGAGAGAATAAGGGTTATTTTTCTGGTAGAAAAAAAAAGTTAAACTCTCCTTAACCATACTCTGAAAATTACTTTTTACATTATAGCCTATTTCTCATATCATATATAAACATAAACATAAAGACATGGAATGCATCTAAATACGTCTTTACATAATCTCTCTCTCTCTCTCTATATATATATATAGATATATATATTTATTTATAGAGAGAGAGAGATCTATATCTATATATATATACATATCTATGTGGACAACACATTATATATATATATATATATATATATATATATATATATATATATATATATATATATATATATATATATATAGTACATGACACATGCAATACTGTAGAGTACATAGCACTTCAGATCCAATGTATGAGCAGTACAATGAGCATCTTACCTCCTGAGCACTCCTCCCAATAGAGAAGCATTGAGGCACTCGGGTGGGGATAGCCTTCTCTGTACTTCTGCCACTGTCACCTTGTACTTTGATGTTGAGCTTAGAAGAGACAGGCGTCCAGGAACTGAGCAGAAAACTTCATTCGGATTCACTACTCCACCGAAGAGATTGTCTTTGTTGAGAGAGAGGGACGACACTGCATTGTTATTGGATTTAGACAATGAGACAGGCCCTGAAAAGAGAAGGATGACAATGATGCCAGGAAACTAGGAGGCCTGTTTTAGAAGCACACACCTGTGTTCTGGGGGCCACAAGAGGCTTTCTCTTTGCAAATCAGCCCTTTTCAATAAAAATCTGTCAAGTCATGGCACCCAGACACAGGTGAGTCACTTATTTAAAGTAGGTGAAAGAAAGCAAGTACTCTATTTACTGCCTGGCAATGGCTGCTTATGAAATAAGCATTGAATTCTATAAATCTAGAGTTATTATTATAAGTATGTGCATAAGACATAAAAATAAATCTTGCAAAATAAAATAAAAAACATAAAATCATTAAACTTTAAACACATGCTAATGATATAAAAAAAAAAAAAAATAGAGCAATATTATACTGTGCAGCCTATGCCATGGGCTCTGTCTTGATAAGACTGCAGCCCTCCAGCAGCTAGAAGGGTTAACATGGCCAGTACACAGACAAGAAAGCAGAAAGGTCCTTAAGCGCCACAGTGAGGCAGAAAGTGGCAGTTGGACTGCACAATGTCTAGTTGAGGGAAAAGGCTGTCTGATTTAATTACCGATTAAAGTTAGATCGTTCAGTAGTATAATACACCCCCCCCCCCCCAACCGATGCCCGAGCTCCTATCTCACAAGACATCACTGATTTCTAATATTTAAAACAAGACCTCAGCCACTTTCTTAACTGCCATTATGGTATAAGCAAAGTGAAGGTGAACCATTTCTACAAACGCCGCATGCATTCTTTTTTTTCCCGACCTCCTAAAAAAAAATCGTTCTCTAATTATCAAGCCAAGACAATATAGTGAAAGTCA